>JALGPY010000002.1:94247992-94787992 GCA_023055425.1 Linanthus parryae | reverse complement strand
AAAATCTTCTCTTGGATTAGATATGGTGAACAACCTAATGCGCCTCCGTTCACGCGGGTAATTTTGATTCAATCCAATTAGAGCAACTAGGGAAAAATTAAAGTCAAGCCGTATTACACGGAGTTGTGTCCACCGTCACTGGGACAATTTGCATTCAAATGCCATCACGGCTAACAGGGTCTGAAAACCTCAAATGACTTGGCGACGAAAGACTACCTTAGTACTAAGGATGCCTAGACCCTCTGAGCTAAAGGACGTGCCTGAGTCTAGGATTGTTTATGGTGGATTTTTGGGGACCCCTTAGTAAACTTGTGCGTAGGATCATTCTACTTCAAGTTCTTGCTATCGGTTGTGTGATTTTCGAATGAGACTTGTGAGAACTTGATGAGTTTGGTTAATGATAGCGAGTTTGCAAGATCTCTAAAGAAAAAAAAAATTGTGTTTTTTTTCAAAACTCTCATTGTGAAATAATAGAGTTGCATTGTACAAAGCATGTAGATTGCATAGCATGTGTGAGTCGTTTGTGTCACATCGCTAGTAATGATAGATGCAATTCATTGGGGGAGTGAAGCAAGTTGTTGCTCGGGACGAGCAAAAAGGTAAGTGTGGGGGTATTTGATAACTCTAATTTAGGATTTATTATGATACTTTATATCACTTAAATTATGATTATTCACATGATTTACATGAATATGTGAAATCGATGATTTATAAGCCTAAGAGTGAAAAGTGTGGTTTCTAGCTTATTCAGTCATTTTTGCTCTCATATTTTCAAAGATAATTGAACGGGTTGTTTAGTGCTGTGTAACGCAGGTAAAATAGATGCAATGGATCTTATGAGAGGCTTGGATATGCTTGTAATGAAGGTAGATGAAGAGGAGAAAAGAAGATGCAAAAAGGAAGCAAAGTTGGAAAAGTCACTCAGGACCAGCCTTCACTATTTTTAGTGCTCAGGAAAATATACAAATAATTGTGAGCAAGTATTTCTCCATTGGAAAGTATACATCCATAGCTTTCCAATGGTATACGGTAGGTCCAAATACGAGTCCATATGAGGGAGATATGGCCCGCGCAAGATCAACTTACAATTCTGTCAGGGAATTACAAACTAGAGGGGCTGAAATGCAATTTCGGCCAAGTTACATTAAAACTCGCCCCATCTGGTAAAAAATCGTGACAGAAGACCTAGAGAGAGGCCATAGATGCATGGAACACCATTGGAGAGCAGCTTGGAGCTTGGGGATTGCACGGATTCGTCTACTCTTCGGCGATTTCATCTTTTGATCACTTCTTCTCCTTCTCTTTAATTATCTATGGAGAAACTCATGTATCTTCTATCTATTGTGAGTAGCTAGATTCTTTGATAGGCTATATGGAGAGCCTAGGGTTATGATTAGACATCTTTTCCGGATTATTGAGATTGATACATGTTTTGGATTCATGATTGTGACGATTCTTCAAGTCTTTTGGTGTATTGTTGAACTAGGGTTGTTGACACACTCTATTTATGATATGAATAGCCATTATAGAGTTATTTTTCTTCATGATTATGTTATCTTACTTAATGTTTAATTTAGTTTAGTTATTGTTCATGTTCTATGCTTAATCCTTAGCAACAATGGAGTAGCTACCAGGAATTGCTAGTACTTAGGTGGAGTGCTTGAAAGAGACTTGGCCTAGGGTGATAGAGAACATGGACACAATTCTAAATCAATGAGACTGAGAGGTGATTTGAATAGGATTGGCCATTTGGTAGACGAAAGTGGACCAACAGGACCTGTAGTAGACCATGACTTAGGACTGCGTGAGATCGAGAGAAGATCGTAGTGACTAGTTACCTGGCATAACTGAGTTAGGATTAGCATGTTTCAATACAATATCCGGAATTGTCTAACAACCCTAGGTGATCCATAGATTGCCTAGTCTTTCTCCTTATTTGACTAAACCGTGTTTAATTATAAAATCCAAAAAGATTGTTAGTTCAATACAACCACTTGTTTGGGGGTGGAAACCTCACAAATCTTACTACATTCCTCCCGGTTACTTCACCTTCAACTAATATTATAACTAAACAATCTGGAGCTTGTCCTCGTGGGATTCGACAACCCGATTATTCAATATACTCACTCTTTACTAATTGACCGTGCCCTTGCGCATACACGTAAGAAATCGTGTCAAGTAATTAACCGGACTTGTTAATTAGCTAGCGAGTGCGTGAAAGCGACTAAGACCTAGTTGTGATGAGATATGAACAACATTTCTGAATCACTGAGATTGAGAAGTGAAGTGTTTAGGATTGGCCTTAGTGGGTAGATTCGGTATGAGATAGTGAGTTGTTCGTATGGTGGTGGTCTGAGAGGACATCATTCCGTGCATTGTCGTTAGCCTACTGGAACGGACCGGTAGATGTAGGTGGACCGACAGGACACCAAGTATACCGTGACGTAGAATGACATGAGACTGATAGGATATTGTCAGTGCTATTACCCGTCTTAACTAGAATAGTGTTAACGTTTGCTTTGCTATTCCGGAAATCGTCTACAGTCCTAGGTGATCTAGAGATTGCATAGTTTCTCCATATTTTTTTAAATAAATTAAAAAACCCAAAAATATTAGTTTAGTTGTTTATTTTATGTCAGTCACCTGTTTGAGGGTGACAAATGTTTAAATCACAATCTCTTCCTCCCAGTTACGGTACTTTAAATTAATCGCTTAATTAAATAATCTAAAGTCTGTCCTCGTGGGATCGATAACTCGGGGTTGAAATACCACCCCTATATTACTTGACCGTGCACTTGCGCATACATGTAAGAAATCGTGTCAAGTTTTTGGGACCGTTTCCGAGGACAACGGTAGATTATTTAGTTAGGAGTTTGTTTAGAGTAATTTTCTTTTAGTTTCTTTTATTTTGTTTCTATCTTTGTGCTTCACGGGTTTCTTATGAGTTTGTTTTTTGCAGGAACGGAGGAAGCAGGAGACGTAATGAGCACGTGGAGCGACGAGGGTTATGTGGGGATCTCTGATTACCCCTAATACTGTGCTAAATCCAGAGTTTGTCACAATGATGACACATGCTCAATGATTTGGTGCTACAAATGCAAAAAGGATCATAAGTATGAAGACGCATGCATATTCTATCCACCACAACTTCATCAGCATCAAGAGGACTCATCAGCAAGCATGGCAGACTTGCACAATATTATGGGGGAGATCCAAGCACGCATCACATGGATGTCCCTTTCTATAGATGAGCCACAAGAGGAGCCTTTGTCACATGACATTGAGCCTCTAATTGAGCCCCTATGGTCACCATCGCAAGGGTACGATTCTGATGAACCTCATTGGCTACGAGCTGTCCAAGAGATCCAAAGGAAACTGATAGCTAGGATGGAGAAGAACGTGAATCCGCGCTGCGAGATTTAGTTGTGGAAGAAGAGTTACCTGATACGAACGAAGTGTGCATTGTCTAAGAGCCAGTTGTGGACTTTGCCACTTATGAGGAATCAGACTCTGATTCAGACTGGGGTGGAGTTCTGAGTCCAACATGGGAGGAGGCGATACTTTGTGCAAGGGAATCTCAAATTATCTCACAGCCTTGGCATGATTGGGATGACACATACATTGAGAGCTTGTGGGATGCTGATGATGAAGCTGATGAAACACTTGTGATTGTTGCTATTGAGGATTTTGAAATCAGCAAGTGTGGGGGTGTGAGTGAACTGCATGTGTTGACTGACGAGCATAAAGCACCAAAGATGTACTATTGGGATGAATTTATGGCCAGAGATTCATTTGAGCCCATTAGTACTTCATGGAAGCTGATTAAGAAGAAAAATTGCAAGACGAAAGGGTTACCTTCCATAACTCGCCACCATCTGCACAACACAGGGGTGCACTTGAAGTTTTGGAGAAAATATGGTGGAAGAAGAAGAAGTGGATGGATAAAGCATCATCCATGTTCCTTTTCGGTTGAGGTAACTGGGTCGGGCCGTCGACCTTAAATTACAAGCGCTTCTTGGGAGGCAACCCAAGGTAGAGTAGGATATTTGTTATTTGAATTTTGTATTTAGTTCTCCATACTTGATTGTGAGGGGTGAGAGAGAGTCATTTTAATATTTCCTATGAGTGTGCAGGACACAGGTACCAAATACTACTCCGAATTCCCCTTCTTGATGCGTGTACATGACTTTGAACGCAAAACGAGGAACAACTGGCTAACCGGAAGAATTTTACATGATAGAGGAGCTACTCGGGATTGAGTAGTAGCTTATTGTTCGTGAGGATCATGGGAGCGAGTTGTTACACGGGGTTTGCACGCATCGGAATCCGGAGTGGGGATAGAGTTCAAGAGCTTTTGGAGGCCATATTTTTGCACATGAGAGAGAATTTTAGAAGAAACAGAAAATTTCCCGGATTTGGGAATTTTCTAGGAAAAAATGGATTTCTCGTTGAATATGGAGTCCATCGGTGCAAGAATCGCGCGAAACGAATGCCGGATGAAGAAGTTAGAGCAAAAACAAGTTGGAGAGTTCCAGTGATTATGGCCACTATTTCGGGCCGAAATGGAGGCCGAATCCCCTTATTTAGACCTGAATAGAAAAGAGCATTCTGCTCCAAAAATCCCCATCCATTTCGGCCACCATTTCGGGGCGAAATGGGGGCCGAAATGGGTCGGGCTGCCCACTTTTTGGGGGTAATTTTAACAGTTTGGAGGGTATTTATGAGCCAAAAACCGGATTTTTGATCTTCCCCACCCTCAATCGGATCAAACACTCCTTTTCTTCATCCTCTTCCTCTCAAACCTCAAGAACAGCCACACACCCAAAACTAAAAACTCACCCAAATCACAAAATTTTGTTGGGTTTTGCTCCTTGCAAACCCAACTACAACATTAACTCTTGAGTTTTTGAGAGATACTGAGCGGTTGAGTATGTGGGAATTCAAAGAGGAAGAACTCCAAGAACGAGAATTGTACAATTCTTCGCTTTGGAGGGGGATTCGGCCAAAGCTCCAAGAGGGACTTGCAACGGAAACACCAAGGAGCACAACAAGGTAGTCTTGCTTCGACTTGCTCGAGTTTTCGAAAAATTGGTCGACCAACCGGTCCATTCTCGACCAATTTTTGCGAAATCGGTCCCGTAAGAACGGTACTCCGGGACCGTAGGTACAATTTCTCTCTCTTTAAAATTCTTGTCTAGTCACTCTAGGCGAAGTGCCCTGCAACACTTGCCATTTCGCTATTAATTCCTTACACGTTGAGATCATGTCCTTTGGGGGGGGGGGGGACACTCTAAATTCATTGAGGACAATTATTATCTCAAGTGTGCGTGTGGGGGGGGGGGGGGGGGGTTTACATATATCTTTGCTTGGCTAAACTTGCATAGCCTTGTTACATGTAGATTAGTGAGTCAGTTTGCACGTAGGAGTCAGAGTTAGGATTGCATGTGCATGTTTAATTATTTCATTGTATATATTGTTTTCAATTTTACTTATTGAGTCCACCTACCCATATGTGTTGTTAATCGAGTTGGCCCAAGCATATAGTTTTAGAAAAACTCAATTAAAAACAAAGAAAAAAAAAATAAAAAAAATAAATTAAAAACCCTAAAAATTGAAATTTTTGATAAAGGGCAATTGAAGAGAGTGAATGTGGAGAGGGCTCAATGATAGAAATTCCCTAGGTAGTATAAAAATCTGAGGTGAGGTAGACGCGAGAATCTGGAGTAGGAAGGCTATACGGCCAATGCACTCTAGAATTGTGAGTACCTGTCTCTCAGACTAGTTATCCTACTAGCGCTACACCGCCGTCACTTAGGTAGTCATCAACCCTCCTCGTAGTGGCAACGGAACAACTGTGCGAGTGATTTTTATGGGGACATCACGTCCCGTCTCCATCGCCTAGGTCCACTAGTTACCCAAATTTGATCCATTTACCCCTTTTATTCACAACCTCTAGCCTAGGAAGCCATTCCTTGTGACTTTCATCACTAGTTAGAATGGTCCTTTCCTATGCGTCATGATAGAGGGAGTTGAGTTAGGGAGGTTCGTTGAGGGTGAGGAGATATTCTACACCTTGAGTGGATTTTCTTACATGTCATCTATTGAGGGGATGTGAGGGTGAGTTAAAGACGGCTTACACGAATTCTTACGTGTTACCGCAAGTGCACGGTTCAAGTAATATAGGGGTGGCATTTCAACCCCGAGTTATCGATCCCACGAGGACAAGCTTGAGATTATTTAATTAGTTATTAGATTAGAGTACGGTACAAGGAGGAAGAATGTTGATTTAAAGAGGTTTCACCCTTAAACAGGTGACTGAAATAAAATAAACAACTAAACTAATATTTTTGGATTTTTATTTTATTAAAATTATGGATAAACTAGGCATTCTCTAGATCACCTAGGGTTGTAGACGATTTCCGGATTAGCTATGTAACACGTTAACTCTATTCTAGTTAAGCCGGGTAATAGCACTCACAATATCCTCTCTGTCTCATGTCGTTCTACGTCACGGTTTACTTGGTGTCCTGTCAGTCCACCTACATCTACCAGTCTGTTCTAGTAGGCTAACGACAATGCACGGAATGATGTCCTCTCAGACCACCACCACACGAACACCTCACTATCTCCTACCGAATCTACCCACTAAGGCCAATCCTACAAACTTCTCTTCTCAGTCTCACTGATTAAGGATTGTTGTTCATATCTCATCACAACTAGGTCTAAGTCGCTCTCACGCAATTGCTAGCTAATTAACAAGTCCGGTTAATTACTCCATTCTTGCTAAGGATTAAGCATAGCATATGAACAATAACTAGAATAAAGACTAACATTAAGCAAGATTACAATCTAGGACGAACACCTAATTCCGATGAATATCAATTCCTAACATAGTCGTGTCAATAGACTACGCTCATTAACAAGTTCATGAAATCAAACTTCATCCAATAGATCAAAATACAAAAGCATGAGACAAGTCTAAAATCCGGATAACATAATCGTCTACATAAACCCTAGCCTCTCTAGAGAAGCCTAGCAAAACGTCTAGATACTAATAGATATCGTAGCAACACAACAAAGTTTCTCCATAAAAGTGATGAAAAGAGGGAAGAAGAGATCAAACGCTAGAAATCGTGAAGATTGGCGCGATCCGGGCTCTTCCCCTTGCTTGAGGTTGCTCCCAATGGAGTCTCCTTGCTCTACTCCTTGATCGTGGCTCTCTCCAGGCGTGAATGATGTATTTTTCCGTCCCTAGGTCATTTTTCTTTCATAACCCACATAAGTCTTCAGTAATTTCACAATAGCCCCTCAAAATCTGCTCCTGACTTCGCTGGGCCATAACTTCTTCGTCCAAACTCGGATTTAGCTCCGTGACCTATCGTTGGAAATATATCTAAGTATAATTTCATTTGGAACTGGTATCACTCCCAAATTAATTGTATAACTCCAGCTAGGATCAAAATAGTGCAAACTGGTCATCTAAGCTCCTCCAATTCGGCTTCTCTTGACTCCACTTGAGCTCCCGTTGTTTCCGAAGTTCGTTCAATGCCTCCTATAAACCAATTAGCATCCGTTCCTGACAAGACAACATGAACAAACATGCCAAGCGATTATATTGGACAAATAACAATGAAATATGCATAGAAAACGCCCGGACTAACAATATAGCACATGGTGAACGACAAGTGATAAAACGAACTTTATTATCTAAAATTAGGCTAAAATCATTCTAAAATACCTATTAACATGTGGTAAATTCTAAAGAATTATAGCCCCTAAAAGGTGCTATCAACGGCAGCACACTTCGGTGTGGCGGTGAGTCGTGCCCATACATCACAATCACAGGTGGAGAGCCGTAGTGCGTGATATTCTTTTCGCATGATATGGGGTGGAGTTGGTTGAACTAATAGGAGGTTGTGCTTTGTTTTCACGTATATTCTCTATCTTAGGTGATGAGGAGGATCGGTTGGAAATAGCACGTTTATACATTGACTACCGGGTTTTTGAAATGGTTTACATCGAGTGTAGGGGTGTCGACATCTATTTTGATTACATAATTGATTTGACACATTCCACCCTCACTTATCTATTTTGATATTTGATCTCCTCGGATATTACTATCGTATTGGTGGCTCCATGTGCTTATTTGTATGCAAATGAAATTGAAAATAAAAAAGAAGAGAAAAACAGAATTGAGAGTGAATTGGAATAGGGAGCGGAAATAAAACTTCATGAAGACCGAGGAGATGAGCTATGAGTTTTGATCACTTCTTCACTTTTGTGGCCGCGAGAACGGCGTTGCACCAAGATTGAGGGAATGAGGGCCGGAGTTGAGATTCAGCGGGGTTCCTTGGATTTTGGTGAGGGAGTGTGAGAATCGGGTTTTGTGAGTTGTATCATGACGTCTAGGACCGCGCTTCTAAACATCTTGTCCTACCCATCCTAAGCCGTCAACAATTTAACCCGTGGATAAATAGCTCGGATGGTAAGTGTTAAGGGATACGTTTGATGAGTGTGCGAAGCAACTTATTTTGTGTTTTTGCCCGTTCTGTCTGACGAAACTGGCCGCAAGTTCTACCTATCACCAAAGTTATGAAATCTCCAAGGGAATATGAGGGCCTTAAGACATGCCGATTTTTTCTTCGATATTTCCTGGAAGCAAGTGTTGCTCGGGACGAGCAAGAAGGTAGTGTGGGGGAATTTGAAAGCGCCTTTTACGAGCTATATATTACCGTAATTTTCCACATTATCATGAGATATTTGAGCTTAATTGTTGAAAATATGTTGCGTTTTATCACTTGATGCTTCATATGTGCTTTATTGTTAGTCCGGGCGTTTCTATGCATATTTCGTTGTTATTTGTCAAATATAATCGCTTGGTATGTTTTTTCATGTTGTATTGGCAGGAAAGGATGCTAATCGGTTGATAGGAGGCATGGAACAAACTTCGGAAACAACGGAAGCACAAGTGGAGTACAGAGAAGCTGAATTGGAGGAGCCAGGATGACCAATCTGCACTAATCTGATGATATCTTGAGTTCTACAAGTAATTTTTGAGTGCGAGTAGTGCAATATGAAAGTAGACTCAAAGATCTTTCCAACGATAGGTCACAGAGCTTAATCGGAGTCCGGATGAGAGAGTAATGGCCCGCGCAAGATCAGCTTATAATTATGTCCGGGAATTACAAACTGGAGGGGCTGAAATGCAATTTTGGCCAAAGTACATTATAAACTCGCCCCCAACTGGTAAAAACGGGAGAGAAGACCTAGAGGGAGCCATTCACGCATACAGAGGAAGAGAGAGACCCAAGGGAGCTGAGGAGATCGATTGGGAACAGCCCCAAGCCAGAGATTTCACCGTTTGATTTCTTTCTCTTCTCTTTTCTATTGCTTTTCCACGATTTCAATTAGTAGCTTGACATTTTGCTAGGATTCTATAGAGAGCCTAGGGTTTATGTAGACAATATGTTTTCCGCATTTTAGACTTGTCTCATGCTTTTTGATTTTGATGTATTGGATGAAGTTTGATTACATGAACTTGTTAATGAGCGTAGTCTATTGACACGACTATGTTAGGAATTGATATTGCATCGGAATTAGGTGTTCTTCCTAGATTGTAATCTTGCTTAATGTTAGTATTTATTTTAGTTATTTTTCATATGCTATGCTTAATCCCTGGAAAGAATGGATTAATTAACCGGACTTGTTAATTAGCTAGCGAGTGCGTGAAAGCGACATAGACCTATTTGTGATGAGATATGAACAACAATACTGAATCACTGAGACTGAGAAGAGAAGTGTTTAGGATTGACCTTAGTGGGTAGATTCGGTATGAGATAGTGAGGTGTTCGTATGGTGGTGCTCTGAGAGGACATCATTCCGTGAACTGTCGTTAGCCTACTAGAACGGACCGGTAGATGTAGGTGGACCGACATGACACCAAGTAAACCGTGACGTAGAACGACATGAGACCGATAGGAGATTGTCAGTGCTACTACCCGACTTAACTAGAATAGTGTTAACGCGTTGCTTTGCTATTCCGGATTTCGTCTACAGCCCTAGGTGATCTAGAGATTGCATAGTTTCTCCATATTTGTTTAATAAATTAAAAAACCCAAAAATATTAGTTTAGTTGTTTATTCTATGTCAGTCACCTGTTTGAGGGTGACAAATGTTTAAATCACAATCTCTTCCTCCCAGTTACGGTACTCTAAGTTAATCGCTTAATTAAATAATCTCAAGTCTGTCCTCGTGGGATCGATAACTCGGGATTGAAATACCACCCCTATATTACTTTACCGTGCACTTGCGCATACATGTAAGAAATCTTGTCAATATCTGCTTGTCATACTCAACGCATATGACACATCTGGTCTAGTACATAACATGGCGTACATGATGGATCCTATGACCGAGGCATAGGGAACCCTACTCATGCGTTCCTTCTCAATCTCATTGGAAGGAAAATCACTCTTCGAAAGAGTGACTCCATGCGACATGGGCAAGAATCCCTTCTTTGAATCTTGCATTCTGAACCGTTTCAGCACATTGTCTATATATGTACTCTGACTCGGGCCGAGCAGCCTTTTAGAATTATCTCTATAGATCTTTATAACGAGTATATAAGCTGCTTCACCTATATATTTTATTGATAAACTCTTTCCTAGCCAATCTTTCACAGATTGTAGCATGGGAAATTCGTTTCAAATGAGTGGTATGTCATCCACATACAAGACCAAAAAAGAAATATAGCTCCCACTAACCTTCTTGTAGAAACAAGACTTATCTTCGTTTCTGATGAAGCCAAACTCTTTGACTACTTCATCAAAACGTCGATTGCAACTCCTAGAAGCTTGCTTTAACCCATAAATGGATCGTTGCATTTTACGGACTTTGTTGGCTTGCTTTGGATCCTCAAAACCCTCAGGTTGTGTCATCTACACATCCTCGAGGAGATTCCCATACAGGAATGAAGTTTTGACATCCATCTGTCAAATCTCATATTCGTAGTATGCTGCAATAGCAAGTAAGATTCGGATGGATTTGGTTATTGCAACTGGTGAAAAGGTTTCATCATAGTCAATACCATGAATATGTCTGAATCATTTAGCGACCAATCAACCCTTATAGGTAATCACATTACCATGCATGTCGATCTTCTTCTTGAAGACCCACTTGCACCCTATGGGGCGATCCCCTTCGGGTGGTTCCACCAAAGTCCATACTTTGTTGGTACACATGGATTCCATCTCGGATCTCATGGCCTCAAGACACTTCAAAGAGTCAGGACCTTCTATGGCCTCTTCATAGGTAGTAGGCTCATCATCTACGAGCATCGTGTCACCAGACTTAGTCACGAGAAGTCCATACCTCTCTGGCTCCTGGCGCACTCTACTAGATCTACGAAGCTCTTGTGTTACTTGAACAGGCTGCTCCACAACCTCTTGTGGTTTCTGCTCATGTTCCATAGTAGGATCAATGCTTTGTGGTTCTTGAACTTCTTCAAGTTCTACAGTCCTCCCACTTGCTTCTTTAGAGACAAAATCTCTTTCTGAAAACACGCTGGACCGAGAAAAAAAACACTTTGTTCTCAGTTGGATTGTAGAAATAATATCCCTTAGCTTCCTTAGGGTATCTCACAAATTTGCATTTGTCTGACTTTGGTACTAGCTTTTCTGATTGTAAAATAGACATCGCAGCCGCAAATTCATGAACGACACTGTGGGACGCCTCCCACTCCACATCTCATGTGGTGTCTTCATGACTGACTTAGATGGAACACGGTTAATGGTGGAAGCTGCACTCACTAGAGAATAGCCCCAAAATGATAATGGAAGATCAGTTTGGTACATCATAGATCGAACCATATCTAATAGAGTTCGATTCCTCCTCTCGGACACACCATTCCATTGTGGCGTTCCGGGTGGAGTGAGTTGGGATATTATCCCACACTCTCTAAGATAGTCGTCAAACACTTGGCTCAAGTATTCTCCTCCACGATCCGATCGTAGAGCCTTAATAATTTTTCTAAGTTGCTTCTCTACTTCATTCTTGAATTGTTTGAACTTTTCAAAGGATTCAGATTTGGCCTTCATAAGGTAAACAAATCCATATCTACTGAAATCATCAGTAAATGTGATGAAGTAGACATAAACACCCCTGGAAGGCGTGTCAAATTGCCCACATATATCAATACGTACTAGCACCAATTGCTCACTAGTCCTCTCACCTTTCTTATTGAAAGGGGACTTTGTCATTTTTCCCAATAAACAAGCCTCACATGTCTCATATGATTCAAAATCAAATGAGTATAGGAATCCATCCTTATGGAGTTTAGATACACGTTTCTCGTTTATATGGCCTAAACGACAGTGCCATAGATAAGCAGTATTTAAATCATTTTTTAATCCTCTTGGTATTAATGTTATAGAAAAGAATATTTAGATCAATGATATATAATCCATTAAATGATAACGCACTACAATAGTGAATACTATCCAAATAAATGGAACAACAATTATTCTTTATTGAAATAGTAAAACCTTCCTTGTCCAGACAAGAAATAGAAATAATGTTTGTGCTCATAGCAGATATAAAATAGCAATTATTTAATTCTAAATTAATCCTAAAGGTAGAGACAGCTCGTACACGCCTACAGCCAATGCAACAACCTTTGCTCCATTCCCAACGCACAGATCTATCTCTCCTTTAGCCAATCTTCTATTTCTCTTTAGATCCTGCACATTTAGACAAATGTGAGATCCACATTCAGTATCCAATACCCAAGCTGAAGAGCAAGTAATATTGACATCTATAACAAAAATACCGGGTGGTGGTGGAATCTCTATTCCAAGCCTTTTATGCTCCAGATATTTTGGGCAGTTCCTCCTCCAATGTCCAGGCTGACTGCAGTTGTGACATTCACCTTTATTCACACCTTTGGCTACACCACCAACAGGCTTAAGGGCATATTCTTTAGGTTTGGCAACTACCTTGCCTTTTCCCTTGGAGCTAGAGGCAAACCTTTTGCCCTTTCCTTTCTGTACCATCATTATGGATTTTCCCTTAACCTTGTTGATGCTTTTTTTCAGCTGTCCTCAACATATTGAGTAAATCTGGCAGAGGTTTCAACATCTCATTCATGTTATAGTTCACGATGAACTGTCCATAACTTTCAGGAAACGATTGCAAGATGAGATTGGGGCCAACTCTTGACCCACCGGAAACCCTAGGCGGTCGAGGCTCTCTAGATAGCCGATCATACGTAACACGTGCGGCCCCACGCGGTTTCCCTCTGACATATGACATTTTAATGATGCCTTAGAAACTTCATACCTCTCAACCCTAGCTTTATATTGGAAGAGCTGCTTCTAGTGTGCGATCATATCGACTGCATTCATGTTCTCATGTTGCTTATGAAGCTCAGAGGACATGGTGCATAGCATTAGGCAGACCGCATCATTAGCGTCATCAACACGCTTCTTATACGCCTTTAGGGCTGCAGGAGTGTTGTTTTCTGGACCATCAGGAACTTGCTCCTCTAGAGCGTACAATTTCTTTTCTTGCTTGAGAACAATTCTCAAGTTTCTGTACCAGTCTAGAAAATTGGTCCCCGACAGCTTGTCCTTCTCAAGGACAGAGCGTAGGGAGTTAGATGAGTTCAATGAGTTGTTTGCCATTGGAATTCTACAAAAAGGAAAATACGCAAGTTTTAGTATTTGTGAATAATCTAATAATGGCTAGATTATTAAATACAACTGCCTCTATTTTTCTACGGATTAATAACCCTCAAATATTATTGCGGAAAATAACATTATATTTTCTAGTGGGGGCCAAGATCCGTATTTCACTTCTTTTGAGCTTGCTTTGGCAAGTCACCCAAAAGTTAGTTATTTAGGTAGGAACAATTCCAATTGCATCATATGCAACTCTTGGTTCAATTGAGAAAATAACTCCTTATTTACCCATCCCATGAATAATCCCAATTCTTTTCCTTTAGGCTTTTAATCTTATTAAAATCACCCAGTTGCGTCCAACCTCTTACTTAGATAGTTTCACATTACTTGCTTGTGCCATCGCAACAAAATCATGACAAATCAAGTCGCCCTGCTTTGGCACGCACGAGCTTGATAATCATGATCATGAAGAGTGTCTAAATAACGAGAAGGCAAAAACGCAATATTTAAATTGAGGGATTTTTCTTTTCAATTTTAAATTGTTTTGTTGATCCATATCAACTGATCTACTTATTTGAGTTTGGGAAAAAACTCCAAATAAAAGATCCGAGTTGTTAATTATCTTATTATCAAATTGCATGTATCAACCATACACCAACAACAATAATAAGACAATAAAATAAACATCCACAAAAGGAAATTAACGTGATATGGATATGGCCTCCTAGACTAAGATATTCCCAAGCCAATGAGAATATCTATGAACCCTAGAATAGAAAACACATCTCTATGTGCCTCCATCTCTTGGTCCATCCTTCATAGCCTTGTGGAATGCTCCATGCTCCATGTTGTGGCTCCTTTAATTCTTTGGGCTTCTTTTCTCCAATATTGGCTATCTATCTATTTTATCTAGTACTAGCTAACAACTAAACTAAATAAAATAAATATCAAAAGTTGAGGAGAAAATACCGGATCGCAGGCCGTATTCTGATACTCCAAGGCCTTGAGATACTGACAGGGCTTCAAAGCCTTGAGAGTAGTTTTTATTGTGCTGAATGTTCTAACAATCTTGTGTTGCAGATTGGCTATATGAATATATGGATCAGAGATTTGCTGTAAATACTTATGTTTTATATTGTCTACATATCTAACACAATTGCAGATGTCCTGATCAGAGAGAATCAAAGATTTCTGGACTTAACTTTGAAAGACTGTGAAGCATGTTCAGAGCTTCAAGGCCTTGAGATGTGCCTTAAGATGCTGACAGTTTTAGAGAACTAATTTGATTCTTTCTTGCAGGGTTTGATTATTATTATTGTGATTTTTTAATGACTTCTAAGAGTCTTAAACTGGTTATCATGAATTGTATGTGTCAGAATTTAATCAGATTATTGTTCTAATATTTTAACCAGTTTTTATCAGAAACTGGAAAACCAAACAGTCTTAGAACAGCTATATTTCTGGATTTTGTTGTTGCTATGTTTTAATGTTGTTGCAGGTTTGTTAAACGTGCAAATACAATCTCAACAAACTCCAACGAATATCAACTCATAGCTGTTTGAATTGCAGTTGAAAACACTAAGAGGATTTGTAGGAACTGAGATCCTAAAATCTCTCATTCAGTTGCAGTGGGTAGATAAAAGACTGGTTTGAATTTTGAAAGGAAGAGAGGCTTGCAGAATACTGAGAGAAGTATGAAAAATTTGTGGGAGATCATTCATTCAACACACAGACATTCAAGCTTCAATTCCAGATTTCAGAAGATCAATCATTCCAGTTTCCAGAAGAACACATCCAGGCTTCACAAGCTTTTTCTTCTAATGTGTTCTTCATCTGTTTTATAATCTGCTCATCTTTTGTATATCTAAAACCTCACTAAACCTAGTGGTTGGTTGTTCAAGTGAAAAACAAGAGGTTCTTGTTAGCTCAACAGTTAGTAGCTGATACTAGATATGTTTGGAACCACAAGCTGTATAGGTGTAAGGGAAATCACTTAGGCTTGAAGATCTAGGGCTGTTTCTGTGTGAGTAATAAGAAGTGTTTGCCCAATCCTGGTGGGATTAGATCCCTCAGGCAGAGATTAGGTCCATTGGGATTGAACTTTGTAAATTGCTTTGTGTTCTTTACTTTATAGTTTTGTTATTTTCTGCTGCACACAACTCAAATCAAACTAGGGTTTATAAGCTGTTTAGAACTTGTAATAGTTCAAGGCCTTGAAGCTTTCTATTTAGCCTTTGAAAGTTTCTGACAGTTTTCTAAAATCTCAAGGCCTTGAGATTTGAGTTTCACACAAAGCTAATTAGTTAAAGTCCGAGTTTTGCAAAAACTTTCCATACTCTATTCAACCCCCCTTCTAGAGTATTTAGGTCCTGTATTTAGTCTACATTACACACTTTTAATTGGTATCAGAGCATGGGTCACTGATATAGATCTAACAATCTTGTGACTATGAGTAATGTAGGATATGGTGGATTCTCACAAGGAAGGGCAGCCAACAGACCTCCATTGTTCTGTGGTGATAACTTCATGCACTGGAAGGCATTGATGAAGATGTTCATCATAGATCAAGACATGGAACTGTGGTTAATAGTTCAGAATGGTCCTCATGAGTACTATACTACAATTGATGGAGTCAGATGTATCAAGTCTGAGGAAAATCTTTCAGTCACTGAACTGGAAAAGGTATCAAAAAATTACAAGGCTATGAATCTGTTATACAGTGCTCTTAATGCAGATGAGTTCAACAGAGTGTCAAATTGCAAAATGGCCAAATAAGTATGGGATAAACTGGTGGTGACATATGAAGGAACTAGCCAGGTTAAGCAGACCAAATCCAACATACTTCTCAGGCAATATGAGTTGTTCAAGATGAATTCAGATGTGACCATCAAGGAGATGTTCAAAAAATTCACTGATGTGGTGAACAATATGGAGTCATTGGGAAAGAAGTTCTCAAATGAGGAGAAGGTCAGAAAGATTCTGAGAAGCTTTCCAAAAGCCAAGTGGGAGCCAAAGGCAACAGCCATTGAGGAAGCTCAGGATTTAAGTCTTCTTCAGCTAGATGATCTACAAGGAAAGCTGCTCACTCATGAAATGTCTATGAAGGATGTGGAAGGTGATTTGAGTGAAAACATCAGGAACCTAGCACTGAAGGCAAAAGACAGTGAAAAGTCTCAAAGCCTTGAGACTGAAGATGAGCCTGATGATGAAGAGACTTTAGCATTGATCTCCAAGGCCTTGGCCAGGATTCTCAAGAAGAAAAGAAACTCTGGTAACAGGGACTACAAAAGAGAGAGATCAAGACCTTCAGGCAGCAAGGACTACAAAGGTAAATCTTCATCACAGTCACATAAAACTAAAGTAATGAATTGTTTTGAGTGTGGTGATGCAGATCATTTAGTAAGGGACTGTCCACAAAAGAAGAAGAACAGGAACTTTCAGAAGAAAGATAGTGACAATAGAAGGAAGAAAGCCATGTTGGCTTCCTGAAGTGATTCTGATTCATCAAGTGACTCAGACACAGAAGAAGATCAAGCAAACATGTGCTTCATGGCCAAGCATGATGAAGAAAAGTCATCAGACAGACATATTGAAGAAATGGTAAAAATCTTCTTGCTAGTCCTTCTGATGTACTTCCTGAAATTCTCAAGAGTATGTTTTTAAATGAGGAAAGTTATAGAAATGAGATTTCTTCTTTAAAGATTAAGATTCATGAGCAGGTAAAAGAAAACCTGGACCTTGTTTTTACCAACAAAACTGTTGAAGTTTCTAAGACAAAAATTGAAAAGGACTTCAAGGACTTGGATAGCAGGTTCAAAGCCGTGAAGGCACATATAAAAGAGATTGTTGATCAAAACACTCTTTTGACTGAAAGATATGCAGATCTAAAGACTCATTCTGAGGATTTAGAACAACAAATCTGTTCTTTGACTGAGAAACTTCAAGAGTCTAAGAAGGTCCTAGCTAGTTTTACAGGCTCAGAACATAATCTAAATCTCATTCTTGGAGGAAGTCTGAAATCAATGCATAAAAGTGGGATTGGCTATAATCCAAATTTTTCAAAGAAAAGCCAAACTACTATTGTCAAATCTGGTAGCAGACATTCTCCAAAGTATCATTACTGTGGAAAAATTGGTCATGTCAGATTAACTTGTCCCTTCAGAAGATCAGAACCTCACATTATGAGGAATACTTATCCTTATCAGCTTAAGGAACATGTTAGGAATATTTGGGTTCCAAAAGGAATTAGATCACCAAACATGGCTGATTCTGAGTATGACTCAAAGTTCTGCACTTGGTCTAACAGCCTGTTGAGGCAATGATTTACTTTTGCAAAATGTCACCAAGGCCTTGAAAGATCAGAAATGGATATTAGACAGTGGATGTTCCAGACATATGATTGGAAAGAAATCTCTCTTTACCGAGCTTACAGAAAAATCTGGAGGAACAATCACACTTGGTGACAAAGCAAATGCAATATTACTGGTATAGGTAGTGTTGTTATGTGATAAAGGTTATAAAGCTATATTTTACAAGGAGAAATGTGTGGTGCAAGATGAGAAATCTGGTGATTGCATACTCACTGCTACTAGGTCATATAATCTATATGCTATGAGTACTAATAGTGTTCCAGGTGAAAAGTTAAAATTCCTCAAGGCCTTGAAGGAAGATTCAAAGCTTTGGCACAGAAAGCTTGGGCATATTAGCATACACAAATTGAATAAAATCATCTCAAAGGATTTGGTAAGAGGTTTACCATCACATAAATTTTCAGATGATGAGGTTTGCAAGGCATGTGTACAAGGTAAACAAACCAGAAGCTCATTTAAGGCAAAGAACTTTCTAAGTACTTCTAGACCCTTAGAACTATTGCATATGAACTTGTGTGGTCCTATGAGAGTTCAGACCCCAAAAGCTAAGAGGTATATGCTTGTTATAGTAGATTATTATTCTAGATTTACTTGGGTGATGTTTATTAGAGACAAAACTGAAGCCTTATCTGAATTTTCTAGATTGTGCAAAGAGCTTCAAACTTTGAAAAATTTACCTGTTGCATCCATTAGAAGTGATCATGGTAGGGAATTTGATCAAATTGACTTTGATTTGTTTTGTGCAAAGCATGGCATATCACACAAATTTTCTGCACCTAGAACTCCACAGCAAAATGGAGTAGTTGAAAGGAAAAATAGGGCACTTGAGGATATGTCTAGAACCATGCTTATTGAAAGTAATTTCCCAAAGTTCTTTTGGGCAGAAGCTGTTAATACTGCCAATTATGTGCTGAATAGATGCTTGATTAGACCAATTTTGAAAAAGACCCCTTATGAACTGTTTAAAGGTAGGAAGCCTACTGTTTCATATTTCAAACCTTTTGGTTGTATCTGTTTTGTGCATAGTAATGGTAGAGACAAACTTGGTGAATTTGATGCTAGAAGTGATGAAGGTGTATTTCTTGGATATTCTCAAACTAGCAAAGCTTATAGAGTTTACAATAGAAAAACCAAGATTGTGGAAGAGAGTATTCATGTGATTTTTGATGAAAGTACTAAGGATTCTCTGAGTGAAAGTTTTGCAGATCTAAATTTGAACAAGCATGAGTCTGATGATGATGCTGTGAAAGAGGACAAAGGCAAAACTAATGTGCAGAATCAATCAGCATAATCTCAAGGCCTTGAACATCCTGCAGAACCAAAATCTCAAATCCTTGAGACAGAAGCTGAAACTTTCTATGATGCTCCCTCTACTGTTTCAAGAGCTCAAATCCTTGAAGGAGAATATTCCTGGATACCAAGGAAGAAGTTTAAGTACCTTGCAGATCATCCAGCTGACAATATCATATCTGATCCATCAACTGGAACTCAAACAAGAGGACAGTTGAAGAACTTGTGTGCTTTTAGTGCATTTGTATCTTTGATTGAGCCTAAAAATACCAAGGAAGCACTAGAAGATGCAGACTGGATCATTGCAATGCAGAGTGAGCTGAATGAATTTGAAAGAAACAAGGTATGGAATCTGGTTCCCAGACCTAAAGAGAAATCAGTTATCGGAACCAGATGGGTGTTCAGAAATAAGCTTGATGACAATGACAAAGTTGTAAGGAACAAAGCCAGACTGGTAGCACAGGGATATAATCAGGAAGAAGGTATAGATTATGAGGAGACTTTTGCTCCTGTTGCCGGGTTAGAAGCTATTAGAATACTTCTTGCATTTGCATCTCACAATCACATAAAACTTTATCAAATGGATGTCAAATGTGCTTTTCTGAATGGTTATTTACAAGAAGATGTTTTTGTAGCACAACCTCCTGGTTTTGAAGAAGAAAACTTTCCTGATCATGTTTACAAACTAGAAAAAGCTCTTTATGGGTTAAAACAAGCTCCAAGGGCTTGGTATGATAGAATTTCAAAAATTTTACTTGACAACAATTTCAAGAGGGGTCTAGTTGATAAAACTCTTTTCATTAAAAATCATGAAAGTGATTTGTTAGTAGTTCAGATTTATGTGGATGATATTCTATTTGGTGATATTAATGATGCTCTTTCAAAAGAGTTCTCTAGTCTGATGTGCAGGGAGTTTGAGATGAGCTTAATGGGAGAACTGAATTTCTTTCTTGGACTTCATATCTTACAAATGAAGAAAGGAGTTTTTGTACATCAAGGAAAGTATACCAAGGACTTATTGAACAAGTACAATATGTCACAGTCCAAGGTTCTTAAAACCCCTATGAGTTCATCACTCTCATTAGACAAGGATTCAAATGGTAAGAGTGTGAATCAAAAGGAATACAGAGGTATGATTGGATCACTTTTGTATTTAACTGCTAGCAGACCTGAAATTTTGTTCAGTGTCTGTATGTGTGCTAGATTTCAAGCATATCCTAAGGAGAGTCATTTAACTGCTGTTAAAAGAATTTTTAGATATTTAAATGGAACCACGGACTTGGGGCTTTGGTATCCAAGAAGATCTAATTTTATGTTAAGTGGCTATTCAGATGCAGATTTTGCAGGATATAAAGTAGACAGGAAGAGTACTTCTGGATGTTCTCATTTTCTTGGATCTTCATTGATCAGTTGGCATTCTAAAAAGCAAAACTCTGTAGCATTATCAACTGTAGAAGCTGAATATATTGCAGCTGGAGCTTGCTGTTCACAAGTGTTATGGATTGCTCAGCAACTTAGAGATCTTGGCTATAATTTCATAAATGTGCCTATTCATTGTGACAATACAAGTGCTATCTCAATCTCTAAGAATCCATTCCAGCACTCAAGAACCAAACACCTAGATGTGAGACATCACTTCCTTAGAGATCATGCAGAACAAGGTGATGTTGTTTTATCTTTTATTTCTACTTCAATGCAGATTGCTGATATTTTCACTAAACCTTTGCCAGATGATAGGTTTTCATCCCTAAGGCTTGAATTGGGGATGTTAAACAAGGATGCATTGGTTTAGGGGGAGTATTGGTACTTACATGTGTTTATGTGTTGAAATCTCAAAGCCATGAGATTATACTTTCCAAAGACTTGAAAGTATAGCTCAAAGCTTTGAAGTTTCTCAAACTGTAGAGAATCTCAAGACCTTGAGATTGTTCTCCAGGTCTTGAAACATTTGTATTTATTTTTTTTAAAAAATGGATCATCAAATATTATATCTTATTTTTTTAGATAACTGTATTATATTTGAATTACTCAGAGAATTTTCTAAAATATCCAAAAATATTTTCCAAGATTCTTTTTGCATGTTGATTTCAGTAGAGTCCTTTTATGACTCATCCTTTTCAACCTACTTAAGCTGAAAGTCAGGGCTTATTCTTCTTCATTCTCCCTCAATTCTCTACATCTCTCTACTTTCTCTCAATTTCTCTCAATCTCATTCCCTTCTCAAAACCCTAAACCCACAATGGAGCACAAATCAGCCAGGATTCAACAACAGGGGAAGCCTTCTGGAAGATCTAATAAGATGGCAAATAAGAAGGAGAAGATTGTGATCTCTGATTTGGATTCAGAGAAAACTCAGAGTTTGCATGAGGACACTCCTCCTGCAAAGAAGACCAGAATATAAAAGGGAGATGAAGGCTCAAGCATTTATCCACAGAAGGAGACAGAGAGGGTGGTGATCAATCCAGGTCAGACAAGAAGAAAGGGGGAGAAAAGAAAAAGGCTGGAGAAGAAGAAAAGGGGAAATTTGCTCAAGAAAGTGAGAAGAAGCCAATTGAAGGAGAACAAGAGAAGAGAAAACCCACTGAGAAGAAAACAAGGGTTAAGCAGGTTGCTGCTGCAACCAAAAAGGGTTATCAAGGTAAAAATGCACATCCTTCATATTGGTTTGTTAGTTATGAAGTTAGGACTGTGTGGATGCAAGGATATGCTTCTTCTAAGGTTGCTTTTTGTAGTATGGTTTCTGAGCAGTTATTGGATAAACTGGATATTGATTGTATGAGAAAGTTAAGAGAAACTGCAGTTTGGAAGGTGTTAAATCCTAGTTCAAAAGCTTATCCTAGGTTAACTAGATTATTTTATCTGAATTTGGTTCATGAAGGAGATCATAAGATGGTATTGACTTCTAAGGTGGCTGGGATAAACTTGAGGCTAGATCATAGGACTTTTGCCAAAGTCTTGGGCATTCCTAGGAAGTATAATGTTGGAGATTACCCTGATAGGAACGAGTGTCTGGAAAAGGCAAAAGAGATGTTTTTCATTGATAGTGTACCCTCTGGTCCAAAGCAGTTGACATACTCTGTGCTCAATCGTGAAGCTAATATTTTGTTTACAATTCTGATGAGGAGTGTTGTTCCTAGGGAGAACTCAAGGGAGTTGGTTACTGATAAAGTTCTCATACTGATGTATCTGATATGTCAAGGGTTTGAGATAGACTTGCCAACAGTTGTTATGGAGCATATGATCTATTGTGCAACCAGAACTAGAAACCATCCTCTTCCCTATGCCAACCTTTTACCTCTTTTCTTTGAGCATTTTGATGTACCTGTGAAAGGGGAGGAAAAGATTACTGGAGGTTTTGGGTTGATTGATGAAACTGCCTTGCAGAGGATTGGAGTAGTTCAAACTGGGAAAGGTCATTGGAAATTTTATTCAGAATTGTCAAAGGATGAGCTTGGAGAGAAGGAGATTGTTAAGCCAAAGGGGGCTACATCAGGAAAAGCAAAAGCAAATGAAGATTACTCTTTGTTGGTTGAGAAATTTGAAGATCAGCAGGTTGAGATTGAAGATCTCAAACAAAGTTATGTCTTGTGAATTTAACCAGTTCAAGGGTTTGATGAATGTGATGAATGGAAAATTGGATGTTGTCATCAAGGGTTTGAACTTGGAGAAGATACCTTCTGCTACTAGTCATGACACAAGTGTGGACTCAGATGAAAGGCTAGGTAATTTCTTGAAGAAGAAAAAGAAGCCAATTCCAGTGGTGCTTACTTCAAAAGATCTGTATGAGCAAACTGATGAACAAGATGCTGGTGAAGACACAGGTGTTGATGCAGCTACAGAGTAGGATTCAGTGCAGGTTAAGAACAAGAAGGTGGATGAGATAATTTAAGAAGTTGTTGTAGAGGTGGAAGCTGAACAAGAAGGAAATCAGTCTGCTGATGATGCTAAAAGTGATGAAGAAGTTGGAGAAGGCTCAGAGAAAGGCCAGACATCAAAGAAGAAATGAAGATCAGAGGAGACCAAAGCCTTGAACCTTTCCTTCTATCTATTTCTTTTCTTCTTTTCTGTTCTCAAGGCATTGACTTTCTAGGAATAAATTTTCTTTTTGTTTTAGTTTTTAGACTCTGAGTAATGATCCAACATTTCTTCACCTTTATTTGATGAAAGTAAAAAAGGGGGAGAAATTATGTGTTTTGTGGCTACTATGGTTACTTTTACTTTCAGTTACTTGAATAATAAGATTATCAGTTGTTTTGTTAATCAATTGTGTTCTCAGTTATGTTCTGATAATACTGTGATTATCTGTGAATTACTGATTATCTGTGTTAAGATGGTTTGACTGGTATTATTGTCTATTGTATCTGCAATATGTTGTTATCTAATTCTTACAAGGAGTTGCAGGAATATCTACACAAGATTATGGGTTTTGTCTTTCATCAAGGGGGAGATTGTTGACTCAAAGACCCTTGAGTGTGTTTTGAGAAGTAATTGTTCTGAGTGATGAAAGACAAAGACAAAGGCCGAGAATTTCTGATACACCAAGGCCTTGAGATACTGACAAGGCTTCAAAGCCTTGAGAGTAGTTTTTATTGTGCTGAATGTTCTAACAATCTTGTGTTGCAGATTGGCTATCTGAATATATGGATCGGAGATTTTCTATAAATACTTATGTTTTATATAGTCTACATATCTAACACAATTGCAGATGTCCTGATAAGGAAAAAGTCAAAGATTTCTGGATTAACTTTGAAAGACTATGAAGCATGTTCAGAGCTTCAAGGCCTTGAGATGTGCCTTGAGCTGCTGACAGTTTTAAAGAACTAATTTGATTCTTTCTTGCAGGGTTTGATTCTTATTATTGTGATTGTTTAATGACTTCTAAGAGTCTTAAACTGGTTTATCATGAATTGTATGTGTCAGAAGTTAATCAGATTATTGTTCTAATCTTTTAACCAGTTTTATCAGAAACTGGAAAACCAAAAAGTCTTAGAACTGCTATATTTCTGGATTTTGTTGTTGCTATGTTTTAATGTTGTTGCGGGTTTGTTAAACCTGCAAATGAAATCTCAACAAACTCCAACGAATATCTACTCAGAGCTGTTTGAATTGCAGTTGAAAACAGAAAGGGATTTGTAGGAACTGAGATCCTAAAATCTCTCATTCAGTTGCAGTTGGTAGATAAAAGACTGGTTTGAATTTTGAAAGGAAGAGAGGCTTGCAGAATACTGAGAGAAGTGTGAAAAATTCGTGGGAGATCATTCATTCAAACACACAGACATTCAAGCTTCAAATCCAGATTTCAGAAGATCAATCATTCCATTTTCCAGAAGAACACATCCTGGCTTCACAAGCTTATTCTTCTACTGTGTTCTTCATCTGTTTTGTAATCTGCTTATATTTTTTACATCTAAAACCTCACTAAACCTAGTGGTTGGTTTTCAAGTGAACAACAAGAGGTTCTTGTTTGCTCAACAGTTAGTAGGTGATACTAGATAGGTTTGGAACCACAAGCTGTATAGGTGTAAGGGAAATCACTTAGGCTTGAAGATCTAGGGCTGTTTCTGTGTGAGTAATAAGAAGTGTTTGCCCAATCCTGGTGGGATTAGATCCCTCAGGCAGAGATTAGGTCCATTGGGACTGAACTCTGTAAATTGCTTCGTGTTCTTTACTTTACAGTTTTGTTATTTTCTGCTGCACACAACTCAAATCAAACTAGGCTTTATAAGCTGTTTAGAACTGGTAATAGTTCAAGGCCTTGAAGCTTTCTATTTAGCCTTTGAAAGTTCTGACAGTTTTCTAAAATCTCAAGGCCTTGAGATTTGAGTTTCACACAAAGCTAATTAGTTAAAATCTGAGTTTTGCAAAAAGTTTCCATACTCTATTCAACCCTCCCCCCTTCTAGAGTATTTAGGTCCTGTATTTAGTCTACATTACACACTTTCAGATACCACTGTAGGGTTTTGATCATGGATACGCAGCGGAAAAACAATAAATTTATCCGATCAAGACCCTCCAAGGATCACAGGAAGAGAAATCATGACGATGGTAAATGATTTGTGTTAAGTACCTTGTGGGTATCCTTGATGAATTCTAGCGCGAAAAGTATCATGTTTCTACGGTTGATCCACGCCTAGGATTGAGATCTAGATCTTCCAAACGCCTTGTGATAGCTAGGAATAATGGAAGATGACGAAGAAATGACGCAACGGAGCACCAAAGAGAGAGGTTCTACCACCTCTTTTGAGGCCGACGGGGAGGGGGCGGATGGCACCTAGGGCTTCGGCCGTGGGTGTTGTCTTGCTCTCTACTTCCTTCTCTCCTACTCAATGTATGTTATGAGCATAAGCTGTAGGGAAGGAAGCTAGGCACATCCTTTATATAGTCCAACAACTCCTTGTTACTACATAAAGGCCCTCTCCTAATCCTGCTCAAGTTCAGATTAGTCCAACTTGCATATTAGTCCTACTAAGTTAGCAAGTGTTTGCGTTTTGATCATTCTAATTATTCATATTAATTAATTAATTTCCAAGTCTAGTTCAACCCTTTATGGCGTGTGACCCCATAGGTTCCATTTAGTCAGTAGTAACTATTTACTAATATGAAGCGGCCTCTAGCAAGACATCCATTCTATCCAACCAATAGAAATAGTCATCATGACAAACCTTGTGCACGTATTATCTCATCCCTTTGTCTAAATATCCGAATAGGATGCGAGACATACAAGTCACACTCGTATATCCAATCCATAGTTCTTCGATCCTGGTAATAGCCTTATTCGTGCAAGTAACATCCATATCCCATATTGATTTATTTGAGTCTGGCCATACATTCTATAAGCACTATCCCTCGAGTGGCCCTATGATATTTGCTCCCGTTATGTGGGAGGGATAAATTCTATCTACATCACTACGATATCTAAACTTGCTTCATATTTTATCCGGTACACGCCTTTATGACTACCCAATCACGGTGTAGCGTTTGACGCTACCAAAACACAATATTCCATAACTAGAAGATCTAGTGACTTCAAGTCTAAGGATGACAATACCTTTGTCATTGCGAGAAGCACCTGTGACTTTACATAACTTGTATGTAGCCTTCTCGGAGATGGGTCTATCCAGTATGCCATTACTCCTAATGCATACCCATGTGTTGGATCATGATATCTCCATATCAATCCAACCCATACTAGTCTATATATACAAGTAATCATTATATGGACTAGGGATATTTAAGATAAACAACACAATTGTAAATCTAAGGACTTCATTATATTTAATATCCAATAAATAATACAATGAATGTTCTATCCAATTTATTATTCATATTTAACTAGATTGACTCTAGGGACCTATTCCAACAAAGAGTTCATCAAACCTAAGGCAGCTGTTGCATCAAAGGCTTCAACTAACTTGGATTTCTCTCTAATCATTGACAAGCTTGAGGTCATGGAGGATGGGATAGAGGATCTGAGAAAAGTCAGTTTGATTTGTCTATTGAGCTTGGATTTATGAAGTCCTTGGTGAATAACATGAATGGGAAGTTGGACTTGATTGTCAAAGGCTTGAACTTGGAGAAGTTTACATCTGCTACCAGTCAAGGTGCCAGTGTGGATTTTGATGAATTGCTTAAGGATTTTTTGAACAACAAGAAGAAGAAAAAGAATGTTCCATTTGTACTGACTTCAAAAGACTTGTTTAAAAAAACTGATGATGAAGCTGGTGATGAGGTGGTTGCTAAGGAATCTGTAGAGAAAGAGGCTGCAAAAGTTGATGAGGTAACTGCTAAAGTTGTTGCAAATATTGAGGTTGTGAATGAATAAGATCAATATGGAGGAGAAGAAGGATCAGATGAAGATGATGAGGAAGAACAAGGAGAAGCTGGAAATGACAAGGAAATTGGCAAAGGAAAAATCAAGGTTACAGAAGGAAAGAAGACTGCCAAGAAGGATGCTGCTGACTGAAGCCCAAAGCCTTGAACCATTATGTCTTTTCTTTCTATCTATTTCTTTCTTTTTCTTCAAATCCTTGAAGTTATTTAAACATATTTTTTAGTTTTTCAAAAACTCTGAGTATGATCCTACATTCCCTAAAGTCTATTTGATGAAAGTCAAAAAGGGGGAGAGGATATGTGTTAATGTGTAATAATTTGGATCATTTTGGATCTTGTAGGGTTATCTATGATCTATGAATTTTTTTGTGGTTTTATGTTTCCATACTTGTTGTTCTTTTTACTATGTGTTTCTACACTTGCAGTTTAATCTTGATGTTAAGTTGCAGGGTGCTGAGTATATGAGAATATTTGTTTTGTCTTTCATCAAGGGGGAGATTGATAATTCCATACTTATGTTTTGATGTGAAGTATGAACTTTGGAAGTTTATATGTGAATATGATGAAAGACAGTGGTGAAAGATGTTCAAGGCTCCAAGGCCTTGAAGCTTATTTCTGCATATGAATTGGTTAAGTGTTGTCTGATAATCTTGTGTGACGCATGCTTAGCATTTGATCAGATGTTGGTTAAATGTTTCTTACAAATATTCTTGGAATATATCTATGTGTTTCTAACACTCACAGATTTCCTAGCTTGAATGCATCAAGGATCAGAAGCCATAAAATTCAAAACTGTGAAGATTGTCACAGTGCTCCAAGGCCTTGATATTTGCATAGAGCTGCTGACAGTTTTTATTTGGCTTAACTAATTCTTTCTTGTAGGTTGTTATCTGTGGTTATGTGATTGATTATTGACTTGCTAAAAGTCTAAGTCATAAATTATCATTATCTAATATATATTGCTGACATGTAATTAATCTTGTTTGCAAGTATTTTTGGCCTTGTTTATTGCAGAAACTGTTATGCCAAACAGTCAGTAATATGTTGATAAATATTCTGGATTTTGTTTGATATTGTAATCAAGTTTGTTGTAGGGTTTTTCATCGTTCAAACCCCTAACACCAAATTCTAATGTCTATCCATTCATAGCTGTTGAAAGAAGCATCTATGGGGAGAGGATTTGAAGGAAGACAATTCCTTAAATTTCTCATTCTGTTACAGCAAATTGTTATAAGCTCCAGTTTGAATTTCAAAGACAATAGGAGACTGATAGAGGACTTATCATTGTAAAATAAGAGTGTCTTATTGTCGTGGAGATCATACAATCAACTCTTCAACCAATCAAGCTCTCAACAATGCAGAAGAAGGAGATCAATCATCCATAAATAAGAAGAGCACTTACAAGCTTCATTGCTTACTTCTTTTCTGTGTTCTTCATACTTGTACTTAATTTTTGTTATCATTCTGATTTCTTAAACCTCACAAAATTAGAATTTTAGTTGTTAAAGTGAACAACAAGAGGTTCCTATTGTTTCAACATATTCCAGCTATTACTAGATAGGTTGGGAACCACAAGCTGTATAGGTATAAGGAAGTTCACTTAGGCTTGGGATCTAGGGCTAAATCAGGGTTATTAATAAGAAGTGTGGAGGGATCAAATCCCTCAGGCAGAGACTAGGTCCAATTGTGACTGAACTCTGTAAAATTCCTTGTGTTCTTTACTTTACAACATTGTTCTTTTTTACTGCGAACTAGCTAGCTCAAAATAGTTTGTTCAAGGGCTCGAAGTATTTCATAGCTCAAGGCCTTGAAGCTTTAATTAGTTCTGAAAAAGCTTCTTTATTTTATCAAACTCTTCCAAGGCCTTGAGATTCAACTAGTTGCTTATCTTAAAAATTCAAAAGGCTAAGTTTTAGAAAAAGTTTCCATATTCTATTCAACCCCCCTTCTAGAATATTTGATCCTGTATTTATTCTTACATTACAAACTTTCACTTAATTTGTGCTCCCACCAAAGTCGAGCTACAAAGTGCAAGGGAGTTTTCTTTTCCTTGTTCTATTTTTAAGCAAAAAGAGCCCCAAGGGAATTGTCGAGGGCCGGTCTGTAACATCCCTATCCTAGAGTTCTAGAGAATTACACTTAGATCCCCCAGATTCTCCGGAGATGCATCCGCCAAGCACCGAAATTCTCAGCAAGAAGTATAAAGCTAACAGTTCTGTTACGAGACCAAATTAAAGAAACAAAAACTTAAAGTAAACTTATGACTATAGTTCTTATACTCTGACGTGATAACTTCTAAGTGTTTGACTACTTCCTGGTCTCCCGCGTACTCACGTGCCAAAAATGGAAGGCACTGACGTTACGACGTCATGTTGAAATGAAGAAAAAAGAATTTAAGAAAACGTAGATAACAACAATTTGAAAACGTATAACTTATATTTGTAGTGCGTATGCCATATAACCTGATCCACACTCAAGATCAAGAGAAAACTAAACTAGTATATTATATATCAATTAATACTCAATTACGCCATGTCCAAACATAGTTCCTTACTCCACCATCCAATTATCCACCTGTTGGAATAGATGCCCTCGAGGCAATCTTATTTAGTATGAACATTATTTTGGCTAGAACATTCATTGTATTATTTATGGAGATATTTAATGTAATGAAGTCCTTAGATTAGAATTGTTATTTATCTTAAATATCCCTAGTCGTGTATATTGATTAATATGACAATCAACTATAAACTAGCATATGGGTAAATTGATATGGAGATATCAAGTCTAGCACATGGGTATGTATTAGGCGTAATAACATACTGGAATGACCCAACACGAGAAGGCTACATATGAGTTATGTTGAAGTCACAAATGCTTCTCATAGTGACAATGGTATTGTGGTCCTTAGACTTGAAGTCACTAGATACACTAGTTGTGGAATATTATGTTTTAATATCGTCAAACACTACACCGTGACTGGGTAGCAATAAAGGCGGTTTGTCGAACATAATAGGAAGCAAGCTTAGAGATGGTAGTGATGTAGAGAGGATTCGTCCCTCCCACATAACGAGAGAAAATATCCACGACCACTCTAGGGGTAGAGCTTAAGGAGTGTCTGGCCAGACTCAGATAAATCAACATGGGGTGTTGATGTTATCTGCATGGATAAGCCTATTCCCAGGATCAAGGAACTATGGATTGATATACGAGTGTGACTTTTATGTATCGTGTCCAATCCGAATATGGAGACAAAGGGATAGTAAAATACGATAACATTAGTGACAAGGTTTGTCGGATCACTGACTATTTCTATTAGTTGGGTGGCATAGATGTGTTCCGCTCTATGTTACTACCAACTAAGTAGAACCTATGGGGTCACAAACCTTATGGATTAAAATGGACTTTGGGATTAATTAGTAGGACTAATTAATGAGAAGGATCAATACGCAACCACAAGCAAACTTAGTAGAACTTGTTTGCAAGGTGGACTAATCCGTATATGGATAGGATTATTATCGAGCTAATATGCAGTTAATAAGGAGTTATTAACTATTTAAGGTCACTCCTTGATTATTTATCATAATGGGCATTAATTATTGAGTGAGAAAATAAAGTATGGAGAGAGCAAGAGACTAGGGCCGAAACCCTAGCCGTCCGCCCGCCCCTACCTGTCGGCCTCAAAGAGGCGACGTCCTCTTTGGTCATCGTTTTGCGTGATCTTTGTCTTCCTCATTCTTCCGTTTCTAGCACAAAGGCGTAAGAAGGAATCTGGTGCAATCCTAGGTGTGGATACTCGTAGAGATGTGGACACAATTCTGTGTAAAAGTGATTTATCCAGACAAACAAAGTACACACCAATTTTTCCTTTACTACGTTATGACAACTTGTCCTGCGACTCATGGAGGACTTTGAACGGGATATTTATTTTGTATTTCCGCCACGTAATTTGTATCAAAACCCTACAGCGGTATTAGAGCCACATGACGTAGCCCATAACTTAGGTTTACGCGTTACTGTTTATCAGTTCTTAAACCGTAATCGTGAATTTTTGCGTAAACTGAAGTTTGACATAATGATGCAAATTGAATATGATTTAATAGATAAAGAGATAATTGGATACGCAGTATAAAAATTAGAAATGTTCTTTACATATGATGTTTCTTTTTGGGTTTTGAAAAGCTAGGATTTGGGCATAATTGGGGAAAAATGAGTTTTCTATACAATTGGATAATTTCCCACAAGAAAGGATGAGATTTTAGGAAACAACCCCTAGGGTTCGGCCAAGGGGTGGCCGCCCCCTTCCTTGTTGCGCAAGAAACCGAACCGTGCCCTACATGGTTTGACCAAACTGCCGGTTTGACTGTGCGGGTTCGGCCGACCTTGCTAGGCGTTGCCCGGGAAACTTATAGGGTTAGGCCAATGATGATTGGTGTGACCCTTGGACCGTTTTGACCCTAGAAATCCCAAATTCAACTAAAATTAACAAAGCGCGTTAAAACTGGATTTTAACTTTATTATGTGATTTTGCATGGTGATTGGATGTGGCATTAGATGTGGATGGCGTGGATTTTTATTTTTGTGGTTTGGTTTTATTGTAATAATGTAATTAATTAAGTTTTACGGCCTGCATTTCGTTTTCTCCTCAACTTGTGATGTATCTCTATTTAGTATAGATGCTACCTAGTATTAGATAGTTAGATGATAGCCAAGGCATGGAGAAGAATCTTAAAGATTGAAAAACCGCAAGATGGCGTTATTCCACAAGCTAAGGCGCATGGACTAAAAGATGGAGCACATGGAGATGAGCTTGCTATTTTTCAGGGCTTATAGATATTCTCATTGGCTTGGAAATATCTTAGTTTTAGGAGGCCACATCCCCATCACGTGTATTGTCTTGTTTATTTATTTATTGTCTTGTTATTTATTTTTTTCAGTATGGTTGATGCATGCAAAACGTAACAAGATAATAATTAAAACCCAGATCTTTAATTGGGGATTGCCCAATCCAGATAAGTAGATCAGTTGATATGATCAACAAAACAATTAAAATTGAAAAGGAAATCCATCGACAATAAATATTGCGTTGTGCCTTTTCTTACTTAACACCCGCCATGATCAGGGTTTATTAAATTCGTGCTTGGGTGGTTTAATTCACCATGGTGTGATGCGACAACACAAGCAAGTAATGGGTGATTGTTGAAGTAAGAGGTTGGACACAACCAGGCAACTTCAATAGGATTGAAAGCCTATAGGCAAGGTAATTGGGATTATCTATGGGATAGATAAATAAGGAGTTATTTGCCCAATTGAACCAAGAGTTGCATATGATGCAATTAGAAATTGTTACTACCTAAATAATTAATTTTTGGGTTACTTTCCAAAGCAAGCTCAAGAAGAGGTGAAATATGGATCTTCGCCCACTGAAGATATATGATATTTTCCGCATTAATAGGTGAGGGCTATTAATATGAGAAAAATAATGAGAGCTATATTTAATAATCTAGTCATTGTTAAATGTAGTCATTTGTTTATAAAATACTAAAACTTGTATATTTCTCGCTAGTTGTAAAATTCCAATGGCAAAACAATCAACAAACATCGACTATAACCTAGACAAGTACCAAAACTTGAGAATTGTTCTCAATCTTGAAAAACTATATATGGTAGAGCAGAAAGTTTCTTCTCCACCAACTACCAATCCCACTAAAGCCTAAAGGAAGGAACGTGAAAGAATGGTTCTTTGGATATGACTTGCCTCATGTTAGCTGCCTTGAACTCTGAGCTTTAGAAGCAAGATGAGGACATGGAGGCGTATGATATGATCATACATTTAGAGAAGCTCTTTCAAAAGGGCGAGCCACACATGAAATGTTTGAAGTCCCGAGAGCTTTGTTCAAAAGCAACTTACTCAATATGATTGAGAACCGCTAAACAAAGAACTAATATGTGAAAAGTCAAAGCCATACCGATGGTTAAACAACATGGGAGAGGACAAAATGTTTGTCCAAGATCCCCAAAGGTAATAGCAAGTTTTTTGCTAAAGCCAATGAAGTTTCCTTAAAGCCCAAATGTGGTAAAGTGGAAGAGGAACTACCCAAAGTTCTTAATAGAAGAAAAATAAAGGAATTATGAATTCTACCACCACCAGGTATCTTTGTTATAGAAGACAATGTGTCTATCTCATCATCATGGATATTAGATACTAGATGAAGATATCACATTTATAGAAATGTGCAGAATCTCAAGAGATGTAGATCATTGGATAATGGAGAGAAACACCTACACGTGGGGCAATGAAGAAAGAGTTATAGCATTAGCCGTAGGCGTTTATGAGTTATCTTTACCTTCAGGACTTATTTTAGAATTAGACAATTGCTATTATGTGCCTTCAATGAGCATAAATATTTTTCCTATTTCCTGTTTGGACATGTTTTTCTATTAAAATAAAGGAAAAATGTTGCTCCATTTATTTTGATAGTATGCACTATTGTAATGCGCTTTTTTATAATGGATTATATATGACTAATTCCCTCTATAACATTAATAGCAAGAGGATTAAAACCAACGATTTGAATCTTACTTATTTTTGGCATAGTCGTTTCGGCCACATAAACCAAAATCGCATCTCTAGACTCCATAAGGATGGATTCCTAGACTCATTTGATTATGAATCATATGAGACATTTGAGGCTTGTTTATTGGAAAAAATGACTAAGTCTCCTTTCAAGAAGAAAGGTGAGAGGACAAGTGAGCAATTAGCTCTCATACATACTGATGTATGTGAGCCATATACCACGCTTGCAAGATGTGGTTATCTTTATTTCATTACATTTACTGATGACTTCAGTAGATATGGGTTTGTACACCTTATGAAGGCCAATCCGAATCCTTTGAAAAGTTCCAAGAATTGACGAATCAAGTAGAGAAGCAACTTGGCAAGATTATTAAGGCTCTACTATCGGATCGTGGGGGATAATACTTAAGCCAAGATTTTGATGACTATCTTAGAGAGTGTGGGATCATGTCCCAACTCACTCCACCCAGAACGCCACAATGGAATGGCGTGTCCGAGAGGAGGAATCGAACACTGTTGGACATGGTTCGATCTATGATGTGTCAAACTGATCTTCCATTATCATTTTGGGGACACTCTCTATTAAGTGCAGCTTTTACCCTTTACCATGTTCCATCCAAATCAGTTATGAAGACTCCATATGAGATGTGGAGCGGGAGGCGTCCCACAATGTCTTTCATGATGATTTGGGGTTGCAATGTCTATGTAAAGCCTTTTCAAACAGACAAGCTCGGACCTAAGTCGAATAAGTGTAAGTTTGTGGGATATCCTAAGGAAACGAATGGATCTTATTTCTACAATCCAATCGAGAAAAAAGTGTTTGTTTCTCGGACTAGTGTGTTTCTAGAAAGAGAATTTGTGTCTAAAGAAGCCAGTGGGAGGACATTAGAACTTGAAGCAGTTTAAGAACCACAAAACACTTGTCCTATTATGGAACATGAACATGAACCACAAGATGATGTGGATCAGTCTGTTCAATTAACACAAGAACTTCGTAGGTCGAGTAGGGTGCGTCAAGAGCCAGAGAGGTATGAGCTTCTCGTTACTGAGCCCGGTGACACATTACTCGTAGATGATGAGCCTACTAACTATGGAGAGGCCATGAAAGGGACGGACTCTTCGAAATGGCTTGAGGCCATGAGATCCGAAATGAAATCCATGTATACCAACAAAGTATGGACTTTGGTGTAACAACCCCAAGGGGATCGGCCCATAGGGTGCAAGTGGGTATTCAAGAAGAAGACCGAAATGGATGGAAATGTGATTGCCTATAAGGGCTGATTGGTGGAAAAAGGATTCGGACATATTCATGGTATTGACTATGATGAAAGCTTTTACCCAGTCGCGATGACCAAATCCATTCGTATCATACTTGCCATTGCAGCTTATCACGATTATGAGATTTGGCAGATGGATTTCAAACCAGTGTTTATGTATGGAAACCTCCTTGAGGATGTGTAAATGACACGACCATAGGGTTTTGAAGATCCAAACCATGCCCATAAAGTGTGTAAGTTTCAGCGATCCATTTATGGGTTGAAGCAAGCTTCTAGGAGTTGGAATCTACGTTTTGATGGTGCAGTCAAATATTTTGGCTTCATCAAATATGAAGATGAGCCTTCTGTCTAAAAGAAGGTTAGTGGGAGCTCTGTTATGTTTCTGGTCTTGTATGTGGATGACATACTACTCATTGGAAACAACATTCCTACCTTGAAATCTGTTAAAGATTGGATAGGGAAGTGTTTCCCAATGAAATACTTAGGTGATGCAGCTTATATACTTGGTATCAAGATCTATAGGGATAGATCGAGGAGGCTGCTAGGCCTAAGTCAAAGTATATATATAGACAAGGCGCTGAAATGGTTCAACATGCAAGAATCAAAGAAAGGATTCTTGCCCATGTCGCATGGAGTCACCCTTTCTAAGGCTGAGTGTCCTTCCAATGAGATTGAGAAGAACCGCATGAGTAGGATACCATATGCATCAGCCGTAGGATCCATCATGTACGCCATGTTATGTACTAGACCAGATGTGTCATACGCGTTGAGTATGGCTAGCAGATACCAGTCTAATCCGAGTGAGAGTCACTGGATCGCTATCAAGGATAATTAAGTACTTGAGAAGAACTAAGGATGCATTCTTGATATATGGAGGTTAGGAAGGGCTAAGTATAAAGGGTTACTTGATTCAAGCTTCCAAATCGACAGTGATGATTTCAGACCGTAGTCGGGGTTTGTGTTTTGCTTGAATGGAGGATCTGTGAGATGGAAGAGTTCCATGCAAGAGAAAATTGTTGATTCTACAACTGAGGCTGAGTACATTGCTGCATCGGGTGCAGCGAAGGAGGCTGTTTGGATTAGGAAGTTCATCACTGAGCCTGGTGTGGTTCTTAGCATTTTAGATCCAACCGATTTGTACTCTGACAACACAGGAGCGATTGCACAATCTAAGGAACCAAAGTCACACCAGAAATCCAAGCACGTACTTAGAAAGTTCCATCTTATTCGAGTGATCATAGATAGAGGAGATGTGAAGATATGCAAGATTCCTACAGACGAGAATCTGTCAGATCAACTTACAAAGCCGTTTGTTCAGCACAAGCATGTAGGAAAAACTAGATCTATATGCATAAGTGATACACCAGATTGGCTCTAGTGAAAGTGAGAGACTGTTGGAATAGATTCCCTAGAGGCCATCTTATTTAGTATGAGCATTATTTTTTATAGAACATTCATTGTATTATTTATGGAGATATTTAATATAATGAAGTCTTTAGATTACAATTGTTGTTTATCTTAAATATCCCTAGTCTTGTATATTGCTTAATAGGACAATCAACTATAGACTAGCATGTGGGTAGATTGGTATGGAGATATCAAGTCTAGCACATGGGTTTTTATTAGGCGTAATAACATACTAGAATGACCCACCGCAAGAAGGCTACATATGAGTTATGTTGAAGTCACAAGTGATTCTCGTAGTGACAATGGTATCGCGGTCCTTAGACTCGAAGTCACTAGATACTCTAGTTGTGGAATATTATGTTTTGATATCGTGAAACACTACACCGTGAATGGGTGGAAATAATGGATGTTTGTCGGACATAATAGGAAGCAAGTTTAGAGATGGTAGTGATGTCGAGAGGATTTTTCCCTCCCACATAACAGGAGAAAATTTCCACGGCCACTCGAGGGGTATAGCTTATGGAATGTCTGGACAGACTCAGATAAATCAATATGGGATATTGATGTTATCTGCATGGATAAGCCTATTCCCAAGATCGAGGAACTATGGATTCGATATGTGAGTTTGACTTTTATGTCTCGTGTTTAATCCGGATATGGAGACAAATGGATAATACAATACATTGGTCACAAGGTTTGTCATATCATTGACTATTTCTATTAGTTGGGTGGCATAGATGTGTTGCTAGACACCGCTCTATGTTAGTAATAGTTACTACCAACTAAGTAGAAATCTATGGGGTCACACACCCTATGGATTAAACTACACTTCTGAATTAATTAGTGGGACTAATTAATGAGAATGATTAATACGCAACCACAAGTAAACTTAGTACGACGAATTTGCATGGTGGACTTATCCTTATATGGATATGATTAGTATTGGGGCTAATATGTAGTTAATATGGAGTTATTAACTATATAAGGGCACTCTTTGCTTATTTCTCATAATGGGAATTTATTATTGAGTGAGAGAACAAAGCACGAAGAGAGCAAGAGACTAGGGCCAAAACCCTAGCCGTCCGTCCGCCCCTACCCGTCGGCCTCAAAGAGGCGCCGACCTCTTTGGTCCTTGTTTTGCGTGATTTTCGTTTTCCTCCTTCTTCTATTTCTAGAACAAAGGTGTAAGGAGGAATCCGGTGCAATCCTAGGTGTGGATACTCGTAGAGACGTGGACACAATTCTGCGTAAAAGTGATTAATTCTGACAAACAAGGTACATACCAATTTTTCCTTTACTACGTTATGATGGCTTGTCCTACGATTCATGGAGGGAATGGAATGTTTATTTTGTATTTCCGCTGCGTAATCCGTATCAAAACCCTACACCACCATGACAAACTAGACTTAAGTGTGCAGACCCCTAGTGGATTGTCAGTCCAGAGGGTAGTACTAGTTGCCTATAAGTTGGGAGCTAGCAATGTACCGACTATGCCCGTAGGCCATGAATGTAAATCCCGTAGACCGGGCCCCATGTGTGTTTGCCACCACAGTAGCTAGAAGGTCGGAGCCTTTAGTGACCATACAAGGGTCTAAAGTAATAATGTTACACATATCAACCAAGTAATCTCGTGACAAGTATGAAACATATCCATGAACACATGTATGTATGTATGTATGTATGTATGTATGTATGTATGTATGTATGTATGTATGTATGTATGTATGTTTGTGTATGTATGTATGTATGTATGTATGTATGTATGTATGTATGTATGTATGTATGTTTGTGTATGTATGTATGTATGTATGTATGTATGTATGTATGTATGTATGTATGTATGTATGTATGTATGTATGTATGTATGTATGTATGTATGAATGTATGTATGTATGTATGTATTCATGTGTGTATATATATGCATGATCCAACGTACTTACTCCAACATCCATGTATCAGGTTTTCATAGACTCATCCATATACTCCTGTATTCCCCAAGAGAAATTTTAAGCTTTCTTATGCTTACATGTAGCCTGCCTAGTGCTCCTGATCAGTGCCGCTGATTCTCTATCCTCGTCAACCTCTACAAATACCAAAGTAAATATACTTATCAGTATCCATCATGCTTTAGAGAGGTAAGATGCATATGCAGGTGCCCTACTAGCTTTCTACCCTTGAATGACTATTTTGCCCCATAAGTCTCAATCTTATTAGGACAGTCCCTAATTAAACCTGAACCCCTTAGTTATGCCAAACTGGCTAGTCTCAAGAGGTACTAAATATCCAATTTATCTACTTACGAGTGAATCTCAAGTTTTATTATTACTATTTACACTCAAGCCCATGCAGTTTATCTAAATTGAATTTTAGCCCCTGATTGTGCCTTATTTTCCCCAACAAGTACAAATGTACTCAGTAATGAGCAGACACCTTCCATAACACTCTTATGTAGTCATAGTGTTGAAATCTACAACTTAAGTTATATGCACTTAGGCCCCAAATGTTTTACCAACTTAGCAGTTTAGTCCTTTCATTGCTTGCATGGCCAATAACCGGGATTAAGATGTTCTGGAGGTCAACCAAGGATTAGCACATCCCCAAGGTATCTCATTCATGGAAGTCTTGACCAGAAGTTGGATAATTTCCATTCATCCCTTAAAGGTCCAAGTGGTGGACTTGGAAATAACCAAAAGTAAATGCTGGGTCAAACTATGAAATTCCCAGGAGCAGTCGACCCTCACAATGTCAAGGAGGGTAAAGTGGTCATTTGACCACATACTGGAGAAAAGTCAACCCTGGCTTGCCAAAACATCCTACAGGGTGAACTCTGAGGCTGATTACTAGTCAATTGAGAGAAAATTAGGGAGAAGTAACTCTATGGCAGAACAGTCCGATAACATGGATTTCCATATTGTGAAAATTGACTTGGTTTGACCAATTGGTCAAACAGGTACACTAGGTCAAAGTTGGGGTAAAGGGTTGATTGGAATTCTGCACTGGCAGGGTCTAACCATGGTTTTTTCAGCACCTTTGAGAGGATTTTATCATAACTCAGAGAGTACTAGGCGCAGTACCAGTTATGAACCGGTAGCCCTTGAAGATGGCTTTCCAAAGAGCCAAGAATCAACCAAAACCATGAACATGACAAAGAGATAGTTAGATTTGATAAAAGACAGATGACTTACTGACACAATTTCTTACGTGTTACCGCAAGTGCACGGTTCAAGTAATATAGGGTTATATTTCAACCCAGATTTATCGATCCCACGAGGACATATAGTAAGTTTATAGCTAATTAGAAACTAAAATAAAGAGTAAAGTAATTCATGAGGAGTGTAGTTTGAGTGATTTGTTCCTAACTAATAAACTGAAAGTTAATAATTAAAGAGACGATATTTTTGTGTGACAATTTTCTTGATACTAGGTTGCCTACGGATCCCCGAGGGTAACTTCAATTTCCGTAATTATCTTTGAAAACACTAAGCTAGCATTCTATCCATGCCACGCTATTAGTGAATGTGATCTCCTCTCGGTCTCACACATTGCTACGTTCCTACAACTAACATGGCCTCTCAGTCCACCGCTATCAGTCGGTCCGTTCTAGTCCGTCCAATGATATCACCGATAAACGGGTCCTATCGTGCTACCGCACATGTCACAAAAACGAGAACAACACTTAGCCTCCGATTATCTAGCAATTCACTCTCAACGGCTGAAACTACGGTTTTAAAGACTAACCCTATTCACTTCACCTCTCGGTCCATGATGATTCGGGGCAATCTTCTACCTCTCGTTCATAACCGGGATTAGCATATCTCTATCACCAACCTAGATCACTAGTGTTATTGGTTCATGACTCCAATCACACATAAGATTAAGCATAGAGATAGAAGAATAGATAAAACATTCAACTTAATTAAGTTCAGTCAAAGAACATGAATTCAATCAACAATCCGTAAATCAAAACATAGCCTTAGGTTCCCCGTAGGAACCTAGCAGATTAATTTACTCTAATATACTGAAAATATATTCTAACCAGTTCATAGTAACAAGAAAATATAGAAAATATAGGAGGGATAGTCAAACTCGTGACGAAATTCGTGTTTCGGCGGCTCTGGCGTCGTTCTCCATGCCCATCGTCTCTCCTAGCCTTCCTCGATCTTCTCCAGTAGACTCTCATCTGTTCTAAGGTTAGATAATTCGTTTCCCAAGGCATGGGAACGCTTTTTAATGAAACTTGGCCGAAATTGCACTTCAGCCCCTCCAGTTTGTAACTCTCGAACAAAATTCTAAGCTGATCTTGCGCGGGCCATGACTCTCTCATACGGACTCTTCTTTGGGCCTACCATATATCTTTGTAAATCCATGGACGTATAATTGCCAATGGTGCAGGCCTTGCCCCAACATTATTTTTATATTTTTCTGAGCATCGAAAAGAGTGCAGGCTGGTCCTTGAGCAACTTTTCCAACTTTTCTTTGTCTTTGCGTCTTCTTTTCTCCTCTTCATCTAGGTCCATTACAAGCATATCCAAGCCTATCATAAGATCCATTTTACCTATTTTACCTGAATTACAAAACAATAAGTAACCCGTGCAATTATCATCGCAAATATGAGAGAAATCATGCGCAAATAAGCTAGAAACACAACTTTTGACTCCTAGGATTAAAAGTCATCAATTTCACATATTAGCGCACATATAGCATATAAATCATGTGAAATAAGACTAATACAAGTAGTAAGAAAGTATAATAATAACTCATAATATAGAGTTATCAAATGCCCCCACACTTGAGCTCACTTTGAAATTTCACAACACGTAGCAAGAAATGATATATGATGATCCTATGCAAAAATCACTAAGGCGTCCCCAAACATCCACCAAATGAAACCCAGATACGACACGTCTTTTGACTCGGAGGGTCTAGGCATCTTAAGTCACTAAGTGGTCTTTCTTTGCCAAGTCATTTGACATTTTCAGACTCCTGTGTAATACAACTTGACTTTAGTTTCCCTCTTAAGCTCTACATTGGTTTGAATCCAAGTTTTCCGCGCGAATGGAAGCACATTAGGTTGTTTCTCCTTGAAGCACATTTTTTTTTTTCATATTTTCATTTTTCTTTTCTTTCTTCCACTGTTTTTACAACGGTGCATTAGATCTTAAGAGTGTGGTCTTTTTAGGATTTTCTCTTAGCACCACCTTAAGGGATGGTGGTGTACGCTCCCGGCTTCGCTTAGGCCGAAGACTCGTACCACATGGAACCGACTCTACATGAAGGTCCACCCCAGAATTTCAAGAGTGAACAAGTTTCCACGGGAAATGGATTATTCAACCACCTACAGACTAAATCCTCCTAGCACACTGAAGAAGTCAGAAGTATGCCCGTTATCTACTTTCACTATTCACAAATACCTGGGACATCCTGTTGCAAGACTTGCGCACAAAATACTAGAATTAAAGTATCCCTGCTACGGTGCTTCCTACTCTCATGAGCTCTTTCACTGAATTCTCTTCGGTTTCACGGTCTTAAGTTGCCCGATTTTCTCAAAATTATTTTTAGGATTTTTCCAAATTTTAATTTTTTCCATCTTTTCATTTTTTAACTCTATATGATTTGGCCAACTCGATTAACCACTCAATATTGGGTAGGGTGACTCAGTAATTTAAAAGTGCAAACAATGCAATATACATAACGCACAAAACAACAATATAAGGAAACACGACACGGACTACAAATACAACATTGACTCACTATACGACATTCTAATCTAAATATAACTGGCGATGCAAGACACATACATGGCTAGAAATAGTTAAAAATCCCCCCACAATTGAGCGCTTCGTTGTCCTCAACGAATTTAGAGATCACCCAAGAAGACCGGCATTCAAATGCGAGGGGTGAAGGGTGATTCAACTCGGAGCCACAGTCATGGCACAAGAAGGTAGTTCAACAAATTTAGAGCTAAAAAGAACTACTTGCACATGAACAGGTTGTGTGTACCGAAATTAAGCAAGTACTCAAGTATTCCCAAGGATTCTAACAGCTAAACCCACCAGAGACTATGCACCGTGACCAAGTTGTCAAAATAAAATCCTACATCAAGTACGATGTGCCTAAGCGGTAAGTAAGGCGAGAGAAATGAATTCTCACAACCGACACAAGGTCGGGGACGAAATCCGATAGCTTCTGACTGAGATAGCACGAACAATCCCCAAGCAAACATTGTGCGCACCAATGCTAACTCCCATTGCGGTCGAGTGTGTGGAACACACCAGGGTCGATTGATTTGTTATCGCGGTAACAAGAAAGAACGAAGAATCCCCGACTCGTGATGTGATCTCCCATGAAGGTCGAGTGCGCGGTAGCACACCGGGGTCGAAGGCTTCGTCAATTTCTTGTTCTTTTTTGAATTATGGCTACCAATATTTGTTGGTCCCTTAAAGTTTGTAGCTACGAACGCCAAGATTAGCTCCATGAATTTCCTTTCTCCAATTTGAAAACACTCTGCACATGACCCAAAACTGCCTTTATACCACACCCAACATTGAGAAGTGAGACCCCCAAACAAACATTGTAGTGGATAGAACTTGCAGAAATACTTTATCAATTCAAAGTGCTACAAACGAATGAAATACCAACTCCCAACTCCCATGAGGCAAGTGTTACTGAATTAATTGGGACTTGGAATAACCAAGTTTAGGTTTGGGAGGATCTAATAAGGGGTCTGTTTCTTCTGCGAGTTAGACCTTCAAAACAAACATTTGTGCCAAATAGTGCAACAAGCAGCCCCCTAATTGCTTTCTGATTATTCTTGAACTGACACCTAGGCAATTTGTAACTTCTTCTTCAATGTTTCCCAATTCACCCGATTTTCAGCTATGCAAATCATGTGCAACTCAGTGAAAGCAAAAACCCACTTATGAAAAGGGAACCATTACTGTTATTGCTGGAATAAAATACAATGATGCTCTGTTCTGGGTTCGGTTGGTGGGGGGTTTTTCTTTTCGGTTCAGGTAAGAGGGTGATTGGTGGGTCTGGGTTTGAATCGAGGGAGATTCCGGGCTGTTGAAGATGATGATTCAGAATTCGAGATTCCAATTGGCGATCGTGGTGGCTATGAGAACGGAAATCAGCGATGGTGACTGTGGCGGCTTTGTGAAAAGCAGCGGTCTGGTTTCGAATTGGGGGTTGTTGAGTTGTGATTCTGGGTTGATCAGGAAATGGTGGAACCAGAGAGAGGTGGGCTGGGTTCTGCTTCGTTCTGGACTAGCAAAGCTCTTCGCCGTCGTCCAAGGCAGGGCAGGGTTTCAATTGATCGAAGGAGGTCGACGGCAAATTGGGTCTGTGTGGCGACGAATCTTAACGGCGGAGGAGGTTGCCGGTAATTGATTGAAGGGGGGTTCTATTTAAGTTGGCTAAAAAGGCGTGACAGTGAGATACAGAGACGAGGCCTTCTTGTTGCAACACTGTGTTGCAACGTTAAGGTTACCCAGGTGTATTTTCAAGGTTCTTGAAATCTACACTTGTCTCCCCAATGCTCAAAAACAGTTAAAAGATTTCACAATGATGTTTCCAGCACTTGTAAAATCATACCCACCCCTGTTGCTTTAACATAAGCTTTTCTCGCCACTTCTTCTTTTTCTCGATGATTCTCTTCACAAGTGAGCACAAACGGACCCACACAAGCACACATCTCAAAAACGATGAAAACATGTTGGAAAAGTGAGAGTTCTTTGGGAATTTTTTCTTATTCTTCCAATTCATGAGAATTGACATCATAATAATTTCAAAGACAATCTCAAGTCTCCCATGTGGAGAAAATCGGTTAATGTCTATTTTGCCCGTCTTCTCAATTTGCGATATCTTCATTGAAATTTCAAGCAACAACTCATTAAGTCTGAAAGTTTGAGTACCTTCGTCTCCTTCGTTTGAAACACCCGAATAATCAACAAATTCAATGTCGACATCTTTTCCATATTCAATGAGCTCACACGTGAGAGGCTCCAACAAATTTGCAACCGGAGAGTCAAGATCATAAAAATTAATTCCATGAAGAAGACTTTCAATCTCACCGAAAATAGCATCATGCTTCTCCCTCATATTTGACTCGAGCCATGATTCCATGTTTGGACAACTGGGGATGCACAATGGCTCATCATCCTCTTCTTCGAGCTTTGTGAATGTTCAAGCATCTTCTGCATTTGAATAGAGATCGAGTTGTGCGTCCACATGAGTCGTCTCCATTCCCAATTTCGTTGCTCGTTGCTTACATTCTTCAACATTTGGGATCATCTCCTATAGCATCCAACCAAGGAAGAAGAGTAACTTAGAGGGAGGAGTTGGGTCACTAGGAAAAAATGTATAACGTTGCATCTCCATTTCTACCATCTCTCTAATGCAATTCACATGACACTCCTTCACGATTTGCCCATATGCAAGGTTGCATGCTCAAAATATTCTCTCAAAACGACAATATTTCTCATCCTCCATGCTTATAGTAGAATGCCTGCACACAAAAAATCTCAAGAAATACCGTGAGATACTAAGAATAGATAATAACAATAAAAAAAATAAACTCTCTAGACTAATTTCTAATTAGCAAATAAACCGCTGTCCCCGGCAACGGCGCCAAAAACTTGACACGATTTCTTACGTGTTACCGCAAGTGCACGGTTCAAGTAATATAGGGTTATATTTCAACCCGGAGTTATCGATCCCACGAGGACATATAGTAAGTTTATAGCTAATTAGAAACTAAAATAAAGAGTAAAGTAATTAAGGAGGAGTGTAGTTTGTGTGATTTGTTCCTAACAAATAAACTGAAAGTAAATAATTAAAGAGACAATATTTTTGTGTGATAGTTTTCTTGATACTAGGTCTCCTACGGACCCCCTAGGGTAACTTTGTTGGAATAGATGCCCTAGAGGCAATCTAGTTTAGTATGAATTTAATTGTGGCTAGAAAATTCATTTTATTATTTATTGGATATTTAATATAATGAAGTCCTTAGATTTACAATTGTGTCGTTTATCTGAAATATCCCTCGTCCAGTATAATGATTAATGGGACAATCATCTATAGACTAGTATGGGGTTGGATTGATATGGAGATATCATGATCCAACACATAGGTGTGCATTAAGGGTAATGGCGCACTGGATTGACCCATCTACGATAAGGCTACATACACCTTATGTTAAGTCACAAGTGATTTTCGCGGTGCAATGGTTTTTGTCATCCTTAGACTTGAAGTCGCTAGATATTCTAGTTGTGGATTATTGTGATTTTGGTAGCGTTAAATGCTACACCGTAACTGGGTAGTTATAAAGGCGTGTACTGGATACAATAAGAAGCAAGCTTAGAGATCGTAGTGGACGTAGATAGAATTTGTCCCTCCCACATAACGGGAGCATATATCCTAGGCCACTCGAGGGATAGTGCTTATAGAATGTCTAGCCAGACTCAAATAAATCAATATTGGATATTGATGTTATTTGCACGAATAAGGCTATTCCCATGAATCGAGAAACTGTGGATTGGATATACGAGTGTGACTTGTATGTCTCGTGTCCAATCCGGATATAGAGACAAAGGGATGAGACAATTACTTGTACAAGGTTTGTCACGATGACTATTCTATTAGTTGGCTAGAATGGATGTTTTGCTAAAAACCGCTTCATATTAGCAAATTGTTGCTACCAACTAGATAGAACCTATGGGGTCACACGCTATATAGAGTTGAACTAGATTTGGGAATTAATTAATTGGATTAATTAATTAGCAGGAACACTTTGCAATACCTTGCAAACTTAGTAGGGACTAATTTGCAAGGAAGGGACTAAATTGAATTCTAGTAGGACTAGAATAGGTCCTTTAGGTAGTTGGCAAGGATTTGTTGGACTATATAAAGGACACTCCTTCCTTCCCTCCCACACTTATGACCTTATTGATCATAACTTGAGTGGGAGAGAAAAAAAAGGAGAGAGCAAGCAAGCAAAGAGGAGCTGCCGCCCCCCTTTGCCGCCGCCCGTCCCCGTCGGCCACAAGGAGGCTGAAACGTCCTTGTTTCGTCTCGTTTTGCGTGATTCTTCTTCCTCTTCCTCTTTCCGGGCTAGCACCAAGGATTGGAAGATCTAGAATTCAACTCTAGGCGTGGATCAACTATAGAGAACGTGACACAATTCGCGTTTGAAGTCATCAAAGGAGAACCCTAAGGTGTGTTATTGATTTCTTCTCTTACCATTGTTATGTCTCTTGACTTGTGATCCTTGGAGGGTTTTGCATGGTTTATGATTGTTTATGTTTCCGTTGCGCATCCATGAATCAAAACCCTACAATGGTATCAGAGCCACAGGTCGTAGAGCATAAACGTGGTTTATGTGTTATGTTTTGATAGTTTTACACCTTAAAATTGTTGTTTATCGCGTAAAACAAGACAAATCAAGCATATGATGCAATTTGTCAATAATCTATCATAACAAGATCTAGTTTTTGCATTGGATGCATGAATTAGTGAGTTTGAGAAATTTTAGGATCTTAGATCTAGGGTTTGGGCATCCTTTGGGAAGAAGGAGTTCTTCCCTCCTTCTTCCCATACAAGGAAACAACCAAACTTGGACACCAAGCAAGGGAGTTGTTTTGGAAACAACTCCCAAAGGAGGTTCGCCCCCCCCCTAGGGGACCGCCCCTCCTTTCTTGCCGCCCAAGCAAGGCTCGGCCTAGGGGCCGGGGCAGCCCTAGCCCGCGGCCTAGTTATATGGGCTAGGGGCCAGCCGGCCCAAGGCCTTTGCGGTTCTCTTTTGGGCCCGGGCAATTAGATTGTTGGGCCCCATGGAACGTTTTAACCCTAGAATATCCTAAAATCAATTAAAATTGACCAAGCGCGTTAAAATTGGATTTTAACTGTTTATGTGCAATTCGCATGGTGATTGGATATGGACTTAGGATGTGGTTTGTTGTGGATGTTTAATTTTGTGTTTTGGTTTACGGCCTGCGAGCTGATCAATTAATTTTAATAATTAATTAGGGTTTTATGGCCTGCGAGCCATTTTTTTCTCAACTTGTGAGATTAATTTTATTTAGTATAGTTGTTAGCTAGTGCTTGATAGAGTAGATTGTTAGCCAAGATTGAAGAAAAGAAGCCCAAAGCAAAAAGGATCCACAAAAGATGGAGCATGGAGCATGGAACATTCCACATGACTATGAAGGATGGACCAAAAGATCAAGACGCATGGAGATGTGTTTGCTTTTAGGGTTCATAGATAATTCCATTGGCTTGGAATTATCTTAGTCTAGAAAAGGCCATATCCACATCACGTTTTATTATTGTTTTGTGGTTGTTTATTTTATTGTCTTATTATTTTGTGGTTGGTGTATGGATGATGCATGCAATTTGGATAATAAGATAATTAGACAACCCGGATCTATTATTCGGAGTTGTGCCCAAACTCAAATAGATAGATTAGTTGATATTGATCAACAAAAACAATTAAAAATTGAATTTAAAATCCCTCAAAATTCAAATATTGTGTTCTTGCCTTCTCGTTATTTAAACACTCATTATCATCATGATTTATCAAGTTCATGCGTGCCAAAGCATGGCGACTTGGTTCATAATGATGGAATGCGATGACACAAGCTAGTAATGTGCAATTGTTTAAATAAGAGGTTGAACACAACTAGGCTATTAATATGATTAAGAAACCTAGAGGCAATCAATTGGGATTATCCATATGGATGGATAAATAAGGAGTTATTTGCCCAATTGAACCAAGAGTTGCATAAGGGATGCAATTGGAAATTGTTCCTACCTAAAGTAGTCAAATTATGGGTGACTTTCCAAAGCAAGCTCATAAGGAGATGAAACATGGATCTTGGCCCACTAGAAAATATAAGGATATTTTCCGCATTAATATCTTGAGGATTATTAATCCGTAGAAAAATAGTGGGAGCTATATTTGATAAACTAGCCATTATTGAATATAGTCAAAAATTCACAAATACTAAAACTTGCGTGTTTTCCTTTTGTAGAATTCCAAATGGCAAACAACTTATCGAGTTCACAACATTCCCTACGATCTGTCCTTGAGAAGGACAAGCTCTCTGGAACTAACTTCCTTGAGTGGTACAGAAACTTGAGAATCGTTCTCAAGCAAGAGAAGAAACTGTACGCAATAGGGGAGCATGTTCCAGCAGGTCCAGAGAACCAAACACCTGCAGCCCTAAAGGCGTATCAAAAGCGTGTTGATGACGCTAATGATGCGGCCTGCCTTATGCTATGCACCATGACTTCTGAGCTTCAGAATCAACACGAAAACATGAATGATGTCGATATGATCGAGCATCTGAAGCAGCTCTTCCAAGAGCAGGAAAGGGTTGAGAGGTATGAGGTCTCTAAGGCATTGTTCAAGTGTCATCTGGCAGAAGGGAACCCGGTGGGACCCCATGTACTCCGTATGATCGGGTACTTGGAGAATCTCGCCCGACTTGGGTTCTCGTTCGGCCAAGAGTTGGCAACCGATCTCGTGTTGCAATCGTTGCCCGAGAGTAATGGACAGTTCATCATGAACTATACATGAACGAGACCGTGAAACCACTACCAGATTTGCTCAATATGTTGAGGACAGCTGAAAAAAGCATCGACAAGGGTAAGGGCAAGGCCATTATGATGGTGCAGAAAGGAAAGGGCAAAAGGTTTGCCTCATCCTCCAAGGGCAAAGGCAAGTCAGTTTCCAAGTCCAAGGAACCTGACCTTAAGCCTATTGGTGGCATTGCCAAAGGTGTGACTAAAGGTGAGTGTCACTACTGCAGTCAGCCTGGACACTGGAGGAGGAACTGCCCAAAATATCTGGAGGACAAGAGGCTTGGAATAGTGATTCCACCACCACCAGGTATTTTTGTTGTAGATGTCAATTTAACTGTCTCTACATCATGGGTATTACATACTGGATGTGGATCTCACATTTGTCGAAATGTGCAGGATCTAAAGAGAAGTAGAAGATTGGCTAAAGGGGAGATAGATCTGCGCGTTGGGAATGGAGCGAAAGTTGCTGCGTTGGCCGTGGGAGTGTGCGAGCTATCTCTGCCTTCAGGATTAGTTTTACAATTAAATAATTGATATTTTGTGCCTGCTATGAGCAGAAACATTATTTCTATTTCTTGTTTGGACAAGGATGGTTTTATTATTTCAATAAAGAACAATTTTTGTTCCTTTTATTTGAATAATATTCACTATTTTAGTGCGAAATTATTTAATGGACTGTATGTCCTTGATATAAGCAATCTTGTCTACAACATTAGTACCAAGAGGATTAAAATAAATGATTTAAATCCTGCTTACTTATGGCAATGTCGTTTAGGCCACATAAACGAGAAACGTGTATCTAGACTCCATAAGGATGGACTACTAGACTCATTTGATTGTGAATCATATGAGACATGTGAGGCTTGTTTATTGGGAAAAATGACAAAGTCCCCTTTCAATAAGAAAGGTGATAGGACTAGTGAGCGATTAGCGCTCATACATACTGATGTGTGTGGGCCATTTTCCACGCCTGCCAGGGGTGGTTATGTCTACTTCATTACATTTACTGATGATTACATTAGATATGGATTTGTGTACCTCATGAGGGCCAAATCCGAATCCTTTGAAGTGTTCAAAGAATTCAAGAATGAAGTAGAGAAGCAACTTGACAAAAGTATCAAGGCTCTACGATCGGATTGTGGAGGAGAATACTTGAGACAAGAGTTTGACGACTATCTTACAGAGTGTGGGATCGTGTCCCAACTCACTCCACCCGGAACGCCACAATGGAATGGCGTCTGAGAGGAGGAATCGAACCCTATTGGATATGGTTCGATCTATGATGTGTCAAACCGATGTTCCATTATCGTTTTGGGGCCACGCTCAATTAAGTACAGCTTTCACCATTAACCGTGTTCCATTTAAATCAGTCATGAAGACACCATATGAGATGTGGAGTGGGAGGCGTCCCACACTGTCGTTCATGAGGATTTGGGGCTGCGATGTCTATGTAAAACGTTTACAATCAGACAAGCTAGGGCCAAAGTCGGATAAGTTTAAGTTTGTGGGGTACCCTAAGGAAACTAAGGGTTACTGCTTCTTGAATCCAACCGAGAACAAAGTGTTTGTTGCTCGGACCGGCGTGTTTATAGAAAGAGAGTTTGTCTCTAGAGAAGCAAGTGGGAGGACTGTAGAAATTGAAGAGATTCAAGAACCACAAATCATTGAACCGATTATCGAACATGAACAGGAACCACAAACATTTGTGGAGCAGCCTGTTCAGGTAACACAAGAGCTTCGTAGATCTAGTAGAGTGCGCCAGGAACCCGAGAGGTATGGACATCTCGTGACCGATTCCGGTGACACGATGATCATAGATGATGAACCTACTACCTATGAAGAGGCCATGAAAGGCCCAGAATCTCAGAAGTGGCTAGAAGCCATGAGATCCAAGATGGAATCCATGTATACCAACAAAGTATGGACTTTGGTGGAACCAACCGAAGGGGCGCGGCCCATAGGGTGCAAGTGGGTCTTCAAGAAGAAGATCGACATGGATGGTAATGTGATTACCTATAAGGGCCGATTGGTGGCTAAAGGATTCAGATAGATTCATGGTATTGACTATGATGAAACCTTTTCACCAGTCGCTATGACCAAATCCATCCGAATCCTACTTGCGATTGCAGCATACCATGACTATGAGATTTGGCAGATGGATGTCAAAACAACATTCCTTTATGGGAATCTCCTCGAGGACGTGTATATGATACAGCCGGAGGGTTTCGAGGATCCAAAGCAAGCCAACAAAGTCTGTAAGCTGCAACGATCCATTTATGGATTGAAGAAAGCTTCTAGGAGTTGGAATTGACGTTTTGATGAAGTAGTCAAAGAGTTTCGCTTCATCAGAAACGAAGATGAGTCTTGTGTCTACAAGAAGGTTAGTGGGAGCTCTGTAGCTTTTCTGGTCTTGTATGTGGATGACATACTACTCATTGGAAACGACGTTCCCATGCTGCAATTTGTTAAAGATTGGCTAGGGAAGTGTTTCTCAATGAAGGACTTGGGGGAAGCAGCCTATATACTCGGTATAAAGATCTATAGAGATAGATCTAAGAGACTGCTAGGCCTAAGTCAAAGTACATATATTTACAAGGTGTTGAAACGGTTCAACATGCAAGATTCCAAGAAGGGATTCTTGCCCATGTCACATGGTATCACACTTACGAAGGGTGGTTGTCCTTCCAATGAGATTGAGAAGGAACGCATGAGTAGAATTCCCTATGCCTCGGCCATAGGATCTATCATGTACGCCATGTTATGTACTAGACCAGATGTGTCATATGCCTTGAGTATGACAAGCAGATACCAATCCAATCCAGGTGAGAGTCACTGGATTGCAGTCAAGAACATCCTAAAGTACTTGATAAGAACTAAGGATGCTTTCTTGATATTTGGCGGTGAGGAAGAGTTGCGTGTAAGGGGTTACACTGATGCAAGCTTCAAACCGACAGAAATGACTTCAGATCACAGTCGGGATATGTGTTTTGCGTGAATGGAGCAGCGGTGAGATGGAAGAGTTCCAAGCAAGAGACGGTGGCTGATTCTACAACAGAGGCTGAGTACATTGCTGCAAATGGCGCAGCAAAGGAGGCTGTTTGGATCAGAAAGTTTGTTTCTGAACTTGGTGTGGTTCCTAGCATTGCGGATCCAGTTGAGTTGTATTGTGACAACACTGGGACGATCGCGCAATCAAAGGAACCCAGGTCGCACCAGAAATCCAAGCACGTGCTCAGGAAGTTTCATCTGATTCGAGATATTATCGATAGAGGAGACGTTCGGATATGCAAGATTCCTACAGATGAGAATCTGTCAGACCCTCTTACAAAGCCGCTTGCGCAGTGGAAGCATGAAGGGCACAGTAGGAGTATGGGCATACGAGATGCACCAGATTGGCTCTAGTCCAAGTGGGAGACTGTTGGAATAGATGCCCTAGAGGCAATCTAGTTTAGTATGAATTTAATTGTGGCTAGAAAATTCATTTTATTATTTATTGGATATTTAATATAATGAATTCCTTAGATTTACAATTGTGTTGTTTATCTTAAATATCCCTAGTCCAGTATGATGATTAATGGGACGATCATCTATAGACTAGTATGGGGTTGGATTGATATGGAGATGTCATGATCTAACACATAGGTGTGAATTAAGGGTAATGGCGCACTGGATTGACCCATCTCCGAGAAGGCTATATACACGTTATGTTAAGTCACAAGTGCTTCTCGCGGTGCAATGGGATTGTCATCCTTAGACTTGCAGTCGCTAGATATTCTAGTTGTGGATTATTGTGATTTTGGTAGCGTTAAACGCTACACCGTAACTGGGTAGTTATAAAGGCGTGTAGTGGATAAAATAAGAAGCAAGCTTAGAGATCGTAGTGGACGTAGATAGAATTTGTCCCTCCCACATAACGGGAGCAAATATCCTAGGCCACTCGAGGGATAGTGCTTATAGAATGTCTGGCAAGACTCAAATAAATCAATATTGGATATTGATGTTATTTGCACGAATAAGGCTATTCCCATGGATCGAGAAACTGTGGATTGGATATACGAGTGTGACTTGTATGTCTCGTGTCCAATCCGGATATAGAGACAAAGGGATGAGACAATTACTTGTACAAGGTTTGTCAAGATGACTATTCTATTAGTTGGTTAGAATGGATGTTTTGCTAGAAACCGCTCCATTTTAGAAAATTGTTGCTACCAAATAGATAGAACCTATGGGGTCACACGCTATATAGAGCCGAACTAGATTTGTGAATTAATTAATTGGATTAATTAATTAGAAGGATCACTTTGCAATACCTTGCAAACTTAGTAGGGACTAATTTGCAAGGAAGGGACTAAATTGAATTCTAGTAGGACTAGAATAGGTCCTTTAGGTAGTTGGCAAGGATTTGTTGGACTATATAAAGGACACTCTTTCCTTCCTTCCCACAATTATGACCTTATTGATCATAACTTGAGTGGGAGAGAACAAAAAGGAGAGAGCAAGCAAGCAAAGAGGAGCCGCCGCCCCCCTTTGCCGCCGCCCGTCCCCGTCGGCCACAAGGAGGCCGAAACCTCCTTGTTTCGTCTCGTTTTGTGTGATCTTCCTCTTCCTCTTTCCGGGCTAGCACCAAGGATTGGAAGATCTAGAATTCAACTCTAGGCATGGATAAACTATAGAGAACGTCACACAATACGCGTTTGAAGTCATCAAAGGAGAACCCTAAGGTGTGTTATTGATTTCTTCTCTTACCATCGTTATGTCTCTTGACTTGTGAACCTTGGAGGGTTTTGCATGGTTTATGATTGTTTGTTTTTCCGTTGCGCATCCATGAATCAAAACCCTACAAACTTCAATTTCCGGAATTATCTTTGAAAACACTAAGCTAACATTCTATCCATACCGTTCTTATTAGTGAATGTGATCTCCTCTCGGTCTCACACATTGCTACGTTCCTACAAATTACATTGCCTCTCAGTCCACCGCTATCAGTCGGTCCGTTCTAGTCTGCCCAATGATATCACCGATAAACGGGTCCTATCGTTCTACCGCACATGTCACAAAAAACGGCACAACACTTAGTCTCTGATTATCTAGCAATTCACTCTCAACGAATGAAACTACATTTTAAAGACTAACCCTATTCACTTCACCTCTCGGTCCATAATGATTCGGGGCCATCTTCTACCTCTCGTTCATACCCGGGTTTAGCATCTCTCAATCACCAACCTAGATCACTAGTGTTCTTGGTTCATGACTCCAATCACACATAAGATTAAGCATAGACATAGAAGAATAGATAAAACATTCAACTTAATTAAGTTCAATGAAAGGACATGAATTCAATCAACAATCCGTAAATCAAAACATAGCCTTAGGTTACCTGTAGGAACCTAGAATTAATTTACTCAAATATACTGAAAATATATGCTAACCAGTTCATAGTAACAAGAAAATATAGAAAAGATAGGAGGGATAGTCAAACTCGTGATGAAATTTGCGTTTCGGCGGCTCTGGCATCGTTCTCCATGCCCCTTCTCTCTCCTAGCCCTCCTCGATCTTCTCCATCAGCCTCCCGTCTGTTCTTAGGTATGAGAATTCGTTTCCCAAGGCCTGGGATTGATTTTTAATGAAACTTGGCTGAAATTGCACTTCAGCCCCTCCAGTTTGTAATTCTCGGACAGAATTGTAAGCTGATCTTGCGCGGGCCATTACTCTCTCATTAGAACTCGTATTTGGGCCTAAAATATAAAGTTGGGAAAACCTGGATCTTTAATTTCCAATGGCGTAGGCCTTGCTCCAAAATATATTTGTATATTTTTCTGAGCATCGAAAAGAGTGCAGGCTGGTCCTTGAGCAACTTTTCCAACTTTTCTTTGTCTTTCCGTCTTCTTTTCTCCTCTTCATCTAGCGCCATTCCAAGCATATAAAAGCCTCTTATAAGCTCCATTTCACCTATTTTACCTGAATTACACAGCACTAAACAACCCGTGCAATTATCATCGAAAATATGAGAGAAATCATGCGCAAATAAGCTAGAAACACAACTTTTGACTTCTAGGCTTAAAAGTCAATAACTTCACATATTAGCGCACATATAGCATATAAATCATGTGAAATAAGACTAATATAATTAATAAGAAAGTATAATAATAACTCCTAATATATAGTTATCACTGACGATTCAACACTTAGAAAATATTTCAATGCTCAGCTTCCTGGGTTTCAGCAAGTCAATTTGAGCTCAAATTCAACCCAGTTATGGATTACTTCGTTAAATCAATCCATTATATACAGGGAGAACCCAGTTGAAGATTCCAGCCCATAGCTCAAGGATTGAGGGAAATAATTGGCCTGAAAGTTGGCAAGAAGAACATGCTATCATGGCCTTCAACCCAAGCTGCATTCTGCAACAATTTTGTGAGACTTTTATCCTAATCTAGCCATGGAACTAAGAGCTTCTACCCAGCTAGAGATGCATACTAGATTTCCAGAAGTTCATAGACCTAACTGGCTTCCCAAACCTTGGCAAAAACAACAAGAAAACAGGGTTGCATAGGGGATAATAGTGCACAGTTTATGGGTTGCAACTATAACATCCTAGTTTCAACATACACTTACGGTATTTGGATATATTTTCAGGTACCTTAGGCTATCAATCACAGCTGCAAATTAACATGGTGTTGAAGCTCAAACCTCAAGGGTTTCAGAGAGCTATCAAGATATGAAAATCACTAAACACAGATGGACAAAACGGGTTGTTTTATGGGTATAAAACCCATAAAAAAAGAAGAATGTTGAGATTAAAGTCATATTCAAACCGGTTTCAAGGATCACATGGGGTTCTCTAGACTCATAGGAGTTTGTGGGTGTGTCTGGAATCGAAAACAAGCGAGAAACAAGGAGTTGACAGATTTTTCGAAGTCTTATGAATTTTTCGGCAAACCCGTTCCAGAATACGGCGACTCCAAGCTTTTCTGACTAGTTACGGGGATTTATTTGTACCGTTGGACTCACTTGGAGACAAGGATCAAGAATCCAGGAGCAAGAATCCACGGGTTAATTACAACCATTCGAGGCGTAGAGGAAGAATTTGGCTAAAAACAGTGCTAGGGGTTTGTAGATAGTGCTTTCTGAGCTGACAGATCTTGGCCACGTGGCAACCATCTAGCACACCATATTGTGCTCCACACACACTGGATCACCAGCCGAGCTGATCCATGTGGGGGCTGCGAGACAGAGCCCTCGCATACCACTGCACGGGACTTGTAGGGACGTAGTGGTTTGGAGGCTAGAGTAAGTCCTGTCGCGTGCGAGCCAAGCCTGCACGCGACCCTTAGTAACTGCTTTGAGAGATTTATGGCACGAGCTCCATAATCCCGGTCAATCCGGTCAAACCCGGTCAACCTCGTAACGGTTCCGGTATTCGCGCACAACGTGCTGTAACGGTCCCTATATATGAGGACGAACGTGCCGTTGTGGTTAAGCTAATTAAGCCGCCATTAATGGGACCACACTACAACGGTCACGTTCCCTGCTATATATAGGACGTTAGCCTTTCCATACAGAGGAGAACACACTGGCCATACGCGGAAGCTCTGCCAAACCTCTGTCTCTCTCTCAGACATTACTACTGCCTTACTCTCTCCCTACACACAACCCAACTCTTCCTGTGCCATCTCTGATCCTCTACATACGGTGTACACGGAGGTCTCCCCACCGGAATCTCTTGTGCACATTTTGGTGAACCCGACGTGAACTTACCAACAAAAGCAACCATGTCTCAGGAGGATGATATCAGCAACATATCGCCCTCCACCGAAGCTCCCTCGGGAGACGAGACCCGTCGTACTCCTACGACCCCCGGCGAGGCACCGACGCTAGAATCCTTGGACGCCACTGTCCAAAGTCAGGCGAAAGCCCTCAAAGCTCAGTCTGCGCAACTAGAGCGGATCCTAGCCGTTCTGGGCACCATTGCGCCGAATCCTCCATCGGCCACCACTGTCCCTCAAGGAGGAGGAGCCCCTACCACTCCGGGATTGGGAGTGTCGGCCACACCTCCCAACCCTAATCTGCAGACTCCGCCGGCTACTACGCAGCTGCCTTCAATTCAAGGATCAACAGCTCAGATGTTGCCTCTCGCTGCTCATACTTCTCAACCTCCAGCTTTGGTACCTAATTCGGCGTCGCAATATCCCTTGCCTCCACCAACGTCAATCTGGGGCAACGCGAGCAGCCAATACGCCCCCAATCCTCCGGTGGTATATGCGTCGCCTCCGCCTGCGGCAACCCCTCCTTCTGCCACCGAGGGAAGCATTCCGGAATGCATGACGTCTCTGAAGAAGCGCATGGACACCATTCTGGCTCACCAATCATTCGCGGATACCATTATCCCGAAGCTAGACAACGATCCACCCATCCCGCGAGAGATGCCTAACCCGGCGGGGTACAAGGCTCCTAAATGGGACAAATTCGAGGATGTCAACGGGAACGCTCATGAGCATGTCATGCGTTTCATCGATGTCATGGGACCATACGGAGCTGATCCCAAATTACTGATGCGAGAGTTCCCGAAATCTCTGGGGAACGTAGCGTACAAGTGGTACCGAACGTTGGAAGCCGGATCCGTGAAGACTTGGGACGACATGGTCCAGAAGTTCTATACCAAGTTCTTCCAGATGGAAGAAAAGGTGACGATGATCCATCTCTCGCGGATGTATCATAAGCGCGAGGAGGACGGGATCACTTTCATTAAGAAATTCAGGGCGAAGTCCTTGGAGTGCAAAGATCCAATGCTCGAAAGCCGACTCGTAGAGATATGTCTACAGTGCATGCGAGATGAATACAAAGGTATGCTCATCAATTTGCAAACACCTACGTTTTCGAAGCTCATTGAATGCACCAAGAACATCGAGCCTATAGTGGAGAGGCAGAAAAAGAAGAACGCCCCGGAGCGATCTTCGAGCGGAACTACCTACAAAATCGGGAGGTTCAGTTACAAGAGGGGACGCGAAGCGGAGGTCAATACAGTTTCACCCCAGAAGCAGGCGAAAGTGGTGGACTTCGACATACCACCTCTGCCATGTTCAGTAGAAGAGGCAAGCGATCTCTGCAGGCAATGGCGCAAGGACGGTGTCCTACCGCCGCTCGAGAAGGTACCCTCCAAGGAGATGGTGAGGGACCCGAAGTGGTGCGAGTACCATGGCAAGGTCATGCATCCTACAGCGGAATGTAAGAAGCTCAGGATTGTATTCAATCAAAAGATGAAGAACGGCGAGCTGATCGTCAGCGATCACAGGAAGGATGTGCGTAATAATCCGCTTCCTGCTCATGCGGAGCAGGGCTCGAAAGCGAAAGAGGTCGCCATGATCTCGATTGTAGACTTGGAAGAAGTCGCCGAGGATGGTCTACCCATCATTGCCGAGGTCCATGAAGACGAAGACTACAGCATGAACACAGAGGATGAACGTGCCGACCGGATGAAGGGATCGCACGGCTTCAGCAGATTCTTCGACGAGATGAATTTCTCGGAGAAATGCCGAACAGAAATGACGAAAGCGATCTTAAGGATAGCAGAGGACTATGAGGAGGATCTTGTAGTCTCCAACGGGAAAGTCATCAGGGCGTCCCGCTCAACGGAAAAGATCATGACATTTTCTGCCAGCGACAAAAAGACAGATGCGAGCCACCAGAGGCCTCTCTATGTGATGGCCATCATCAACGGCGTCGAGTTCGAAAGAGCATTTGTCGATGGAGGAGCAGCGGTCAACGTTGTTTCACTCCACACACTGAAGCTAGCAGGGATCCCCGAGCACAAGATCGTCAAACGTCCATCTCCGCTGATGGGAATCGGAAGCGACTCTAGAATGACGATCGGATGGATCCGCCTGGGCGTTCAGATCGGCAAAATCAAGTACTCAGCGAAGTTCTATGTCATAGATGCGAACACTACGTATCATATGATCATAGGTCGAGCCTGGATTCATCGCTTCGACGCGGTTCCTTCAACGGCTCAACAGGCTATGAAAGCTGTCTGGAACGACAGAATTGTCGAGATACCGGCTTCAACAAACCCATTCAACTTAGATGAAGCACACCTCAGCGAGGCGGTGTGGTTCACCGAGATGGCGGACGAGCAAACACCGGGACCATTCAATCCTACTCCTCTACCTCTATGGGAGGATATCAAGGATCAGTCACCAGCGGGAGTAATGGTGACAAGAGAAGATGCCAAAGAAAAGCCGCCCACACGCGAAGAGGCACCACGAATCGCGTACCAGCGAAAGAGTGTGTATACACTGAAGCGAATTGCAAAGCACGATCCCGAAGGCAAGGAGATAGAGAGCTTCTACGCCAATGGGAAGAAGTGCTATCGCATATGAAGGTGCGCGGGGATGTCCTCACACGGGCATGGGGATATCCCTGAGCAAATCAATCAGATCGAGCAGATCGCGGTAACGAAAGAGCAATTACAGAGCACTCCAGACGAGAAGCTCAAAGAAGCACCTGAATGCATGGAAGATAGGCCTAGACCACAAAAGCAAGAGCTAAAGGAACTGTTCCTCAGCCCGAACGAGGAAAAGAAGAGGCCAGTCTTTCTAAGTGCAGACCTCACAAGCGAGGAGGAGCAAGGACTGCTACAACTCCTAACTGAATACAAGGATGTGTTCGCATGGGAGTATGATGAGATGCCAGGTCTGGATACAAGCATTACTATGCACCGTTTAGACATCATCCCAGGGTCTAAATCGGTAAAACAGAGCACAAGAAGCTTCAGGCCAGAGCTTAACATGAAGATCAAACAGGAGATTGTCAAACTCCTGGATGCCAAGTTCATAGAGCCAAATCATCATCCCACATGGTTGGCCAACATCGTGCCAGTGGTCAAGAAGAACGGACAGCTTCGCATCTGTGTGGACTTCCGGGATCTCAACCGTTTCTGCCCAAAGGACGACTTTCCACTGCCCAACATCGATTTGCTTATCGATTCCACAGCGGGCCATCGTATGTTCAGTTTCATGGACGGCTTCAGCGGGTACAACCAGATCAAGATGGACCCCGAGGATGCGCGGAAAACTGCATTCATCACTCCGGTGGGGGTGTTCAACTACACAGTCATGCCGTTCGGTCTCAAAAACGCGGGTGCGATCTATCAGCGGGCCATGATGGCCCTATTCCACGACATGATGCACAAAGAAGTGGAATTCTATGTGGACGACCTGGTGGTCAAATCCAAGCAGGAAGCAGATCACCTCGCGGATTTGCGAAAAGTGTTCAATAGATGTAGACGCTTTCAACTGAAGATGAATCCCATGAAGTGCGCATTCGGGGTAACATCCGAGAAATGGCCAAATGAACATCGTCGGCGTTGACAGAAGACGCGTGCGACAATGAGCACATGGATGATACGGACTGGAGGAAAGCAGTCTTACAAGATATCGCAGAAGGCACAAGCAGCGAAAGCTGGGCACTCACAAAGGGGTATTGCATACATGACAACACCCTTTACTACAAGGGTCCTGGCGGAATACTCATGCGGTGCGTTTCCGAGCAAGAGGGACAACTATTGTTAGAAAAGATTCACCAACATGCTTGCGGAGAAAGTGAGGTGTCAATCTATCGGAAGGCTCAGAGATATGGCATCTACTGGCCAGACATGTCAACAGCTGCGGCCCTGATACAAGGGAAGTGCGAAAGTTGCGCACTGATCAAAGATTCTCTACTCATTGCTCTAACTGATGACGACACAGATTGGAGGAAGCCGCTCTTTGACTTTCTCACTCAGGGCACCGTGCCTGAATCGAGAAAGGAAGCTGAGAAATTGAAGAGGAAAGCATCCCGATACGTGGTGCAGGAGGACTTGCTTTGGCGAAGAGGTCGTGAGGGCAACTTGCTGCGATGTCTAGACGGCAGAGAAGCACAAGAAGTCATGGACCTTTCTCATCAGACGGAACACCAAGGAGGTGCGAAATTATGCAGGCAGCTTCTCTCAATTGGATATTTCTGGTCACGATGGAGGCTGATTGCCGTACCAAAGTACGACGCTGCCAGGAGTGTCAATTGAAAGGAAACCTAGTGCACGCTCCCGCTGTGGATCTACATGCATTGGGAACGCCATGGCCATTTCATACATGGGCTCTAGACTTCATTGGTCCCATTCGACCAACTTCGCACGGGAATCATTTTATTCTCACCGCAACTGAGCTATTTACCAAATGGGTGGAGGCAACACCACTGAAGACGGCAAATGCGTTGGCCGTGGTCAACTTCATCCAGGAAAACATCATATGCAGGTTCGGAATTCCAAACACTATTCTTTCAGATAATGGTACTCCTTTTGTTAATCGCCAGGTAGCTGCGAAGCTAGCAGAGTACAATATCAGGCAAATATGTTCCACCCCCTATTACCCAAAGGGGAACGGGCAAGCCGAGGCAACCAACAAAACGCTGCTGAGGATTCTGAGCAAAATGGTCGCAGATGACCACAAGAAGTGGGCTGATTCTCTAAGCATAGCTCTGTGGGCTTACCGAACTTCTCCAAGGACGCCCACGGGGGCCTCACCATTCCTGCTATGCTATGGGGCCGAGGCCGTGGTACCTGCGGAGGTGAGAGTCAATTCGGCAAGGTTAGCCTTCCACGCACTCTACGAAAATCAACGTGATCATGACTTGGTCTTACTGGAGGAAAAGCGAGAGCAAGCTAAAAGGACCAACAAGCGGTATCAAGAAAGGATCGCTCGTGCTTACAACAAGACCGTCCAGCGAAGAGATTTCGCAGTTGGAGATCTGGTCCTGCGCGCATCCGATCACTGCATGCGAGAAGCGGCTCACCCAAAGTTCGCAGCCAACTGGGAAGGACCCTTCGAAGTCACAGAAGTCTTTGACAGTGGCTACTGCAGCATACGAAGGTTGCACGGCACAACCTCAACCCCGAGTTCAGTCAACATGCGCTGGATTAAGAACTACTATCCTTGACTTCTCTCATTTCATGCGTTTTTATCATAACATCGCTTAAATGTCTTGTATGGCTCTGATCTACACAATCTCCTCTCCCATATGAGAGAATTGTAATCCCATCTCTCCCATATGAGAGCATTATAATAAGAGAATTCTCCCAAATGAGAACTTCATATTTCTGGCTATTAATTTCGCTTCATTTAATTTATCATTACTGTTAGCAATGGGTTACCCGCCACAACGGCAATCTATGCAAACGCGATCTTAATTGATCATCTAAGCCTATCTGCCACGATAGCAGCCTATGCAAACGCGATCTTAATTGATCATCTAAGCCTATCTGCCACGATAGCAGCCTATGCAAACGCGATCTTAATTGATCATCTAAGCCTATCTGCCACGATAGCAGCCTATGCAAACGCGATCTTAATTGATCATCTAAGCCTATCTTCCACGATAGCAGCCTATGCAAACGCGATCTTAATTGATCATCTAAGCCTATCTGCCACGATAGCAGCATATGCAAACGCGATCTTAATTGATCATCTAAGCCTATCTGCCACGATAGCAGCCTATGCAAACGCGATCTTAATTGATCATCTAAGCCTATCCACTACGATAGCAGCTGCGATCTTAATTGATCCTCTAAGCCTATCTGTTACGATAGCAGCACATGCAGATGCGATCTTAATTGATCTTCTAAAGCCTATCTGCCATGATAGCAGCCTACGTAAAATGATCTTAATTGATCTTCTAAAAGCCTATCTGTCATGATAGAAACTCATGCGAAACGATCTTAATTGGTCTTCCACAACCTATCTGCCACGCTAACAATGTATGCGTAACATGATCATAAAACGATCTTTCAAGCCTATCTGCTGGAACAGCAGCATCATACGAATGAGATTTAAAACTCGCTCTCAAGTCTATCTATTGTGATAGCAACATTATACAAAATGATCTTAAGTGATCTACAAAAGCCTATCTGCTGAGATAGCACTTGCACTTGAATCTAAAGCAAATCACAAGCCCATCTGCCAAAACGGCACAGCTGCGCAAATACGATCTCGAACGATCTGGCAAAACATCAGCGAATCTAAATTGCAGATAGCAAATGCGAAATATGTATATAGCATTACACACGGCGAAGTATGCCGATACGCGTGCGAAATTGTATTTTGTTGTAACCACACAGCAAATCGTACAAAGCGATTTATCATTATGAGTCAAAATGACTTACAATTTATCTGTCTAGATAGCAGCTTACAAGCAAAAAAGCTCAAAATCTAACTACGCAGCCAACATGGCTTACAATACATTCGAAAAGTAGCTAACAAGCAAGCAGAGACACACTACGGGAATCCTGACTGAAAAGGATGAACCCAACAGTCCTAACACCGGCTATGCAATACACTGATCTGCGGCCAAAGATCTATAGCAAAAGGGATGCTGCTGCGAAGAGATCAACTCGTCATTCGCTACGTCCCTAGCAGCAACATCTGGGTAACGACACACCCGAGACCCCAAGGGCTGTCAAAGGCCTCTGTCTGATCAAGATATGCACCGGAGGAACCTCCTGTTCCGGCGTATGCCGCCGTGCAAAACAGGGGAAGCAGTCATTCCTCTGGTGATGGGTTCCTTGTCATGATAGACAAGGGCATTGACGAGCCTCCTGAGTTCAAGAACGAAGAGGCAAGAAATTCTCCTCCAGGGATGCTGGAGGAGAATTCCTCCGTTCATTACGAATCGGTAGCACGGTCACTACGGCGCTGCACCTCACCGGGAGGCGGCCGGAAACATGACCTGCAAACATAATACACGAAGAAAATTCTTCGAACACACATGAGATATCATATCCATCTTCTTTATGATGGTTATAAAGAGCAATAAGCCTCATAAAGCGGATCTTGGAAACTATTTCTATAGCACAAAGCGCAAACTCAGGTCTCATGACTTGGAATGGCCATGAATCAACGAGAAACAAGCGTTGAAGCCAGCAGTCATGAGGACTCACGGCAAAGCACATTTTTGGGATGAACAACCCAAATGGCAAAAACAGGGTTTATATAGACCCTGTGGAGACTCTTCAGTTGCCAAAGATGAGTCAGCAGAATTTGAAAAGAGGGTAAGGTCAATCACTTACGCCTTGAAAAGCGGTAACGATCAATTACCCTACTAAAGGCTACGACGATTCAGTTGCGTATCCTAATTAATGACGGATAGTCATGATTCAGATGGACTTCCCAAGGAAAGCATGCTTATTTTCCGAGAAATTAGCGCGAAAATCAAGCAGAGTATCAATTGCTGATGTCATAATTGGATATGCACAGAGATATCCTATCAAATCCCGCAAAGGGCAAAACGGGCAAGCCGATTCTTTTTGTTAAAAAAAAAGGGGGAGAAACCCTAGAAACATTACATTAATGTTTCTGCATTACATTAATGTTCCAGCTATTTCCTTGCTACTTTTCAAATTCAAAAAGTTAAAGCAAATTCTTGATCAAGGAGTCATTGGGTGCGAACTGATGGCTCAGCTTCTCTACCTGCTCCACTTCTTGCTTCAATTGCTCGCACTTGGCATTCATCTCATGATAGAGCCTTGTAGCCTCTTCAGCCTTTTTCTTCTGCTGCTCCACCTTTTGCTTCTCAGCTGCGAGATTTTGGTGGCCGAGTTTCAAAGTTACAGCTGCGCGAATCAGGGTAACTCTTTTCATAAGAAATCTGAAACCCAATCTGCCTTGGACTTTGGCAAGAAGATTCTGGCACATGCCAAAAAGCAGCTCGGCACTCTGAACAGAAATGGTCGCAGGCGTGGCCATAGACAGCTGCTCCAAAATACAAATGGCTTCGGTAAGAAACAGCCTCCTGTCGAAAGGCCCTATCTCCAGAGATCTTTCAAATGATTGAGGGTAGGTGAGGCGCATCCGAACTACCCAGTCCACATCAGTTTGCTTCAAACCTAAAGCAATGTCAAAGCTAAGTTATGATGTCAAACTCGCAAACGAATAAAACGAGATGCAAACAGCAAATCTCTACTTACCAGTCCCTTCAAGAATATCGCGAAGAGAAGGGATGCGCATTGCCGGATTGGTCGAGGACTGTCCTCGCTCCATAGCTCTCCTGTCAGCTACGAGCTCTAACCCCTCGTAGTTAGGAGGAAGAGTATAGACCGCACCAGCTGCGACTGCATTCCCAACCTGCGAGCCCCAAAAGCTCCACGCAGGAATAGGTGCCGCTGACTCAGTCACCGCCAGAGGCGAAGTAACAGCCGAGGTTGCTTGGCGAGGGACACTCTCAGATGCGGAGGCACCAGCAGCACTTGTCCTTACTCCCTCAGCGCCAGCATGGGCATCTTCCTCCATTAGCACAGCATCAGCTTCAGCATCATCGGAAAGCTCGATGATGTCCTCAAGAGGCTCTCCTGCGTGCTCAGTGGCTGCGACGGGCTTCTCGGTATGGGGGCTCGGAATCGGAACATAGGATGCAGAAGGCTGACTTCTCTGCTCCAGCACGGGTTCCTCAGCATTGCCTGCGACACAAAATGCGATAGTATGAGGTAACTCACATTGAATGTTATTTTACTATCTTTGCTAAAGCTAAGAGCAAGCACCTCCACGCGAAGGTGGGATTGATGAATCTTCGTCATACACTAAAGACGTGGAACCGTGTCCTATTAGTGTGTCTTCATTAAGCAAGTCTTTAAAATGAGCGTGACCTGGGACGCGAAGAAACCAGTCATGACTCTGTTTCAAGTTGCCAAGGTCTAGACCATGCATATCGTTCAAATGATTACCTGAAGGTTCTCCGCATTTGCCTACTAGCCAACGGCGAATGTCAGCTTTTGACACACCATGCTTTAATGCACCCACTACGAAATCTCTATAAGTTACTGCGAGGCTGAAGATCTCACCTTTATTTCCGCCTGCGATTTCTTCAAAATCTGCTTGGGCTTGCTCCAAAGCTGCTGCATCCTCTTCTGGAGCCACATCTTCCTCCTCAGCCTGAGGAGCGACCTCTTCGGGAAGCATATCTTCCTCATCAGTGGGACGAACTAAGTCGTCAACATGCTGCTCTTCGAGGCTCCACTGTCTCACGCGCTCGAGCTCCTCCTCTTCTCGCTGCCTTTTCCTTTCAGCAGCTTCCGCGGCTGTCTTCCTGGACTCGGCAAGAACGTCCTCGCTTATGGGTTCGTCCGGAGTGCCAGAATGAACATTCCTCTTTTGTCTTTTAACCAAAAGGCCACCGATGGTCTCATCATCATCATCATCTGCGAAGAAACGATTGAGTAAAGAAAGAGTTGCAAAAGAATTACGATAATGAGGGAAACGCGATGGAGGTACCTCCTGATTCTTCCTCATGTATCACATTTGTTCTCTCTTCTTCTTCTTCATCAACTTCTCTGGGCTCCTGCCTCTCCTTTTCTTCCTCTTGGTTGAATGGAACGAAGGTCTCAACTGCGAGCTCCTTCCGTACTTTGCTGGGCATGCGACCTTTGCCTTTATCCTTGACAGAAAAGGACCTCGCTAGAGGGGAAATTGGAGCACTTCTGGGGGAAGAAATTGTAATTCCCTTTTGCCTGGGTCTCTTCGCTCTCGGCGCGCCAGTCGCTGGAGGAGACGGGTTATCTCTGGGTGGAGACGAGGCCGGAGCATTATCTATCAGCGAGTCAGCGAAAGCATTCATGACTGCGCGAATCCTGGTTTCGACCTCAGGGTCCATCCTCGAGGCCAGCAGGAACGCCTGTCCTTGTCTTTTGGTGGCAACCATAGTGTTAACCAACGACTTGGAACGATCACCAGATGCGAATCTTCGCACATGACACTGCAGCAAACAGTATAAGATATAGGCATCAACATATGGCAATCAAGAAGCTTAACGCACGCGAAACAAAATTGCTTACCTTAGCAAACATCTCGCTGTATTTGATGACATGCGGGTCGCCTTTCTTAACTGCGGCAATCTTTTCCTTCAGAATGACGTCAGGGCACAAATGGTTCTCATGATCCAGCAATGAGTAACAACCATACTCAAACTCGCTCAGACTACAGTTGGGGCGAAACGGAAAAGAGTTTCTTTTGATCAAGGGGGCTCTACTCGGCTGGGCGGCCGACTGCGTCTCAATCCTCGTCTGCTGGGCAATCCAGTATGCGAGCCAGTTCTGGGAACAACCTCCCTCGCGGGTACCCGCAGGCTGCTGAAAGGGAAGATTGTTCATGAAGACTGTCTTGCTCTCCTTTGTTAGCAAGCGCTTATAGCAGCCTCTGATAATGGACTGGGGCCAGATTGATGGTGCCACTGCATCAAAGCCGAACTGGGGAGAAACTCGAGTGGGGTCAACGTCCACGGTAATCCTCTCATACCTTGGCGCGAGCTCACGAATATGCTCTGCGAGAGCAGGAAGGGAACCTCGCAGACACCAGCAAAAGAACTCGCGATAGTGCTCATGGAAATACGGTCCCTCTTCGAAGAGGAGCTCTTCTGAGAAGACAACACCCTTAGCAGGGTACAGCTTTGGAAACCATCGCACGTTCTCGATGCGTGTGGCATAGGGCCTGGCAGTGAACTCTCGCCTCTTGTCGCATATCAGGTTCCAAACGCACTTGGTATTGTTCGCTCCAAACCACCTCGCAGCTCTGCCGCTGTTGCGCTCCTCTGTCTCGCCTGGGGGACACCACTTGTTGGGCATAAGAGCAGTTGGGGCATAGGATGGCCATCGCTCGAAAACCCACATCGTCAAGAAGGAAATGTTGACGAAAGTCAGTATATCGAGGCGTCCACGCGACTCCTTCATGGCTAAAACTAGCTGATCAAGCCTATAGTACAGCGTGCCCAAGACCAAGGGTCCGAGTGCGACTCTCTGACCAAGGGAGAGCCTCACAGCAAGCGGCAGAACGTGGTAGAAAACCCCATCGTGTGGATGACCATCGATCAAGTACCTCGACAGCCATGCACAGAGGAAAGCACAAAGGGTCAAGAGATAGCCTTTACCCTCCACATAATTCTCGGCCTCTGGGTCCGCACTCAGGAGCTTCTTGGTGATGCTGCTGCTCGCGTAGTCACGGAAGAAATACTGCACCCATTTGTTCCAGGTGTTCTTCGCGGACGTATCAACCAACTGCCAGTTTGGAAGGGCTTTGGTAGTGGTCCACCGGGTGGAGATTTTCTTTACCTCTGACAGGCACTCCTCCATCTGCGTGTATAAAGCCATCTCCGGAGGCGTCCTCAAAGGGCTTAAAGGGTCCACTTCACCCATGGGAGATAAGTCGTACAACATGTGCACGTCCTCGAGTGTGGGGGCAGCCTCGAACTCAGCAAAGTGAAAAGTGTGAGTCGCAGGCGAGTAGCGGGAAAGAAGGTTTAGAAGCATGGACTGGTCCAGCTTCACGGCAGCACCCTTCATAGCACGAACAGCGAAGTACACGCCGGCATCATTGAGAGTCGCAGCGTGATCGGTCAAAACGTGGTCAATCCACTCATCCATGTAATCCAACTTCTGGACAAAAGCCTGAGTAGAAATCGCAGCGTAGGGGAAGTACCCATTTTCGATTCCCAATCGAACCACGTCCTCGGAGCCAATTAACTCGAGCAAGGCTGAGTTAATTGGGGGAGTCAGTGTTAGCAATCCCTCATTAGGGACAGGAGCAGGCATCTTCTTCGCCTTAACCCTCGCGTGGTAGAAATCTTTGCCACCTAGATAGGGGGCTTTTCGCCACAAAGCTTGCGGAAGATCGGGTATCTCTTCGTCCTCCTTGGTGGGTCTGGTTCCTTTTGTCTTGGCCATTCCTGCAGAAGAGCAAGAAAAAAGGGGGGAGAAATACCACACTTCATTTTGAATTTCGAGATTCAAGATCTATAGAAAGAAAGATGAACAGTTTCTGGTATCAATTTCAGGAATTAGAGGATTGCATTATCGGTGATTTCAAAACCCCACATCCGAAGTCCTCATTATTGGATTAAAGCAAAAGTGGGTTCAAAGATCAAAGCAGTTTCAACAGGCAATATGTTGTGGGTTTGCAGATCCAACACAGTTCAAAACATACACTGGTATTTTAGACCGAAATTGAACGAGGCCAACCTTGTTTTCGCGAAGCTTGCTTGGATATGCATAGTTGAAGAAGACGATTTGCAGTCTTGAACTGGTGATTGATTATCTGAATCTGCTCTTGAAGACTTCCGGGTATCATTCACTTTGAAAGAAAGAAGTGATGTCCTGCAACAATGGCGGATACAAAGTATTTATCCAAAAACAATGAAGGGTTGTGTCCTTTCAGTAGTCGAATCGCAACCGTCACCGTCGAATCGCGCAATCACAGGACAAGCTGACGTCACGCCTAAAACCTAAAAGCCAGACGGCACGACTCTAGGGGTTTTAGGTCATAATGGCACGCACGGGGGCTGAACTTACCCGTATTTGAATTGGTGCGTGGCCGCGACGCGTATGTTGGTTTCCGCGCATGGAAGTCTATACAGCTATGAGTCTTCACGCGCAAAAAGGGGGCTAATGTAGATAGTGCTTTCTGAGCAGACAGATCTTGGCCACGTGGCAACCATCCAGCACACCATATTTTGCTCCACACACACTGGATCACCAGCCGAGCTGATCCATGTGGGGGCTGCGAGACAGAGCCCTCGCATACCACTGCACGGGACTTGTAGGGACTTAGTGGTTTGGAGGCTAGAGTAAGTCCTGTCGCGTGCGAGCCAAGCCCGCACGCGACCCTTAGTAACTGCTTTGAGAGATTTATGGCACGAGCTCCATAAACCCGGTCAATCCGGTCAAACCCGGTCAACCTCGTAACGTTTCTGGTATTCGCGCACAACGTGCTGTAACGGTCCCTATATATGAGGACGAACGTGCCGTTGTGGTTAAGCTAATTAAGCCGCCATTAATGGGCGCATTAACCACACTACAACGGTCACGTTCCCTGCTATATATAGGACGTTAGCCTTTCCATACAGAGGAGAACACACTGGCCATACGCGGAAGCTCTGCCAAACCTCTGTCTCTCTCTCAGACATTACTACTGCCTTACTCTCTCCCTACACACAACCCAACTCTTCCTGTGCCATCTCTGATCCTTTACATACGGTGTACACGGAGGTCTCCCCGCCGGAATCTCTTGTGCACAGGGTTCTTACCCTTCGATCTTGGTTTTCTCTCTCACTATTAAATGAGACGTGAAATTAACCTGGGGGTATGGTTCATCTTATGTACCTCTCGCTCCATTCATAGCAGGCTCGGATCGATTAAGGATAGGTCGTGGTTTGGTAGCGGAGATGGTGGCGGTTGCTGGTGGAGAGGAAGAAGATGATGTATTTCCCCCAAATTTTCCTTTTTTCACATTATTTTAGAAAATACTAGAGAGACAAGTGGAAGTTGACACTAGTCACAACCCATTTTTGCAGGGGTGACACATAGAGGTGTCAAATGTAAATAGTCAAAGTCTAGGGCTAAAATGCATATTGTCTTTTCTTTGCAAAATTTCAACATGACCCCAGCTATGTCCAAGATTATTCTCATTCCACATTCTGATAATTCTATCTGATCAGAGGCCAGCGGTAACGGCTGAACCACGTACAAAAAAATAAAAATAATTTAAAAAAATATTGCGGTTTGACCCCAATATTTTAAGATATCCAGATATGAGCTACTAGGAACTAGCAGGGTATTACATTCTACCCCTTAAAACAATATCAGTCCCCTAAGATCAAACATCACCACATCCTAGCTTTTCCTTTTAACCTTTCTCTTATTCCATCAGAATCCATGTACGTTCTCTTGACTAACAGCCCGTTTCCTTGTGAATTCTCGACCGACGTCGATACCCACCTGGGAGATAATTATCCTCCTATAGTCTGTCTTAGTGTCCTTCTAATGCTGGCAAGTTTTCTTGTTGCTCTTATTCTCTAGCGCCTTGGTTGATCTGACCCACATAAATACTTTGACCTAGTTTTGTCATGTTGTAGACTTTAATCCCTATTGTACATTGAGTCATTACAGGTTCTACTGCAATGGCCTCACTCATAATCTTTAACTTGGAACTTATACCAATCCCAACTTAACATCGTACCTCTTCCTTCCATATCTAGTATAGGTCACACACTTTAAGTGTTATATGCCCCCACTCTAGTCCTTACAACTCCCGTTAGAATGTCCTCTGATAACGTATTCTCCCTATTATGCCTCTAATTCCCAAAATCCTGTACCCTTCACTGCCTATGCGGGTCTTAATCATCTCTACCATTCCTTGTTACCCAATACCTTGGCGTACCGACATGTTTCTTGGACCCTTTGGTATAACCTCCTTTCCAATTTTGAGGTCGTCATTTCTGAAAAGTTCTTGTCAGAACATCTCAAATTTAACCTAATCTTTTACCCTGGATGAATATGACATTCCCTAATAATGAATTGAGTGCCTACTTTCCCTTTCTGACGAAGATTTTTTCCTGTGTGACAACTAAAACATTCATACCCCTTCTTGTAATGTCTTCATGAGCTTTTCATATCGTTATTCAGCTTCCACGATATACTATAAATCCCTTTACAGAAACATAGTATTGTGTGCCTTGTTGCCTTGTTCCTCCCCTTCTGTGGCTCAGCCACCGCTGATGAAATTCTTCAGTTCCGTCATGTCGCCTCCACGTACCTTCTCCAGATACTCCAATGTGCTTCCTCATCCCGAAACTGTTTATTTCCTTCTTAGTGTCCTTAACTAACTTAGTTTCTACCAAATTTGATGTTCTATGCACAATTCGACTCTATGGGCTCCTTACCTAACTTATTTCCTTCTTAGTGTCCTTACCTAACCGGCTGTCTATCCTTAGGTTATCGCAATTATCCTTGTCTAAATCCTGGAAATCCCATCACATTCTCACAACCTCTTTATAGTTATTTACAACATTGTGAAACTGCTTGATATTCCAAAACTTCACCATCCGTGCCTTTATGTCATATTTCAGTTTCTCTTCCCTAACACTCTATCCCTCACTATTAACCATTCCTTCACCGACTTGCTCCCCTGAGTTCTCAAACACCAGAAAGGATCCATGAATTCGGGACGATGTAGGGAAATTTTATCTTTATAGTTATCGACTTGCTCCCCCAAAGAGCAATGGATATCCATTACTTAGGGACGATGTTAGGGAAATTTTCTCGAGGCATGCCGCATAGAAAAACACCAGAAAGGATAAGGGAGAATAGAATAGGAAGGGGTAGGGAGGAACGTGCATTACAAAGATGTCGTGAGTGAGGGGATAAGCCACGCCAATAAGAAGCAACTTCCAGCAAGGTACATGAGCAGCTACGGAAAAGGAACATGGATGTTGAGGGACATGGTGTTCTACTATAAGTAGTGGGGTCAGAATCATCAAGTTTTATACTGTGATAGGAGGAAGGTAACATGCTCAGATGTGGTAAGCTAAGACACCGATCGTGTGAATGCAGACAGAGAAAAGACGATGGGAAGGGTCCATGTTGTCTTATATATGCTAGTATCAGACACCATTCCAAGGGCATAATGACAAGCAGGAACAAGAGAAGCGGGTAAATTTTAAGCAGACTAGCATAGTGACATCACATACTAGAGGCAGGGATCAAGACATCCAATTAGTTGGGATTTCATAAGGAACAGAGGGGAACGTGAAGCGTGTCCATGTAAGAGCTCTAAGGGGAAGGAAATCATAGCTTGATAAAGTAAGCCTTCACAGGAAGAACATGTGTTCCGTACCCGGTCATAGTCGTAGTAGAAATTGTTAACTTTAGCGACATATGTAAGACGTAAGAGGTTTCAGACTTGTAATATGTTGGTAGCCTTATATTGTGTTTTCTTGGAGATGGTTACTTGGTACCTCTTAATTTATATGGTTGATAAACTCTTAGCAGGCTCACAAACCAAGGAAAATAACCGACCTCTTTTTCCCATGTCGTAAGTAGTGAATGCTACGAGGAGACACTGTAGATTCCGAGAGAAGTTAGGAAGAAATTGAGTTTGGATGCACGACTACATCTCAAACTTGGCCATCACCCAGGGATCAAAATCCCCCAACCGATTTGGGGTTTCATCAAGTTTTGGGATCGGGGTTCAAGGGTAAATAACAATAGTTTTAAGGGTAAAAGACAGTGACCACCCCTGAGTTTAGGGTAAATTCCTCTCCGCTACCCTGTGTTTTGGAAAAAGACAGTTTTACCCTTGAGATATTATAAAATTACCACCTATATATAAACTTATCTCTCACTTTACATCATTTCTAACCCTAATCCCCCTCTCTCTTCTCGTCTTTTCTCTCATTCCATGTTTGCTTCTCATATGCTTTCTCCTTCCCGATCTCCTCTTCTCCCTCCCTCCCCTCCATCCATCATTCTGACCTAATGTCTCCCCTCCCTCTCTCCCTCGATATGTGAGAGAGAGACATATACAAAGAGATAAAGAGAGAGATCCATGTGAGAGAGAGACAGAGTCTAACCTGGAATGAGAGGGAGGGAGTTCGGCCGGTGCCTGGATCTGCGAGGGATGTAGTTCGCCCGCCGAAAGCCGTTTGTCATCGCATGTAGTATTGATGTCCCTCCGGAAAATCTTGTGGATTCCCTCGTCGAATCGGCTTCCCCTTATCATCTTCTTCGAAGATCCAATTCTAACTTGTTCTGGTTCAATTGTTCTATCGTTCGCCAACTGCAGACACGTCGTGCTCTGTTTTGTCGCCGGAAGCTGTTGATTTTGTCAGTTGTAGCTTTCGGTGAAGTTAGGGTTTTGTTTATTTTTGTGGGTAATTGGATATGAGGAGAAGCGATTCAAACCTTTTTCTTTCAATGAGACGATAGAGATCGATTCAATCCTTATGGGTGTGGGTTTGTTGTACATTTTCATGATGACCCTCAAAGTGACGTTTGTTTTCCGAACTGGGTTTAGCAGAGTGAAGAAAGAGGGCTCGAGCGAGCACGAACTGGAGGAGCGAGAAGGTCAAATTCGATTCTCGTCACTGACATGGTCTGTTAGTGATTGATTTCAACTAGCAAACAATAGAATCCATGGAGGCTTTGGAGAGAGAGAGAAGGTTCTTTGAAGTAGAGAAAGAGTTGGATGATGTGTGCGTTGTTCTGAGGAGAGAGGCCACGAGGAATATTGTTGCTTGTTCTTCTGTTGTTAGCAGGAATTGCGACTCTCGAATTGGGAAGGATTTCACATCGTGAATCAGATTCTTGGAGTGGACTTGAAGTCAAATCAAATTCGGCCGAGTCTGCCGGTGATTTTATTACTTTTTGGCTGTGGAAATTTTAGGTCAGGTTTATCTTGATTTTGCATGATTTATTTGCCGTTGTTTTTTTTTTTACTTAATGATAGTCCCTGCACAAGGCAGGAGAGCTGCTGAGTAATGCTTGTTTATTGGAGTTGTTTGATTCTGGGTCACTGAAGGTGTAGTCTATGTTCTCTTGGCTGATTATCGAAGAAACACACACTTTCGATGCCATGTATAATATTTTGTGATTCGGTTGGATCTTAAAATTGTGGGTTGATTTGTTGTTGTAGCAAAATCTTTTGAGGAACTTTATGTGTGTTCTTGGTGTTCTTGATGTTCTTGGTATTCTTGATTTTAAACAATGGGTAATATAGTCCAAGAAAAAACAGGGGCAATGTTGTCCGAAATAATTTAATTAACAATTTTTCTAACGGAGCATAACAGAAGGGTGCTGAGTGTCCACGGAATATTCCGTTATTTGGGTGCGGAGTGTCTTTTTCCAAAACACAGGGTAGTTGAGATGAATTTATCCTAAACTCATATGTGGTCAGTGTCTTTTACCCTAGTTTTAATCAGGTAACTTCTTTGTGTTTGATGTAATTCATCCAACTTAAAGCCCATTCTCGTGATCCTCATAGTCATGCGAGCTCATGGGGTCAAAAGTTCGTCGAAATTCGCCGGGAAGGGCAGGACTCGCCGAAAACTACTATTACAGTTGCCGAATTATACAATTCAACGCCGAACTTCGGTAAACCCTCCATTCTTGAGATTTCTCAGTTTTTTTGCATCATCCTGCTCCCTAGGAGGTTTAGAGGCCGAATAGACCCTTCAACCTTTGCGAAAATAACGTTTTGATTGTTTTCTACTCACCCCTTAGTGTGTGTTTTCCGACAATAAATAGGAAATGAACACAACTGAATTACTACCTCTGTGTGTAATTATTTTCAGAGCTTGATAGCTCTTTGGAAACATTAGCAAATGGGCTTCAACACCATGTGAATTATTGAGTGTTATTTCATGTATAGGGTACCTGAAAACCTGGCTAAATACCCTAGGTTTGTGCTGAAAATCTGATGCGTTCTTGAGTGTATAAAACTCATGTTCATGTTCTGCACTTTATCTCCAATTTTAGAGCCTATAGCCTTCTCCTCATAAGATTAATTCTTGTGAGGTTTGGTCTCGTGTAAACTTCATATATAAGGCCGCAATTCTCATGTAGATCTTCTTCCCTGAAACATACTCTAAATGAACTAAAATTTGGGTTAAAATTGGCTGTAATGTGTGCATAAACTGTGAGAACTTTAAGAATGTTCTAATTTTTTGGAACTTGATTTCACTCAACTTTTAACAGAAATATCTTTCTGAATACTTCTAATCTTCAAGAACTTAAGTCTGTTCGGGAATCCTGGTTCATCCATCTTAAAAACCCTATTTACAGTTTTTTCAAGTTCTTTCTTAGCTGTCCTTAAATTAGCTGTGAAATTGGATAACTGTGTTCATTGTTCTCAGACTTTAACTTTTAGGTTATTAGTCAAAATGATCTGTTTGTCCTTCACATCCTTGACAATTTTTGCTCACAGTGTTGAAAGACAATATGTAGGTAGCTAATACAGGATCAATACTCTAGAAGGGGGGGGGGTGAATAGAGTATGGCAAATTTTTCCAAAAGTGTGGTTTAAAGCAAGTAAGAATAGGCAGTAGTATTTCAAGGCCTTGAAATGAGTTTCAAGTCCTTGGAATCAAAATAGACTGAGTAAAATAAATTGATAGTGCCTTGAAATGGGTTTCAAGCCCTTGAACTGTAAACATGTTTTGAGCAGAGAATAAGACAAGTAAGAAAATGAAATGTTAAGTGCAAGATACTCAGTGATTTTAAAGAGTTCATTCCTCAATGACATACGTCTCTGCCTGAAGGATATAATTTCTACATGATTTCAACGAGCTTCTTATTAATCAAAAGCTAAGCCCTAGATCTCAAGCACAGATACTTCCTTCTCTGTTACAGCTTGTGGTTCTCTCTAACCTATCTAGTACCTGCTCTAGCTAATTGATTAAATCAAAATTTTATGTTTTTCACCTTGAACAACTCACGAGAATAAGAGATGAGAAGTTTTATCAAAATGATATACAAATTAAGTACATAAAGAAGAACACTGTAACACAGTGGAGCAGTTAAGTCTGCAGTGATCTTCTAGAACTTGGATTGTATGAATTGATCTTCCTCAGTGTTACTTGTCCATCCTAGAGAGTGTTTGAATGTCTGTGAATTCTTTGTGCTTCGAATTTTTCTCTCAACAGGCTCTATTTTTTCTGCTTGTTTACTTTGCAGAATATATATGATCTTCTTCAACCGAATTTCCTGAAAATAAGTACTAGATCTTTGAATCTCTAACAGCTCAATTACAACGGCTAGTGGCTTGATATCTTCAAAGATATTAATCTGATCTTCCATCTGCAGGTCTTAGGAAAGTCCATACACAGTTCCATAAATGCAGGATCAATCTGCAAGCTTGATTACCTTCGCTGCATTTTGGTAAATAAGGAAATAATTCCTGCAAAATAGGCAACTAATAATCCCTGCAAAAACTTAGTCAATCTCTGAAATTAAGCCACAATAAATCACCAAATTAGTTTTTCTTTCATCATCAAATAAGGCATAATCAAACACAGGAGATTAGGAATCAGATCAGAAGGAAAAACTCCCCCTAAGTTCATGCTATAAATTGCAGCACAGTTTCAAGCCTTTGAACCAGTTTCAAGGCCTTGAAACAATGCACTTTCAAGCTTTTGAAACATACTGAACTTACAATCTCCCCCTTGATGTAAGACAAAACCACTAATATGATAGAACTGTTTCTCTTCAAAAAATTATCATTAGAGCATAGCAAAACACTCATAAGATGCACAGATAATAAGCTGAATTAAAATCAAATTAAATAATCGGACTAACGAAAGCAATCTTAATTTAAAAACATCCTACTGATCTAAACCAGATCTATAACATATCCAAATTACCATATAAAATCACCTAAATTTCTACCTCTTTTTGACTTTCATTAAAAAAGAATGAGAAAATTTTGGATCAAAAGTTTGAAAAAAACTTAAGAGAGGAAAGAGATTTCAAAGCTTTGAAGGAAGTTCCAAGGCCTTGAAAAAGAAGAAAGAAGAGGCCAGAATCAGGGTTTTGGATCTTCATCTCCCTTTGGCATGCAACATCTTCTTCATCAATATATTCATCATCTTCCTCATCCTCTTGCTCTTCTTCTTCCTGAGCAAATTCTTCACCAGTTTTAGTAGCCACATCTTCCTCAAAGAGCTCTGCTGAAGTGACAATCACTGGAGTCTTTCCCTTCTTCTTCTTCTTCTGCATAGGAGTTTTGAGTAGCACTCCTATGTCTGTACTGTCTTCATTGCCTTGTTCCTGATCTTCAGCAACTAGTTTTCCAGTATCCTTTACCCCTGCAGCCTCATCCTGAGTAGTGTTCTCACTGAATAGATCCATTGTGGACCCTGCCTTAGGATCCTTCTGCATCTTGTGAAACCTCTTCTTCCACATGGATCAAATTAATGCTCTTGAAGATACCCTCAAGAATATATTTCACTTGTCTGAACTCAGTCCCAAACTCATACTGACCCTGCTTCAATTCATCCAAGTCATTATCTATGGTATCAAGCCTTTGAAGCACTATGGCTAGGTCTTGAGATTAAGAGGGTAGCGTTGATGGAGAGGTTAAGGCTTTTGGATTAGGAAACTTATTAGATTTTAGTTCTTCTTCAGACAAATTAGAGTATAGCTTCCATGCTCCCTCAATGGTTTAATGATTCCAATCCTTTGAAAAGTTTTCTCATCAAGCATCCCTAAACCAGTGGTAATAGTCTCTTTTCTGTCACTTGGAATCTCGAAGTTTTTGAAGAAGAGTGAAAACAAATTTTCATAGGGAAGGGGATGCTTTATTTTCTTGGTCTTCGAGTAAAGAATTTGCTCCATCACAATAGAAGGCAAATCAATACCATACCCATTCATAATCAAATACATCAATTATAAAACCATGTCCGACAACAACTCCTTTTGAATTCTCCTTAGGCACTGCACACATCATCATAATGGTGAACAATATTTTGGCTTCAACAGTCTACATAGAGTGTGTTAACTGCTTGGAGGAGGTAGCAACATTAGGTATGAAAAATTCTTCTTTAGCCAACTTCAAGCTTCAACCTTGTTCGGGTAGTTGTCTCTGTTATATAATTTGGGAGAGGCTAAGACAGTTGAAAATTCTCTAAGATCTAATTCCATATCTATGCCAACAACCTTAGAAGGAATAGCTAAACCGAAGGCATTCAATTGCTTCATGTTTAGATAAAAGAATCTAGTAAGCCTGGGGTATGAAACTTCTAAAGGGTTTAGAATTTTCCAAACAAAACTTTTCTTTAGTCTCTTAATGCATTCCATATTCATGCTATTCAACATGTTGATACTGATCATGCTAAAGTAGTCTATATGAGCAAAATCAAAACTCTCTAACCACATCCCTCTTGCAACATGACTAACAAACCATTTGCTAGAGATATCTTTATTACCAGGAGATGTGTGCTTCTCAGAGAAGATCTGTAGCTCCTTCCGAGTGTCCTCCTAGGGTTCTTGTATTTCTCCTCTAGAAACTTTCCCCTTTTCCCTTTTCCTCTTTTAAAATATTCTTCTTTAGCTTCTTAGGGCTAGCAGTCTGTACTCTCTTCTGTTTCTCAGATACAACTGGTGGATCTGGCTTCTTCTTCTTATTGGAAGTGTCAGTCTGACCTTCCTTTTCTTTCTTGCTCTTCTTCTTTGGAGGAGGATAAGGAGGCCTTTCTGCACTTGGAGTTTTGATGCTAGATCCATCCCTCAAGGTTTGAACCTCTTCTTATGCAGAATTTCTCTTCTTCCCTGAACTCTTCTTGGAGCCTCTAGCCATTTTGATTCTCTCAGAAGCTCTTCTTGAGTCCATTAGAGTTTGGGGTTTGAGAGTAGAGAGGCAGGAGAGATATGAAAAAGAGAGAGAGGGGAGTAGATAAATACTGCATTGTTTGAGTTTGAAAAGGAAACAAAATATTTTCAAATCTTTAAGGAAGGAAGATTTGAGTGTAATTCAAATTGTGTGTGAAGGGTGAAAGGAAATAGTATAATACTAATTTGAAAGGAATTTGTTTTTTAAAATGTAAAAGCAATATTAGACAATTATCTACTGAGATAACACCCAATATTCAAGATCCAATTATTGACTATATTGCACACAAATTTATTTTCAAGGATTTGAAAAAAATTTCAAGGCCTTGAATAATGTATTGCTAAGGCAGAATATAATCAAGGATTTGAAAAACTTTTCGAAACTTTGAAACCCATAAAACTTACCTGATACTCCCCCTAAACCAACGCTTCCTTTTTTAGTATGCCCAATTCTAATGTCACGGCTGACAATCTATCTTCTGGCAGTGGTTTAGTGAATATGTATGTAAGTTGCATGTTAGTAGGCACAAATTCAAGAGATACATCTCCTTTCTCTGCATGATATCTAATAAAATGATGTCTCACATCTATGTGCTTAGTTCTTGAATGCTGTACTGGATTTTTTGTAAGTGAAATCGCACTAGTTTTGTCACATTTAATTGGAATATCTATGAAATCAAATCCCAAATCTCCTATCTGTTGAGCTATCCACAACACTTGTGAGCAGCAAGCTCCAACTTCTATGTATTCAGCTTCTGTTGTTGATAAAGCTACTGAGTTTTGCTTCTTTTTAATGCAAGATTATGAGGGATGATCCAAGGAATTGGCAACACCCTGAAGTGATTTTTCTATCAACTTTGTATCCTGCAAAGTCAGCGTCTAAATAGCCACACAGAGAGAAATTAGATTGTTTAGGATACCAAAGCCCTAAGTCTTTGGTACCATTGAGATATCTAAAGATTCTTTTGACAGCAACTAAGTGTGATTCTTTAGTATCAACTTGAAATCTCGCACACATACATACACTAAACATGATGTCTGGCCTACTTTCAGTGGGATATATTAGTGAACCAATCATACCTCTATACCATTTCTGGTTCACACTCTTACCATTTTCATCCTTGTCTGAGGACATTGTAGACATGGGGTTTTGACAAACTTGGACTGAGACAGAAGTAAATTTTTATCAATTCCTTTTTGTGTACTTATTCTGATGCATAAAATTTCATTTCTTCATTTGATGAGCATGAAGTCCCAGAATGAAATTTATCTCTCCCATCAAGCTCATGTCAAATTCCCTGCTCATAAGACTTGAGAAATCCTTGCAAAGAGAGTCATTAGTAGCTCCAAATAGAATACCATCAACAAATACTTGCACTACTAGAATGTCTTTCTTATGAGTCTTTATGAAAAGGGTTTTGTCAACAAAGCCTCTTTTGAAACCATTTTCAGGCAGAAACTTTGATAATCTTTCATACCAATCTCTTGGAGCTTGTTTATGGCCATAAAGAGCTTTGTCAAGTTTGTAAACATGATCTGGAAACTCATCACTTTCAAAACCAGGAGGTTGAGGAACATAAACTTCTTCTTGCAGATAACCGTTCAGAAAAGCACATTTAAAATCCATTTGAAAATTTTTAATGTTCTTATATGATGAAAATGCAAGTAACATTCTAGTTGCTTCTAACCTTGCAACTGGAGCAAACTTCTCCTGATAATCAATACCTTCTTCAAGGTTGTAGCCTTGTGCTACAAGTCTTGCTTGTTTCTGATTACCTTGCCATTTTCATCTAACTTGTTTCTGAACACCCACCTTGTGCCAATTACATACTGATCTTTAGGAGGAGGAACCAGATTCCAAACCTTGTTCCTCTAAAATTCATTGAGTTCACTTTTCATTGCAATGATCTAGTCTTCTTCTTGTAATGCTTCCTTCACAATTTTAGGCTCTACAAGAGAAACAAAAGCATTAAAATCACACAAGTTCTTTAATTGAGATCTTTTTCGTGTACCAGTGGATGGATCTAATATGATTTTGTGAACTGGATTTGCTGAGAGATATTGGAATCTCTTCCTTGGTGTCCATGTTTCAGGTTCTCTAGGAAGCTTTTCAAGTCTTTGAGAACTTGAGGAAGTGGCTTGTCTACTCTAAGTTTCTTGATGATCTTTTCAAGTCTTTGAGACCCAGTTTCAAGGCCTTGAAAATTCCTTCTGTTTTCCTGCAAGTTATCATTGGAACCATTTGATGGATCTCCTTCATCCTCCAACTCATGCTTGTTCAGATTCAAGTCTACAAAACTTTCACTCAAAGAACCATCATAGCTTTCATCAAAAATGACATGTATACTTTCCTCAACAAGCTTGGTTTTCTTACTGTAAATTCTATATGCTTTGCTAGTCAGGGAATAAACAAGAAAGATACCTTCATCAATTCAGGCATAAGAATTACCAAGATTGTCCTTATCATTGTTGTGAACAAAACAGATACAACAAAAAAGGTTTGAAATATGAAATGTTTGGATTTCTTCCTTTGAAGAGTTCATAAGGGGTATTCCTCAAGATGGGCCTAATCGAAAACCTGTTTAGAATATGATTGGCAGTGTTTACAACTTCTTTCCAAAAGGATTTTGGCAAATTGTTCTCCAGAAGCTTTTTCCTAGACTTGTCCTAAAGAGTCCTGTTCTTTCTTTCAACAAAACCATTCTGTTGAGGAGTTCTAGGAGCAGAAAAGTTGTGAGAGATACCATAATTATCACAAAATAAATTGAACTCTAGCTGATCAAATTGTCTGCCATGATCACTTCTAATTGAGGCAATAGGCATGTTTTTCAAAGTTTGAAGCTCTTTACAAAGGTTTGAAAATTCAGACTGAACTTCAGATTTATCTCTAAGAAACATCACCCAAGTAAATCTAGAGAAGTCATCAACTATGACTAGCATGTACTTCTTACCCTTTGGTGTTGGAACTCTCATAAGACCACACAGATCCATATGAAGAAGTTCAGTAGGTCTAGTTGTACTTACAAAGTTCTTCGGCTTGAATGAGCTTCTTGTGTGTTTGCCTTGGGCACATGCTTTGCATACATCTTCATCTTTGAACTTTAAGGAGGGCAAACCTCTTACAAAGTCTTTTGAAACCAAATTATTCAAAGTATGCAAGATAATGTGACCAAGCTTTCTGTGACAAAGCTTTGAATATTCTTTCAAGGCCTTGAGGCACTTAAGACTTTCTCCTGCAACTTTGTTAGTATCCAAAGAGTAAACATTGTTTGATCTAGAAGCAGTGAGGATGCAATTGATTGATTTATCATCTTGCACCACACATTTATCCTTGTCAAGTATGTCCTTATTGCTTTTATCACACAGTTGAGATTCACTGAGCATATTAAATTTAAGACCATCTACCAAATACACATCATAAATGGAATTATCAGAACCATTACCAACTTTACCAATACTTATGATGTTGCATTTTCCTTTGTCACCAAGTGTGATTGTTCCTCCTGATTGTTCTTCTAGTTATGTAAATAAAAAACTCTTTCCACTCATGTGTCTGGAGAAACCACTGTCCATAATCCATCTCTGTTCTTTGCTCTTGGTGAAAACCTGCAACCACCATTCACTTCCTTACCCAGCTATTAGACCATGTGTAAAATTTCGATTCATACTCAGGATCAACCATATTAGGTGGTCTAAGCGCTTTAGGAACCCAACATCTGTCTCACTTGTCCCTTAAGTTGAAATGGAAAAGTGTTCATCATCATGTAAGTTTTCAAGTCATTTTAACATGACCAATCTTGCAGTAATGACATTTAGGAGAATGTATGCTGACTGCTTTCACAAAGCTGGTACTGGTCTTTCTTGGAAAATTTGGATTGTATCCAATACCAGTTTTGTGAACTGACTGCAGACGTCCTCCAAGAATCTAGTCGAGATTGTCTTCTGAGCCAACAAGCTTGGTTAAAATTTTCTTAGAGTATTGAAGTTTCTCAGTTAGAGTAGTCTTTTGTTCCTCTAATTAATCATGTTGATGTTTTAGAGAAACTAGATTGTCACTCAAAAGAGTGTTTTCTGTATCTACTTCCTTGACTTGATTTTTCAAGGCCTTGAAATTGGTTTCCAAGGCTTTGAAATCTCTGTCAGATTTTGCCTGAGAAATTTTAAGATTCTTATTTTGACAAACTAATTGCAAATTTTCTTTTTCTTTCTCAACAACTTTCAATTTCAAAGATTTGATTTCATTTAGATAATATCTTCATTGAAAAGCATTGTTCTCACAGTTTAAGAAAGAACATCTAGAGGCTTGGACATGAGACTTTTAACCATTACCTCAATGTACTTTTTGTAGGGTTTTGTAACGGATTACGCAGCGGAATAGAATAGATAATCATTCGCACAAGACCCTCCAAGGATCATAAGTGTATAATTCATAACGATAGTAAAGGAATTGTGCTAAGTATCTTGTTTGTCTCCTTAGATGACATCAAACTCAAAATATTGTTCGTGCCTCTACGGATAGTCCACGCCTAGGATCTCCAAGCTAGATATCCTCCCAAGTATTGTTCTAGCAACGATTGGAAGAGGGAAGAAGATCACGTACGAACAAACAAAGAGAGGCTCAGACTCTTCTTTGTGGCCGACGGGTGAGGGGGCCGACGGGGTGGCTTCGGCCTCCTTGTCTTGTTCTCTCTCCTTGCTTTGTTCTCTCCTACTCTAAGTATGTTGTCATGTTTAGGAAAAATAAGCTAGGAGGATTTTTTATATAGTCTAACAAATCCTTGTTAACTGCATAAAGCCCCAATACTAATCCTATCGATATACGGATTAGACCCTCTTGCAAATTAGTCCTACTAAGTTTGCAAGATCTTGCGTATTGATCATTATAATTAATTAATCATATTAATTAATTCCTCATCTAGTTTGATCCATATTGCGTGTGACCCATAGGTTTCTACTTAGTTGGTAGTAACTTATTACTAACATGGAGCGGTGTCTAGCAACACATCCATGCCACCCAACTAACATAAATAATCAGTAATCCGACACACCCTGTGACTATATTGACTCATCCCTTTGTCTCCAAATATCCTGATTGGAGACGAGACATATGAGTCACGTTCATATATCCAATCCATAGTTTCTCGATCATGGGAATAGTCTTATCCATGCAGATAACAACAATATCCCCATATTGATTTATCTGAGTCTGGCCAGACATTCTATAAGCACTACCCCTCGAGTGGCCGTGGATATTCTCCCGTTATGTGGGAGGGACAAATTCTATCTACGCCACTACCATCTCTAAGCTTGCTTCTTATTGTGCCCGATAAGCGCCTTTATTGCTACCCAGTTACGGTGTAACGGTTGATGATGTCAAAGCACAGTATTCCACAACTAGAGGATCTAGTGACTTCAAGTCTAAGGATGACAATACCGTTGTCACCGCGAGAAGCACTTGCGACTTTACATAACAAGTATGTAGCCTTCTCGGAGTGGGCCAATCCAATATGCCATTACCCCTGATGCATACCCATGCGTTGGATCGTGATATCTCCTTATCAATCCAACCCCATACTAGTCTCTAGATGACCGTCCTGTTAATCAATATAATTGACTAGGGATATATAAGATAAATAACACGTTTGTGAATCAAGGAATTCATTATATTAAATATCTCCATAAATAATACACTGATTATTCTAGCCAAATAATGTTCATACTAAACTAGATTGCCTCTAGGGCATCTTATTCTAGTAGTCTCCCACTTGCACTAGACCCAATCGATCTAGTGTGCATCTCATGCTTGCGCTGAACAAGCGGCTTTGTAAGCGGATCTGACAGATTCTCATCTGTAAGAATCTAGCACATCTTCACATCTTCACGATTGACGATCTCTCGGATAAGATGGAACTTACAGATTACGTGTTTTGATTTCTTGTGTGATCTGGGTTCCTTTGATTGTGCGATCACTCAAGTGTTGTGACAATACAACTCAATGGGATCCACAATACTAGGAACCACACCAAGTTCAATAATGAACTTTCTAATCCAAACAGCTTCCTTTGCTGCGTGACTCGCAACAATGTACTCTGCCTTAGTTGTAGAATCAGCAAATGTCTCTTGCTTGGAACTATTCCAGCTCCCAGCTCCTCCATTCAGGCAATACACGAATCCCGACAGCGATCTGAAATCAGCTGTGTCGGTTTGGAAGCTTGCATCCGTGTAACCCCTTACACGCAACTCTTCCTCACCTCCAAATATATTTATAACGCATCCTTAGTTCTTCTCAAGTACTTGAGGATGTACTTGGCAGCAATCGAGTGACTCTCACCTGAATTAGCATGATATCTACTTGTCATACTCAACGAGTATGATACATCTGGTCTAGAAAACAACATGGAGTACATGATGGAACCTATGGCCGAAGCATAGGGGGACCGACGCATGCAGTCCTTCTCAATATCCTTGGATGGAGAATCACTCTTCAAAAGGGTAATTCCATGCGACATGGGAAAGAATTTTGTTGGAATAGATGCCCTAGAGGCAATCTAGTTTAGCATGAATTTATTTGTGGCTAGAAATTCATTTATTATTTATTGGATATTTAATATAATGAAGTCCTTGGATTTACAATTGTGTTGTTTATCTTAAATATCCCTAGTCCAGTATAATGATTAATGGGACGATCATCTATAGACTAGTATGGGGTTGGATTGATATGGAGATATCACGATCCAACACAGAGGTGTGCATTATGGAATGTTGCACTGGATTGACCCATCTCCGAGAAGGCTACATACACGTTATGTTGAGTCACAAGCGCTTCTCGCGGTGCAATGGTATTGTCATCCTTAGACTTGAAGTCACTAGATATTCTAGTTGTGGATTATTGTGATCTTGGTAGCGTTAAACGCTACACCGTAATTGGGTAGTTATAAAGGCGTGTACTGGATACAATAAGAAACAAGCTTAGAGATCTTAGTGGACGTAGATAGAATTTGTCCCTCCCACATAACGGGAGAAAATATCCTAGGCCACTCGAGGGATAGTGCTTATAGAATGTCTGGCCAGACTCAAATAAATCAATATAGGATATTGATGTTATTTGCACGAATAAGGCTATTCCCATGGATCGAGAAACTATGGATTGGATATACGAGTGTGACTTGTATGTCTCATGTCCAATCCGGATATAGAGACAAAGGGATGAGACAATTACTTGTACAAAGGTTGTCAAGATGACTATTCTATTAGTTGGCTAGAATGGATGTTTTGCTAGAAACCGCTCCATATTAGCAAATAGTTGCTACCAACTAGATAGAACCTATGGGGTCACACGCTATATAGAGTTGAACTAGATTTGGGAATTAATTAATTGGATTAACTAATTAGAAGGATCACTTTGCAAAACCTTGCAAACTTAGTAGGGACTAATTTGCAAGGAAGGGACTAAATTGAATTCTAGTAGGACTAGAATAAGTCCTTTAGGTAGTTGGCAATGAGTTGTTGGAATATATAAAGGACCTTCCTTCCTTCCTTCCCATATAACTTATGCTCATTATTGAACATAACAAGAGTGGGAGAGATCAAAAGAAGGAGAGAGAGCAACAAGCTAGGAGCTCGCCGCCCCTAGCTCGCCTCCCGTCCCCGTCGGCCACAAGGAGGCCGAGAGCCTTCCTTTGAGTCTCGTTTTGCGTGATTTTTCTTCCTCTTCCTCTTCCGGGCTAGCACCAAGGACTTGGGAGATCCTAGGATCAACTCTAGGCGTGGATCAACCATAGAGAACGTGACACAATTCGCGTTTGAAGTCATCAAAGGAGAACCCTAAGGTGTGTTATTGATTTCTTACCACCACCACCAGGTCTTTTTGTTGTAGATGTCAATTTAACTATCTCTACATCATGGGTACTAGATACTGGATGTGGATCTCATATTTGTCAAACTATGCAGGATCTAAAGAGAAGTAGAAGATTGGCTAAAGGAGAGGTAGATCTGCGCGTTGGGAATGGAGCAAAGGTTGCTGCGTTGGCCATAGGCGTGTGCGAGCTATCTCTGCCTTCAGGATTAGTTTTAGAATTAAATAATTGCTATTTTGTGCCTGCTATGAGCAGAAATATTATTTCTATTTCTTGTTTGGACAAGGATGGTTTTATTATTCCAATAAAGAACAACTGTTGTTCCTTTTATTTAAATAATATTCACTATTTTAGTGCGCAATTATTTAATGGACTTTATGTCCTTGATCTAAGCAATCCTAACTACAACATTAATACCAAGCAGATTAAAATAAAAGATTTAAATGTGAGGCTTGTTTATTGGGAAAAATGACTAAGTCCCCTTTCAATAAGAAAGGTGAGAGGACTAGTGAGCAATTGGCGCTCATACATACCGATGTGTGTGGGCCATTTGCCACGCCTGCCAGGGGTGGTTATGTCTACTTCATTACATTTACTGATGATTACAGCAGATATGGATTTGTGTACCTCATGAGGGCAAAATCCGAATCCTTTGAAGTGTTCAAAGAATTCAAGAATGAAGTAGAGAAGCAACTTGGCAAAAGTATCAAGGCTCTACGATCGGATCATGGAGGAGAATACTTGAGCCAAGAGTTTGACGACTATCTTAGAGAGTGTGGGATCCTGTCCCAACTCACTCCACCCAGAACACCACAATGGAATGGCGTGTCCGAGAGGAGAAATCGAACCCTATTGGATATGGTTAGATCTATGATGTGTCAAACCGATCTTCCATTATCATTTTGGGGCTACGCTCTATTAAGTGCAGCTTTCACCATTAACCGTGTTCCATCTAAATCAGTCATGAAGACACCATATGAGATGTGGAGTGGGAGGCGTCCCACACTGTCGTTCATGAGGATTTGGGGCTGCGATGTCTATGTAAAACGTTTACAATCAGACAAGCTAGGGCCTAAATCAGATAAGTGTAAATTTGTGGGCTACCCTAAGGAAACTAAGGGATACTACTTCTACACTCCAACCGAGAACAAAGTGTTTGTTGCTCGGACCGACGTGTTTCTAGAAAGAGAGTTTGTCTCTAAAGAAGCAAGTGGGAGGAATGTAGAACTTGAAGAGGTTCAAGAACCACAAATCACTGAACCAATTATGGAACATGAACAGGAACCACAAGCAGTTGTGGAGCAACCTGTTCAGGTAACACAAGAGCTTCGTAGATCTAGTAGAGTGCGCCAGGAACCCGAGAGGTATGGACTTCTCGTGACCGATTCCGGTGACACGATGATCATAGATGATGAGCCTACTACCTATGAGGAGGCCATGAATGGCCCAGACTCTCAGAAGTGGCTCGAAGCCATGAGATCCGAGATGGAATCCATGTATACCAACAAAGTATGGACTTTGGTGGAACCACCCGATGGGGTGCGGACCATAGGGTGCAAGTGGGTCTTCAAGAAGAAGATCGACATGGATGGTAATGTAATTACCTACAAGGGCCGATTGGTGGCTAAAGAATTCAGACTGATTCATGGTATTGACTATGATGAAACCTTTTCACCAGTCGCTATGACCAAATCCATCCGAATCCTACTTGCAATTGCAGCATACCACGACTATGAGATTTGGCAGATGGATGTCAAAACAGCATTCCTTTATGGGAATCTCCTCGAGGACGTGTATATGATACAGCCGGAGGGTTTTGAGGATCCAAAGCAAGCCAACAAAGTCTGTAAACTGCAACGATCCATTTATGGATTGAAGCAAGCTTCTAGGAGTTGGAATCGACGTTTTGATGAAGTGGTCAAAGATTTTGGCTTCATCAGAAACGAAGATGAGTCTTGTGTCTACAAGAAGGTTAGTGGGAGCTCTGTAGCTTTTCTGGTCTTGTATGTAGATGACATACTACTCACTGGAAACGACGTTCCCATGCTGCAATCTGTTAAAGATTGGCTAGGAAAGTGTTTCTCAATGAAGGACTTAGGGGAAGCGGCCTATATACTCGGTATAAAGATCTATAGAGATAGATCTAAGAGGTTGCTAGGCCTAAGTCAAAGTACATATATTGACAAGGTGTTGAAACGGTTCAACATGCAAGATTCCAAGAAGGGATTCTTGCCCATGTCACATGGAATCACTCTTTCAAAGAGTGGTTGTCCTTCCAATGAGATTGAGAAGGAACGCATGAGTAGAATTCCCTATGCCTCGGCCATAGGATATATCATGTACGCCATGTTTTGTACTAGACCAGATGTGTCATATGCCTTGAGTATTACACGCAGATACCAATCCAACCAAGGTGAGAGTCACTGGATTGCAGTCAAGAACATCCTAAAGTACTTGAGAAGAACTAAGGATGCTTTCTTGATATTTGGCGGTGAGGAAGAGTTGCGTGTAAGGGGTTACACTGATGCAAGCTTCCAAACCGACAGAGATGACTTTAGATCACAGTCGGGATATGTGTTTTGCCTGAATGGAGCAGCGGTGAGCTGGAAGAGTTCCAAGCAAGAGACGGTAGCTGATTCTACAACAGAGGCTGAGTACATTGCTGCAAATGGCGCAGCAAATGAAGCTGTTTGGATTAGAAAGTTTGTTTCTGAACTTGGTGTGGTCCCTAGCATTGCGGATCCAGTTGAGTTGTACTGTGACAACACTGGTGCGATCGCGCAATCAAAGGAACCAAGATCGCATCAGAAGTCCAAGCACGTGCTTAGGAAATTTCATCTGATTCGAGATATTATCGATAGAGGAGACGTTCGGATATGCAAGATTCCTACAGATGATAATCTGTCAGACCCACTTACAAAGCCTCTCACGCAGTGGAAGCATGAAGGGCACACTAGGAGTATGGGCATACGAGATGCGCCAGATTGCGCTAGTGCAAGTGGGAGACTGTTGGAATAGATGCCCTAGAGGAAATCTAGTTTAGTATGAATTTATTTGTGGCTAGAAATTCATTTATTATTTATTGGATATTTAATCTAATGAAGTCCTTGGATTTACAATTGTGTTGTTTATCTTAAATATCCCTAGTCCAGTGTAATGATTAATGGGACGATCATCTATAGACTAGTATGGGGTTGGATTGATATGGAGATATCACGATCCAACACATAGGTGTGCATTATGGAATGTTGCACCGGATTGACCCATCTCCGAGAAGGCTACATACACGTTATGTTGAGTCACAAGCGCTTCTCGCGGTGCAATGGTATTGTCATCCTTAGACTTGAAGTCACTAGATATTCTAGTTGTGGATTATTGTGATCTTGGTAGCGTTAAACGCTACACCGTAACTGGGTAGTTATAAAGGCGTGTACTGGATACAATAAGAAACAAGCTTAGAGATCGTAGTGGACGTAGATAGAATTTGTCCCTCTCACATAACGGGAGCAAATATCCTAGGCCACTCGAGGGATAGTGCTTATAGAATGTCTGGCCAGACTCAAATAAATCAATATAGGATATTGATGTTATTTGCACAAATAAGGCTATTCCCATGGAGCGAGAAACTATGGATTGGTATGTCTCGTGTCCAATTCGGATATAGAGACAAATGGATGAGACAATTACTTGTACAAAGGTTGTCAACATGACTATTCTATTAGTTGGCTAGAAGGGATGTTTTGCTAGAAACCGCTCCATATTAGCAAATAGTTGCTACCAACTAGATAGAACCTATGGGGTCACACGCTATATAGAGTTGAACTAGATTTGGTAATTAATTAATTGGATTAATTAATTAGAAGGATCACTTTGCAAAACCTTGCAAACTTAGTAGGGATTAATTTGCAAGGGAGGGACTAAATTGAATTCTAGTAGGACTAGAATAAGTCCTTTAGGTAGTTGGCAAGGAGTTGTTGGACTATATAAAGGACCTTCCTTCCTTCCTTCCCACATAACTTATGCTCATTATTGAACATAACAAGAGTGGGAGAGATCAAAAGAAGGAGAGAGAGCAACAAGCTAGGAGCTCGCTGCCCCTAGCTCTCCGCCCGTCCCCGTCGGCCACAAGAAGGCCGAGAGCCTTCCTTTGGGTCTCGTTTTGCGTGCTTTTTCTTACTCTTCCTCTTCCGGGCTAGCACCAAGGACTTGGGAGATTCTAGGATCAACTCTAGGCGTGGATCAACCATAGAGAACGTGACACAATTCGCGTTTGAAGTCATCAAAGGAGAACCCTAAGGTGTGTTATTGATTTCTTAGCCTTACCATCGTTATGTCTCTTGACTTGTGATCCTTGGAGGGTTTTGCATGGTTTTATGATTGTTTGTGTTTCCGTTGCGCATCCATGAATCAAAACCCTACAAATTTCTTCTTGGAATCTAGCATGTTGAACCAATTCAACACCTTTTCTATATATGTACTTTGGCTTAGGCCTAGCATCTTCCTCGATCTATCTCTATAGATCTTAATCCCAAGGATATAAGCTGCATCCCCTAAGTCCTTCATTGAGAAGCACTTCCCTAGACAATCTTTTACAAATTGCAACATGGGTACGTCGTTTCCAATGAGTAGTATGTCATCAACATAAAAGACCAGAAACACAACAGAGCTCCCACTAACCTTCTTGTATACACAAGGTTCATCTTCGTCCTTAATGAAGCCAAACACTTTGACCGCGTCTTCAAAACTTCGATTCCAACTCCTAGAAGCTTGCTTCAACCCATAAATGGGTCGTTGCAACTTATAGACTTTATTTGCATCCTCTGGATGTAGGGTTTTAATGCAGGTTACGCAGCGGAACAACAAAAATTTATCCTGCTCAAATCCCTCAAAGGATCACAGGACAAGCCATCATAACATGATTAGGGAAGAATATGTGTATCTTGTTTGTACGATCACTACGAAGAATTGTGTCTTCGTCTCTATGAGTATCCACACCGTTGGATCTTCAATTGGAATCCTTCCCACCGTGTAGTGCTAGCAACGGAAGAATGAGGCAAAAGATCACGCAAAACAGAGCTTGGCCGCACGTCAAACGAGGCTGACGGCAAGGGGGCGGACGGACTTGAGGGGCTCGACCTCCTTGTCTTGTCTCTCTCCTTGCTTTGTTATGTTCTCTCAATAATGACTTGTTTTGAGAAAATAACATGCTAGGATTGCTTATATATATATATATATTACAACTCCTTGTTAAATACATATTAGCCCCATTACTAATCATGTCCATACACAGATTAGTCCGCTTTGTAAACTAGTCCTACAATTTTACTTGTGGTTGCGTTTTGATCATTTTAATTAATTAATTAGACCAATTAATTAATTGACACATTCAATTCAATCCATATGGTGTTTGACCCCATAGGTTTCTACTTGGTAGTAACTTATTACAAACATAGAGCGGTGTCTAGCACCACATCTATGCCACCCAACTAATATAAGAGTAAGTGATCCTGACAAACCTTGTGCCCAATGTTACCGTGCCGTTTTATCCCTTTGTCTCCATATCCGGATTGGACACGAGACATAATTGTCACACTCGTATATCCAATCTACAATTTCTCGATCCTGGGAATACGGCTTATCCATGCAGATAGCATCAATATCTCCATATTATTTTATCTGAGTCTGGCCAGACATTCCATAAGCGCTACCATTCGAGTGGCCGTGGATATTTTCACCCATTATGTGGGAGGGACAAATCCTCTCTACATCACTGCCATCTCTTAGCTTGCTTCCTACCATGCCCGATAGCTATCTTTATGATTAGCCAATTACAGTGTAACAGCATGATATTTCACAACTAGAGTAACCAGTGATTTCAAGTCTAAGGACTACAACACCATTAGCACTACGAGAAGCACTTGTGACGTTGACATAACCTAATGTAGCATTCTCGTTGTGGTTCTATCCAGTATGCCATTACCCCTAATGCATACCCATGTGTTGGATCATGATATACCCATATCAATCCAACCCCATACTAGTCTATAGTTGATTGTCATGTCAATCAATATAATGGACTAGGGATACTTAAGATAAACAACACAATTGCAATCTAAGGACTTTCATTATATTAAATATCTCCATAAATAATACAATGAATTAATCTAGCAACCAATGTCATACTAAATAAATTGCCTCTAGGGCATCCAAAACCAACATTGGATCCAAAACCCCCAGGTTGTGTCATGTACACATCCTCGGGTAAATTTCCATATAGGAAAGCAGTTTTGACATCCATCTGCCAAATCTCATAATCGTGGTAAGCTGCAATAGCAAGTAGGATTCGAATGGATTTGGGCTTTCCGACTGGTGAAAAGGTTTCATCATAGTCAATACCATGAATCTGTCTAAATCCTTTAGCCAAAAATCGGACCTTATAGGTAATCACATTACCATCCATGTCGGTCTTCTTCTTGAAGACCCATTTGCACTCTATGGGCCACGCCCCTTGGGGTGGTTCCACCAAAGTCCACACTTTGTTGGTATACATGGATTCCAACTCGGATCTCATGTCCTTAAGCCAATTCTAAGAGTCAGACCCTTGCATGGCCTCTCCATAGGGAGTAGGCTCATCATCTATGAGCAATGTGTCACCAGAATCATTCACGAGAAGTCGATACCTCTCAGGTTCATGGCGCACTCTACTCGACCTACGAGATTATTGTGTTACTTGAACATGCTGCTCCACAACATCTTGTGGTTCCTGTTCATGTTCCATAGTTGGATCAGTGGTTTTTGGATCTTGAACCACTTCAAGTTCTACAGTCCTCCCACTTGCTTCTTTAGATATGAACTCTCTTTTTAGAAACAAACCGGACCGGAACGGGCAACAAACACTTTGTTCTCGTTTGTATTTTAGAAGTAATAGCCCTTAGTTTCCTTAGGGTATCCCACAAACTTACACTTATCCGACTTGGGCCCTAACTTGTCTGCTTGTGAACACTTTACATAGTCATCGCAGCCCCAAATCTTCTTGAACGACACTGTGGGATGCCTTCCCCTCTACATCTCATATGGAGTTTTTATAGCAGATTTGGATGGAACACAGTTAATGGTGAAAGCTGCACTTTATAGCACGAGGCCCCAAAAGGATAATGGAAGATCTGTTTAACACATCATAGATCAAACCGTGTCCAACAGTGTTCGACTCCTCCTTTCGGACATGCCATTCCATTGTGACGTTCCGGGTGGAGTGAGTTGGGATAAGATCCCACACTCTCTAAGATAGTCGTCAAACTCTTGGCTCAAGTATTCTCCTCCACGATCCGATCATAGAGCCTTGATACTTTTTCCAAGTCGCATATCTACTTCATTCTTGAATTCTTTGAAGTTTTATAGGGATTCGGATTTGGCCTTCATAAGGTATACAAATGCATATCTACTGTAATCATCACTAAATGTAATGAAGTAGACGTAACCACCCCTGGCAGGCAGGGCAAATGGCCCGCATACATCAGTATGTACGAGTGCCAATTGCTCACTAGTCCTCTCACCTTTCTTATTGAAAGGGGACTTTGCTATCTTTCCTAATAAACAAGCTTCACATGTCTCACATGATTAAAAATCAAATGAGTCTAAAAATCCATCCTTATGGATTCTAGATACACGTTTCTCGTTTATATGGCCTAAACGACAATGCCATAAGTAAGAAGGATTTAAATCATTCATTTTAATCCTATTGGTATTTATGTTATAGATTGGATTGCTTATATCAAGAATATATAATCCATTAAATAATCGTCCACTAAAATAGTGGATACTATTAGAATAAATAGAGCAACAATTGTCTTTTATTGAAATAGTAAAACCATCCTTGTCCAAACAAGAAATATAAATAATGTTTCTACTCACAGCAGGCACAAAATAGCAATTAATTAATTCTAAAACTAATCTAGAAGGCAGAGACAGCTCGCACGTGCCTACGGCCAACACATAAATCTTGCTCCATTCCCAACGCGCAGATCTATCTCTTCTTCAGCCAACCTTCTACTACTCTTTAGATCCTGCAGATGTCGACAAATATGCGATCCACATCCAGTATCCAATACCCAAGATGAAGAGATAGTTAAGTTGACATCTATAACCAAAATACCTGGTGGTGGTAGAATCCCTATTCCAAGACTTTTGTCCTCTAGATACTTTGAGCAGTTCCTCTTCCAGTGTCCAGGCTGACTGCAGTAGTGACAATCACCCTTAGTCACACCCTTGGCAACGCCACCAACGAGTTTGAGAGAAGTTCCTTTGGAGTTAGAGGCAAACCTTTTGCCATTTCCTTTCTGCACCATCAGTATGGTCTTGCTCTTGCCCTTGTTGATGCTTTGTTCAGTTGTCCTCAACATATTGAGTAAATGTGGCAGAGGTTTCATAATCTCATTCATGTTATAGTTCAAGATGAACTGTCCATAACTCTCAGGCAACGACTGAAGAATGAGATCAGAGGCCAAATCTTAACCCACCGGAAACCCTAGGCAATCGAGATTTTGTAAGTATCCGATCATGCGCAACACGTGCGGCCCTACATGGCTTCCCTCTGACAGAGGACATTTGAACAATGCCTTGGAAACCTCATAACTCTCAACCCTCGCCTGCTCTTGGAAGAGCTGCTTCAAGTGTGCGATCATATCGAACGCATCCATGCTCTCATGTTGCTTCTGAAGCTCAGGAGTCATGGTGCAAAGCATAAGGCAGGCCGTGTCATTAGCATCGTCAACGATCTTTTGATACGCCTTTAGGGCTGCAGCAGAATTATTTTTTGGACCGTCTAGAACTTCCTCCTCTAAGGTGTACAATTTCTTCTCTTGTTTAAGAAAAAATATTATATTTCGATACCAGTCGAGAAAGTTTTTTCCAGAAAGCTTGTCCTTCTCAAGGACAGATTGTGGGGAATGTGATGAATTCGATGAATTTTTTTCCATTAAACATAGCTCCCACTATTTAATAATGGCTAGATTATTAAACATAGCTCCCACTATTTTTCTCGGATTAATAACCCTCCATATTAATGCGCAAAATATCATTATATTCTCCAGTGGGCCAAGATCCATATTTCACTTCCTTCTTGAGCTTGCTTTGGCAAGTCACCCAAACATCACTTATTTAGGTAGGAACAATTCCAATTGCATCCCCATGCAACTCTTGGTTCAATTGGGTAAATAAATCCTTATTTATATCTCATAAATATTCACAATTGATTGCCTCTAGGCTTTTAATCTTATTAAATCACCTATTTGCGTCCAACCTCTTACTCCAACAATTGCACATTACTTGTACCATCGCATCATATCATGATGTACCAAGTCACCATGCTATGGCACGGACAAACTTAGTAAATCGTGATATTTGATGAGCGTTTAAGTAACGTGAAGGCAAAACGCAATATTTAAATTGAGGGATTTTCCGTTTTAATTTTAATTGTTTTATTGATCCATATCAACTGATCTACTTATTTTGAGTTGGGCTAACTCAGAAATAAATGATCCGGGTTTGCATTATCTTGTTATCAATTTTGCATGCATCAACCATACACCAACAATAAAATAACAAGAAAATAAGTTAAACAACCACAAAAGAAAAATTATCGTGATATGGATATGGCTTCTAGTCTAAGATATTCCCAAGCCAATGGGAATATCTATAAAACCCTAAAAGTTTCAAGTTCATATCCATGTGCCTCCATCTTTTGGTCCAAGCTCCATAGCCTTCGTGGAATGCCGCCATCTTGTGGTTTTTTTAGGCTTCTTCTCCATGTCTTGGCTATCATCTAATTTATCTAATACTAGCTAGCAACTAAATTAAAAAAATAGATCTCAAAATTTGAGAAGAAAAACCGGATCACATGCCGTAAAACCTAATTAACTATTACATTAATTTTACTGCCTCGCAGGCCGTAAACCAAACCACAATCACAACAAACCAAACCTAAAGCCATATCCAATCACCATACAAATAGCACAAAAACAATTAAAATCCAACTTCAACGCGCTTGGTCAATTTTAAATTGTTTTGGATATGCTAGGGTTAAAACGGACCAAGAGGGCCTCCCAAGCTATGGATGAAACCCTAATGGACCCCCAAGCCTTTGGGCCCGGCCGGCCCTAGGCCGCATGGTCGACCCGTGCGCGCCTAGGCCGGTTTGACCCTAGGGTCGTGGGTCGCTTGGGCGGCAAGGCAAGGGGGCGGTCACATAGGGGCGGCCGAACCTCCTTTGGGAATTGTTTCCAAAACAACTCCTTGCTGTGTTGCCCAAGTTTAGTTGTTTCCATGTCTGAAAAATCTCTTTTCCAAGCATGTACACAAACCCTAGCCGTCTAGATCCAAAATTTTACATCTCATGTAACCCAAATTCACTAAAATTTACATCCTATGTAAAATTAGGTCTTATTTCGTTGAATCAAATTCAAAGTGCATCAATTATGCTTAATTTGTCGTTTTAACGCAATAATTCAGCAATTAAAGGTGTAAAAGACATAAACGTAACACATAAATACATTATGCTCTACGATCCGTGGCTCTGATACCACTGTAGGGTTTGTAATGGATTACACACCGAAATAGAATAGATACTCATCCGCACAAGATCCTCCAAGGATCAAAAGTGTGGAATTCATAACAATAGCAAAGGAATTGTGCTAAGTACCTTGTTTGTCTCCTTGGAAGACTTCAAACGCAAAATATTATTCGCGCCTCTATGGATAGTCCACGCCTAGGATATCCAAGCTAGATATCCTCCAAGTCTTGTCTAGAAAAGATTGGAAGAGGAAAGAATATTGTGCACGAACAAACAAAGAGAGGCTCGGCCTCTTCTTTGTGGTCGACGGTTGAGGGGGCGCACGGGGTGGCTTCGGCCTCCTTGCCTTGCTCTCTCTCCTTTCTTTGTTCTCTCCTACTCTAAGTATGTTGTCACGTGTAGGAAAAATAATCTAGGAGGATTCTTTATATAGTCTAACAACTCCTTGTTAACTGCATAAAGCCCCAATTCTAATCCTATCCATATACGGATTAGTCCCTCTTGCAAATTTGTCCTACTAAGTTTGCAAGCTCTTGCCTATTGATCCTTCTAATTAATTAATCGTATTAAGTAATTCCTCATCTAGTTTGATATATTTGCCGTGTGACCCATAGGTTTCTACTTAGTTGGTAGTAACTTATTACTAACATGGAGCGGTGTCTAGCAACATATCCATGCCACCCAACTAACATAAATAGTCAGTAATCCGACAAACCTTGTGACTATATTGTCTCATCTCTTTGTCTATAATATCCGGATTGGACAGGAGACATAAAAGTCACACTCGTACATCAAATCCATAGTTTTTCGATCCTGGGAATAGTCTTATCCATGCAGATAACATCAATATCCCCATATTGATTTATCTGAGTCTAGCCAGTAATTCTATAAGCACTACCCCTCGAGTGGACGCAAATATTTGCTCCCGTTATGTGGGAGGGATAAATTCTATCTACGCCACTACCATCTCTAAGCTTACTTCTTGTTGTGACCGATAAGAGCCTTTGTTGCTATCCAGTTACGGTGTAACGTTTGTCGATGTCAACGCAAAATATTCCACAACTAGAGGTTCTAGTGACTTCAAGTCTAAGGATGACAATACCGTTGTCGCCGTGAGAAGCACTTGTGACTTTACATAACAAGTATGTAGCCTTCTCGGAGTGGGTCAATCGAGTATGACATTACCCCTAATGCATACCAATGTGTTGGATTGTGATATCTCCTCATCAATGCAACCCCATACTAGTCTATAGATAATCGTCCTGTTAATTAGTATAATTGACTAGGGATATTTAAGATAAACAACACGTTTTTGAATCAAGGACTTCATTATATTAAATATCTCCATAAATAATACAATTATTATTCTAGGCAGATATTGTTCATACTAAACTAGATTGCGTCTAGGGCATCTTATTCCAACACTTTTCAAAACTTTCATCATGCTTGGCCATAAGAAAAAGGTTGGATATTCTTCAGATTCTGAGTCACTAGATGAATCACAGTCACTCCATGAGGCTACCATATATTTCTTCCTTCTGTCATGGTCTTTCTTATGGGAATGTTTCTTTTTCTTATGTGGATAGTCTCTGATCAAGTGTCTTGCATTACCACATTCAAATCAATTCATCACTTTAGATTTATTACCATGGGAAGATGACTTACCTTTGAAGTCCTTGCTACTTGAGGATTTGTATTTGTCTCTACTGAAGTCTTTGTTTCCAAAGTTCTTCTTCATCTTTAGAATCTTTTTCAAGGAAATAGAAATGAGAGCAAAGGGATCCTCTTCATCGTCCTCTTCTTTTTAAAGGCTTTGAGGTTGTTCAGTCTCTTTGGCCTTGAGGGCCAGATTCTTGACACTTTCTGGTAGCTCTCCATCACCTTCGCTCATGGAGATCTCATGTTTGAGCTGCTTTCCCTGTATATCAAGTTGGAGGGAGGATAGATCTTGAGCTTCTTCAATGGTTGTGTTCTTTGGTTCCCATTTTGATTTGGGAAGACATCTCAAGATCTTCTTGACTTTCTCTTCATTGGAAAAGGATTTTCCCAATGACTCAAGATTGTTGACAATGTTAGTGAGCCTCTTGAAAATATCTCTGATAGATTCATCTCCATTCATTTTGAACAATTTATACTGTCTAAGGAATATGTCGATCTTTGTTTGCTTCACTTGGATGGTTCCCTTAAACGTCACCACCAGATTGTCCCATATTTCCTTAGCAGTCTTGTAGTTGGAGATCATGTTGAATTCATCTGCACTCAAAGCACAATTAAGAGATTCATAGCTCTATAATTCTTAGAGAGTTGTTCTAATTTTGAAGTAGAAGGATATTCTTTAAATTTGGGAGTTCTAATCCCATCCGTTTATGTATTGAACACATGAGGACCATTCTGGATAATCGACCAAAGCTCAATTTCCTGATCAATGATAAACATTTTCATCAAGGCTTTCTAGTGTATAAAGTTGTCTCCAAAGAATAGAGGAGGTCTGTTAGCAGCTCTTCCATGTGAGAAACCACCATCACCTACAATACTCATGATCACAAGATTTTTAGATTTGTACAGTGATACAAGCTCTGATACCAACTGAAAGACAGTATGTAGGTAGCTAATACAGGATCAATACTCTATAAGGGGGGTTGAATAGAGTATGGCAAATTTTTTCAAAAGTGTGGTTTTAAAGCAAAGTAAGAAGAGGCAGTAGTCTTTCAAGGCCTTGAAATGAGTTTCAAGTCCTTGGAATCAAAACAAACCGAGTAAAATAAACTGATAGTTTTCAAGGCCTTGAAATGGGTCTCAAGCCCTTGAACTGAAAACCTGTTTTGAGCAGTCAATAAGACAAGTAAGAAACTAAAATGTAAAGTGCAAGAGACTTAGTGATTTTACAGATTTCAGTTCTCAATAAACTACATCTCTGCCTGAGGGATCTAATCCCTGTAGATTTTCAACAAGCTTCTTAGTAATAAAAAGTTAAGCCCTAGATCTCAAGCACATAGACTTCTTTCTCTGTTACAGCTTGTGGTTCTCTCTAACCTATCTAGTATCTATTCTAGCTAACTGAATAGATAAGAATTCTATGTTGTTCACCTTGAACAAGTCACGAGAATAAGAGATGAGAAGTATTATCAAAATGATATACAAATTTAGGAAAGAAAGAAGAACACTGTAACACAGTGGAGTAGTTAAGTCTGCAGTGATCTTGTGGAACTTGGATTGTATGAACTGATCTTCCTCAGTGTTGCTTGTCAATCCTTGAGAGTGTTTGAATGTCTGTGAATGCTTTGTGCTTCGAATTTTTTTCTCAACAGTCTCTCCTTTCTATGCTTGTTACTCTGCAGAATATATAGGAACTTTTTCAACATAATTTCCTAAAAATAAGCACCAGATCTTTGATTCTCTAACAAATCAATTCCATGGGCTAGTGGATTTATATCTTCAAAGATATTAATGAAATCATCCATCTGGAGGTCTTAGGAAAGTCCAGACACAATTCCATAAATGCAAGATCAATCTGCAAGCTTGATTACCTTCTCTGCATTTCGGTAAATAAGGAAATAATTCCTGCAGAATAGGCAACTAATAATCCATGCAAAAAATTAGTCAAGATCTGAAGTTAAGACACAATAAATCACCAGATTAGTTTGTCTTTCATCATCAAATCAGGTATAACCAAACATAGGAAATTATGAATCCGATTAGAAGGAAAAACTTCCCTAAGTTCATGCTATAAACTGTAGCATTGTTTCAAGCCTTTGAAACGTACTGAACTTACAAGTGTTATTCTGCATCCAAGTTTCAATATTGTCCAGATTGATCTCCTGGAAAACTCTATTATAAACCAAAACTGTGTGGGAGGGGGAAAACTATAATTTCACATAAAATGTTCTGAGTTCAAATCAATGTCTTGAAGTTATCCACACGACTTTCTTGGAAAATTGGAGTTATAATAAGATATCCTGGGTTAATATTGGTGAAGTCAATTATTTGGGGGTCTTTCTATAATTTTGCTAAAATTCAGGGGCTTAATTGAAAATAACCAAAAATTTGGAAGTTCATCCCCTTGAACCAACTAGTGACTCTGATTTACTTGAGAGCACTAAATTGATTATCTAAGGAAGTCTTCAGCCCAGCCTGGGCTCCTCAAACTATCTTGTTGGTTTATCAAACTCAATGAAAACTCGGGTGCAATGAGTAAGGCAAAACTCTTATTATGAGATCTTATAGTTCTTCACGAAAGACTCTCAAAATGACATTTCTGACCTAAGGGTCAGTCTGACCAAGTTTGACTCACGGGAAACCCTAGTTCAGTTGAGCTGGCTATGAGGTGTATAATAGTAATTTCACAGTTTCTTTAGTCAAACATCCAAATCTTAATGCATGACATGATCTCATGTCTCTGTGACAGTTCCATGAAACCTGGAATCCAATTGTGTCCATCTGAATTTGTATATAACTAATCAGGCTGTAACAAGGACTAGAGTGAAAATTAATTAAACTTCAGGGACTTGAGTGTAAATGATCAGAACTTGAAATACAATCTAAAGTGGAAAATTGATAGCGCCATTTAGGAGCTATATTTCTTTAGCATTTACCACATATTTCATAGGTTTTGGGAGAGTTTGGAGCCTAATATTGATGACAGATGCATGCTTATCACGTGTTTCTTCATCTGCTTAATTCTAGTCCAGGCACGTTTTATATGTTGATTTATGCTTTATTTATCGTATTTAATCGCGTCGTATAATGTTTGTTGTCTTAGATAGGAAACATGGCTTAAGGAGCGATTTGGATCAAGGACGTGAGCTTCAGAAGAAAGGAAGAACAAGGAAAGAGGCTCGGGAATCAAGGCTGAAGATTCAAGAACACAATCTGCAGGGCATTTCGTACGAAATGACCCTCATTTAGTACGAAATGGTCGAGACTTGGCGCAAAATTTGTGGGGCTGTTTTGAAAATATTGAGACTTGGACTTCTTTCCTGCGACCTAGGCAACAAAGGACGGGAGAAGAGAGCCAAGAACAAGTTGGAGAGCATAGTAGAAGACTTTTGGAGCATAAAGAATCAAGGAGACAAGCTTGGATCAACGACACAATCATCTTTTTAGCATTTGATCTATTTTCTTCCTTTCTTTCTTGTATGGAATATTCAAACATGTTTAATTTTTCTATGAGCAGCTAAACTCATACCTAGGCTTCTATCGAGAGCCTAGTGTTTATGTTTTGATGATATTTTCCGGATTCATGGACTCTCATGCTTTAGGGTTTGGGTTTGAATGAAGATTTCTTTGATTTAATCATGTTGAGTGCTATCTTTTTCATATTCAAGAACTAAACATGGCTTAATGATGATCTTAGTTAGTTAATCACATGTATGATGTGCTTAATCCTTAGCAAGTTGGGAGTCATGACCCGTCCTTGTTAATTAACTAGTGAGTGTGTGAAAGCAACTCTACCCCAGTTGGGATGAGTTTCAAAGTGCATTCCTAATCAATGAGACTTGAGGTGATCTGAGTGAGAGTGGCTAGAAGAGGGTAGATTCGGTAGGAGATAGTGAGGTGTTCGTGTGGTGGTGGTCTTAAAGGACATCATTCCGTGCAACGATAGGTGATTGTCAATACTATTACCGGTACTGGTGTGTAGAACGACAAGAGACCGATAAGTGATTGTCAACACCATTACCCAGCTTAGCTAAATAAGAGTTATCGTGTTAGCACATGGAATCCAGAATCGTCAAAACTACCCTAGGTGATCTATGTATTGCCTAGCTTTCGCCATCTTGATCTAACAAAATACTTCTTTTGTGTCATTTACTTATAATTGCTAGTCACTTGATTGAAGGTAAAAAAACTCAATTCACAATTCTTTTTACCAGTTAATAGTGAATTAGATTTAGTTGTTAACACTTAAAAGAGTAAACACCTTCCCTTGGGTTCGATAACTTGGAGTCCTAACTCCACTATATCACTTCACCGTATACTCGCGCAATCAGAGACAATTTTCAATGGGTGAGAAATTGACAAATGCTCAAATGAATCATAATTTGATTGAGCTGCAAGAGAAGCTCGATGAGAAGAAGAACTAAATTCCCTACAACAAGTCGGGTCATGCGTTGGTTGAGAAGTCTCAGTCAACTCACAGAGGACACACGCCGACAGTTGTAGTGCTAACTATTAATGTGAAGCACTTTGACTTGAAGCCTGCCACCATCATGACAGTGCAGAATCAGTTCCAGTACTATGGGAATCTGGATGAAGATCCAAATGACTTCATTGGGAAGTTTGATGCCTACAACAAAACAATTAAGTACAAGAATGTTACCCCAGAGACACTGAAGTTGATTCTCTTTCCCTATGTCTGAAGGGTGCTGCAGAGAAATGGATAGATTCCAGAGATCCAGAATCGATCACCACATGGGAGAAATGTGTTTATGAGTTCATGAGAAAGCTCTACCCCGCTCAACGTGTCTTTGGCTTACAGGAAGAGATTCTTGGTTTTCAGCAACATGCTGATAAATAGTTGTGTATGCATGGGACCGCTTTTTGAGGACGATACGCAAGTGTCCTAACCATAATTTTGGTGACTACGAGATTTTGCAGGTCTTCTATCACGGCCTGGAACGTCCTAACTAAGATTTGCTGAATAGAGAAGCGGGTGGAAATTTCTTGTATAGGATTGACAAGGATGGAACATATGCCTTGATGAAATAGATTGATAAACAAGATGCTAAGTTCTATGACTCTAGAAGGTTATCAAAATTTCCCGAGACAAAGAATGATGAGTGGAAAGATGGGATCACCAAGATTGTGACAGATTTGGTGAAGCATGTGTATGAAGATAAGAAAACGGTGTCTACAGTAGAGGAGCAGGAATTTGAAGTAGCTTTGACTCAAGATGAAAATGAAGACATACTCTACGTGGGGGCACAATGGCAGCGTCAGAACTGAAATCAAGGGAACTAAATGCCAGGGACCAGAGATCATCCAGGATTCAGATATGGGGATCAAATTGGAACTTCATATGCACCCGAATTTTAGCATAGGCCATCTGCGCCAGTTTCCCAGGCGCCACAAGAATGCTGAGATGAAAGATCTCAAGAATATCATGTACCAGATGGGCAAGAATGAGAACACTTTCACATCTCAAGTGGATACTTTGACAGCTGACTTGAACATCACGAAGACCTCGCTTTGTAACTTGGATATGCATGTAGGACAGATTTCCACTCATCTCTCCTCTAAAGTCACAAGCGCTTCTCTTAGTGACAATGGCATTGTGGTCCTTAGACTTGAGGTCACAAGATTCTATGGTTGTGAAATATTATGTTTTGATATTGCCAAACGCCGCGCCGTGACTGGGTGGTAATAAAGGGAGTTATCGGACATAATAGGAAGCAAGCTTAGAGGTGGTAGTGATGTAGAGAGGATTTTTCCTCCCACATAACGGGAGCAAATGTCCACGACCACTCGAGGGGTAGTGCTTATAGAATGTCTGGCCAGACTCAGATAAATCAATATGGGATATTTATGTTATCTGCATGGATAAGACTATTCCCTGGATTGAGATACTATGGATTGGATATACTAGTGTTACTTGTATGTTTCTTGTCCAATCCGGATATAGAGACAGATGGATAATACAATATGGTAACATTGGTCACAAGGTTTGTCAGGATCACTGACTGTTTCTATTAGTTGGGTGGCATAGATGTGTTGCTAAACACTTATCTATGTTAGTAATTGTTACTACCAACTAAGTAGAAACCTATGGGGTCACACTCCCTATGGATTAAACCGGACTTGGGAATTAATTAGTTGGACTAATTAAATAGAAGGATCAATACGCAACCACAAGCAAACTTTAAAGGGCTAATTTGCTAAGTGGACTAATCCGTATATGGATAGGATTAGTAATGGGGCTAATATGTATGTAACAAGCAGTTTTTTAATATATATAAGGGTACTCCTACCTTATTTCTAAACAAGTCACTCATAATTTTTGGGAGAGAACAAACCTAGGGCCGCAGCCCTAGGCCGTCCGCCGCCTACCCGTCGGCCACCAAGGAGGCCGAGCCTCCTTTGGTTCTCGTTTTTGCGTGGTTCTTCTTCCTACTCTTGACATGAGCTAACACATAGACGTTTGGAGGATCCGGAGAATTTCTAGGCATTGACTTTTTCAAAGACGTGGACGCTATTCCTCGTTAAGTGATCAAATTCATCCAGTTAAGGTACACATGAATTTTCTTTCCTTGCCATCGTTATGATGCTAGTCCTGGGATCTTTGGATGGTATTGAACGGATTCAGTTATTGTTTTTCCGCTGCGTAGTCCATATAAAAACCCCACATTGGTATCAGAGCCACATGTCGTAGTGCATAACGTGGTTATGTGTTACTTTACAGCCAGTTTTACACCGTATTTGTTAATTTTACGCGAAAACTGGAACTTGCATAATGATGCAAACTGAATTGTATTGGGTAGATATGAGCTAATTATACATATCATATGAAAATTAGTGAATTTGGATCACATATGATGTGTTAATTTGGATCTAGCAAACTAGGGTTTGGGCACAAATAGGTAAAATGTGTTTTCTTGATTTGGAAACAATCAAACAAGGAAGGAAGAGGAAGGAAACAACTAGGGTCGAAACCCTAGTCGTCCTCCTCCCCCTGCTTGCGCGCCAAGCAAGCCAGCCACAAGGTCGGTTCTGCCTAGGCGCACGGTTGGACTGTGCTGCCTAGGGCCGGCCGGCCCGACGGCTTGCGATGGCCCTCTATGAGGTTCGGCCGTGGCTTTGTTGGGCCTCTTGGACGGTTTTAACCCTATTAAATCCAAATATCAATTAAAGTTGACCAAGCGCGTTAAAATTTGATATTAACTGTATTATGTGCTTATCGCATGGTGTTTGGATATGTCCTTAGATGTGGATGTTGTGGTTGTTTATTTTGTGGTTTGGTTTTATTGTAATAATTAATTAATTAGGTTTTACGGCCTGCGTGTCGTTTTCTCCTCAACTTGTGAGGTCTCTTTATTTAGTATAGATGCTAGCTAGTATTAGATAGAGTAGATAGTAGCCGAGACATGGAGAAGAAGCCTAAGGAATTGAAGAAAACTCAAAATGGCGGCATTCCACAAGCTAAGGCGCAAGGACTAATAGAAGGAGGCACATGGAGATGAGCTTGCTATTTTTTTTTAGGTTTTATAGATATTCTCATTGGCTTGGGAATATCTTAGTAGGCTATATCCACGTCACATTTAATTTTTTGTTTGTGGTTGTTTATTATTGTCTTGTTTATTATTTTTGATTTATGATTGATGCATGCAAATTGTAACAAGATAATAACAAACCGTATCTTTTATTGTCGGATTTCCCAACCCAAATAAGTATATAAGTTGATATGGATCAACAAAAAAAATTAAAATTAAAGGACAAAATCCCTCAATTAAAATATTGTGTTTTGCCTTCTCGTTACTTAACACTCGTCTAAACTATAATAAATTGAACCAAGTGCTGCATAGGATGAAATTGGAAATCCTTCCTACCTAAATAGCTAATTCTTGGGTGACTTGCCAAAGCAAGCTCAAGAAGAAGTGAAATATGGATCTTGGCTCACTAGAAAATATAATGATATTTTCCGTATTAATAGTAGAGGGTTATTAATCCGAGAAAAATAGGTAGATATGTTTAATAATCTAGCCATTATTAAATGTAGTCACTTGTTCACAAAATACTAAAACTTGTATATTTCTTTGTGGAATTCCAAATGGCAAACAATCCACCGACTTCATCACAATCTCTAATATCTGTCCTTGAGAAGGACAAGCTTTCTGGAATTAATTTTCTGGACTGGTACAAGAACTTAAGAATCGTTCTTAAGAAAAGAAATTGTACATTCTTGATGAGCGAGTTCCTGAAGGTCCAGAGAATAATACTGCTTCAGCCTTAAAGTAACATCAGAAGATCATTGATGATGCTAATGATGTGGCCTACCTAATGCTTTGCACCATGAACTCTGAGCTTCAGAAGAAACATGAGAATATGGAGGCGTATGATATGATCATACATTTGATGTAGCTCTTCCAAGAGCAGGCGAGGCAAGTGCGGTATGAGGTGTCCAAAGCATTGTTCAAGTGTCATCTGTCATAGGGAAACCCTTTGGGGCCTCATGTATTGCGCATGATTGGGTACCTGGAGAGTCTCACACGTTTAAGGTTTCCGGTGGTTCAAGAGTTGGCCACTGATCTCATCTTACAATCGTTGCCTGATAGCTATAGCCAGTTCATCATGAACTATAACATGAATGAGATCAGCAAGCCTCTTCAATACTTGCTCAATATGTTGAGGACAGCTAAACAAAGCATCAACAATGGAAAAGGCAAGGCCTGCTGATGGTTAATAAAGGAAAGAGCAAGCGAGTTGCATCTACCTCCAAAGGAAAGAGCAAGAAAGTTTAAAAATCCAAGGAGCCTACCTTAAAGCCCACTAGGGGCGTGACTAAGGGTGAGTGTCACTACTGCAGTCAGCCCGGAAACTGGAAAAGGAACTGCCCAAAATATCTGGAGGATAAAAGGCTTGGAATAGTGATTCCACCACTACCATGTATTTTTGTTATAGATGTCAATATGTTTGTATCTTCATCTTGGGTATTGGGATACTTGATTTCGATCTCACATTTTCGATATGTCAGGATCTAAAGAGAAGAAGACGACTACCTAAAGGGGAGATAGACTTACGCGTGGGAAATGGAGCAAGAGTTTCTGCATTCGCAGCATGAATTTATGAGTTATCTTTTCCTTCAAGGCTTATTCCGGAGTTAGACAATTGTTATTTTGTTCCTGCTATGATCAAGAATATTATTTCTGTTTCTTGTTCGGAGAACAAAAGTTCTGCTATTAAAGTAAAGGACAATTGTTGCTCCATATATTTTGATGGTTTGCATTATTGTAATGCTATATTGTCTAACGGATTATATATCCTTGATCTTGATAACTCTGTCTATAAATTAATACCAAGAGGATTAAAACTAACGATTTAAATCCTACTTATTTATGGCACTGTCGTTTCGGCCACATAAATGAGAAACGCATATCTAGACTCCATAAGGATGGATTCCTAGACTCATTTGATTATGAATCATATGAGACATGCGAGGCTTGTTTATTGGGAAAGATGAAAAAGTTCCCTTTCAAGAAGAAAGGTGAGAGGACTAGTGAGCATTGGCACTCGTGCATACTTATGTATGTGGGCCGTTTACCACGCCTGTCAAAGGTGGTTATCTTTATTTCATTACATTTACTGCTGATTTCAGTAGATATGGATTTGTATACCTTATGAAGGCCAAATCTTAATCCTTTGAAAAGTTCAAGGAATTCAAGAATGAAGTAGAGAAGCAACTTGCCAAAAGTATTAAGGTTCTACGATCGGATCGTGGAGGAGATTACTTGAGCCAAGAGTTTGACGACTATCTTAGGGAGTCTGGTCTTGTCCCAAACCACTCCACCAGTAATGCCACAGTGGAATGGCGTGTTCGAGAGGAGGAATCGAACTTTGTTGGACATGGTTCGATCTATGTTGTGTCAAACTGATCTTCCATTATCGTTTTGCGGACACAATCTATTATGTGCAACTTTCACCCTTAATTGTGTTCCATCCAAATCAGTCATGAAGACTCCATATTAGATATGGAGTGGGAGGCGTCCAAGAGTGTCCTTTATGAAGATTTTGGGCTGTAGTGTCTATTTAAAACATTTACAAACAGAAAATCTTGGGCCAAATTCGGATAAGTGTAAGTTTGTGGGGTACCCTAAGGAAACTAACATATATTATTTCTACAATCCAACGGAGAAAAAAGTGTTTGTATCCCGGTCCGGCATGTTTCTAGAAAGAGAGTTTGTCTCTAAAGAATCAAGTGGGAGGACTATAAAACTTGAAGAAGTTCACGAACCACAGTCCACTGAACCAACTATGGAACATGAATAGGAACCACAAGGGTTTGTGGAGATGCTTGTTCTGGTAGCACAAGAACTTCGTAGGTCGAGTAGAGTGTGCCAAGAGCCAGAGAGGTACGGACTTCTCATTATGAGCCATGTGACACGTTTCTCAGAGATGATGAGCCTACTACCTACCTATGGAGAGGCCATGAAAGGTCCGGACTCTCAAAAGTGGCTTGAAGCCATTAGATTCGAAATGGAATCCTTGTATACCAACAAAGTATGGACTTTGGTGGAACCAACCCAAGGGCCTTGGCCCATAGGGTGCAAGTGGGTCTTCAAGAAGAAGACTGGCGGATGGCAATGTGATTGTCTATATGGGCCGATTGGTGGCAAAAGGATTCAGGAAAATTCATGGTATTGACTATGATGAAACCTTCTCCCCATTCGCAATGACCAAATCCATTCGTATCTTAATTTCTATTACAGCTTATCACGATTATGAGATTTCGCAGATGGATGTCAAAATAGCGTTTCTCTATGAAACGTCCTTGAGGATGTGTACATGACACAACCATAGGTATTTTGGATCAAGAGCATACCCATGAAGTATGTAAGTTGCAGCGATCCATTTATGGGTTGAAGATGTAGGGTTTTGATCATGGATACGCAGCGGAATAAATAATAATTTATCAGATCAAGACCCTTCAAGGATCACAGGAAGAGAATTCATGGCGTTTGTAAATGATTCATGTTATGTACCTTGTAGGTCTCCTTTCATGATTTCAAACGCGAAAAGCATCACGTCTCTACGGTTGATCCACGCCTAGAGATGAGATCTAGATCTTCCAAACAACTTGTGCTAGCTAGGAGTAATGGAAGAGGATGAAGAGATCACGCAACGAAGCACCAAAGAGAGAGGTTTGGCCACCTCTCTTTTGGCCGACGGGGAGGGGGGGGGGTGCGGACGGCACCTAGGGCTTCAGCCTTGGTTGTTGTCTTGCTCTCTTCTTCCTTCTCTCCTACTCAATGTATGTTATGAGCATTAGTTGTAGGGAAGGAAGCTAGGAGCATCCTTTATATATTCCAACAACTCCTTGTTACTACATAAAGTCCCTCTCCTAATCCTACTCAAGTTCGGATTAGTCCAACATGCATATTAGTCCTACTAATTTAGCAAGTTGTTGCGATTTGATCCTTCTAATTAATTAATCATATTAATTGATTAATTCCCAAGTCTAGTTCACCTCTATATGGCGTGTGACCGCATAGGTTCTATTTAGTTGGTAGTAACTATTAACTAATATGGAGCGGCCTCTAGAAAGACATCCATTCTAGCCAACAAATAGAAATAGTCATCATGACAAACCTTCTGCAAGTATTGTCTCATCCCTTTGTCTCAATATCCGGATTGGACACGAGACATACAAGTCACACTCGTATATCCAATCCATAGTTCCTCGATCCTGGGAATAGCCTTATTCGTGAAAATACCATTAATATCCTAAATTGATTTATTTGAGTCTGGCTAGACATTCTATAAGCACTATCCCTCGAGTGGCCTAGGATATTTGCTCCCGTTATGTGGGAGGAAAAAATTCTATCTACATGACTACGATATCTAAGCTTGTTTCCTATTATGTCCAATACGCGCCTTTATGACTACCCAATCACGGCGTAGCATTTGATGCTACCAAAACACAATATTCCACAACTAGAACATCTAGTGACTTCAAGTCTAAGGATGAAAATACCGCTGTCACCGCGAGAAGCACTTGTGACTTTACATAACTTGTATGTAGCCTTCTCGGAGATGGGTCAATCCAGTATGCCATTACTTCTAATGCGTACCCATGTGTTGGATCGTGATATCTCCATATCAATCCAACCCCATACTATTCTATAGATGGTTGTCCTATGGTTGATAGTGCTTTCCAGACAGACAGATCACAGCCACGTGGCAATTATCCAGCACACCTAGCTGTGCTCCACATACACTGGATCACCACCCATGCTGATCCACGTGGGGGCTGCGAGACAGGGCCCTCGCATACCATAACACTGGACTTGTAGGGACTTAGTGGATTGGAGGCTAGAGTAAAATCTTTCGCGCGCGAGCGATAACCAAGCCCGCGCGCGACCCTTGGTAACTTCTTGGGGAGATTTATGGCCACGTGTCCCATAAACCCGGTCAACCTAATAACGGTTCCAGTATACGCGGACGAAGTGCGTAACGGTCCCTATATATGCGGACGAACGTGCCGTTGTGGTTAAGGTAATTAAGCCGTCATTAATGGGCACATTAACCCACTACAACGGTCATATTCTCCACTATATATAGGATCGTTAACCCTTCCTTACATAACACTAATCACCTGAACCATGCGGAAGCTCTGCCAAAACTCTGTCTCTCTCTGTCTCATACAGTTTCTATCGTCTTACTCTCTCTCTACTCACTACCTTACACCTCCTTGTGTTTTTTATTCTCTGTTCTTGGTGTACGCTGAATCTTCCTCAAAAGATTCCTCATGTACACATTTGGTGAACCCGACGTGAAACTTACAATTGCAAGCAGCCATGTCTCATGATGAAGATGTCAGCAACCGATCTCCCTCAGCCGATACCACCTCAGGGGAGGAAACCCAACACAATCCCACGACAGCCGGCGGTACTCCAACCTTGGAGACGTTGAATGCCACTCTTAAGAGCCTGGCGAAAGCCCTCTAGGCTCAATCTGCACAGATGTCCCAGATAATGTCCTTTTTGGGATCTCTTGCCCAGAATCCGGCACCGGGAACTGTTGTCTCTCAAGGAGCTGGAACCCCTGTCTCCAGGGAACAGAGGTAACTCCTACACCACCTAACCCTAGTTTGCAAAGTCCACCAGCAATGGTCCAGCCGTCCCCTACCCAGCCACAGATTTCTCAGCCGTCCCTTGCCACTCCTGCTTCCCAACTACCGGGAATTCCCTTCAATATTTCACCACAATATCCCCTGCCTTCTCAGCCAGCAACTGTAAGCAATATGGCTTACACCCCCAACCCAACTGCTGTGTACGTGTCTCCACCAGCTGCAACCCTTCCTCCTGCTGTGGGAGAAAATGTATCAATAACCATGACGACTTTAGAGAAACGTATAGATAATTTTCTGGCCAATCAGTGCTTTACAGACACCATCATCCCAAAGGTTGACAACGCACCTCCAACCCCGCGTGAGATCTACTTGATGCACAACCCAGCAGGGTATAAGGCCCTTACGTGGGATAAATTTGATGACGTGAATGGGAATGCTCAAGAGCACGTTATGCGTTTCATCAATGTGATGGTTCCATATGGGGTTGACCCCAACCTGTTGATGCGTGAGTTCCTTAAATCTTTGGGGAACGTGGCCTATAAATGGTATAGGACGCTGGAAGCTGGCTCCATAAAGACACGGGATGACATGGTCAAGAAGTTGTATACCAAGTTCTTCCAGATGGAGGAAAAGGTCACGATGATCCATTTTTCGCGTATGTACCAAAAGCGTGACGAGGATGGAGTTACATTCATCAAGAAGTTCAGAGAAAAGTCATTGGAATGTAGAGATGAGGTGCTCGAAAACCGGCTTGTCGAGATATGTCTCCAAGGGATGCGAGACTAATACAAGGGTATGTTAATTAACTTGCAAACGCCTACTTTTTCAAAGTTAACTGAATGTACCAAGAATATAGAGCCTATAGTTAAAAGGAAGAAGAATAAGCATGCTCATGAGCGATCCCCAGGGGGACCGAATTTCAAGATCGGTAGGTTTAGCTATAAGAGGGGGCGCAAAGCTGAAGTCAACACAGTTTCGCCACACAAGCAACCCAGGGTTTCGACCTCAGACGCCCCGCATCTGCCATGTTCTCTGGAGGACGTGATCGATCTATGAAAACAGTGGCGCAAAGATGGGGTCTTACCTCCACTTGAAAGAACACCCTCCAGAGAGATGGTAAGGGACCTGAAGTGGTGTGAGTGCCATGGAAAAGTCATGCACCCAACAGCTGAATGAAAGAAGCTCAGGCACCTTGTGAGCAGAAAGATGAAGGAAGGAGAGCTGATTGTCAGCGACCAAAGGCAAGACGTGCGCAATAATCCCCTTCCAGCCCACGCGGAACAAGAGCTGAAAGACAAGGAGGTAGCTATGATCACAATCATGGACCTCGAAGAGATCTCCGAAGATGGGCTGCCTGTCATAGCCGAATTCCATGATGAGGAGGATTACAGCATGGACACTGAGGACTCGAGTGCCGACAGGATGAAGGGGTCGCGCGGGTTCAGGAAGTTCTTTGATGATATGAACTTTTCGGAGAAGTGCCGGAAAGAAATGACAAAGGCGATCCTCAGGGTAGTAGAGGACTTCGAGGAGGACATTGTCGTCTCCAACGGAAGAGTTGTCAGGACCTCACGCTCAATAGGGAAGATAATGACTTTATCTGAAAGTGACAAGAAGACAAACTCGAGCCACCAGAAGCCTCTGTACGTAAAAGAGGTAATCAATGATGTCGAGTTTAAGAGAGCATTTTTTGATGGAGAAGCGGCTGTTAATGTGGTCTCGCTCAATACCCTGAAGTTGGAAGGGATTCCTGAGAAGAAGATTGTCAGGCTCCCATCCTCGCTGATGGGATTCGGAAGCGACTCCAGGATGACGGTGGGCTGGATTCGCCTAGGTCTCCAGTTAGGGAAGATCAAGTGTTCCGCCAAGTTCTATGTCATTGATGCAAACACTACGTATCATATGGTCATAGGTAGGGCGTGAATCCATTGCTTTGACGCGGTTCCTTCAACAGCTCATCAAGTGATGAAGGCCATATGGAATGGCAGGGTAGTCAAGATACCACCCTCGACGAATCCCTTTAATCTGAACGAAGCGCTCCTCACCGAGGCAGTGTGGTTCACCGAGATGGCGGATGAACAGACACCGGGGCCGTTCAACCCAACTTCTCTGCCTTGATGGGAGGACATCAAAGATCAGTCACCGGCAGGAGTGATGGCGACAAGGGAAGATGCCAAGGAAAAGGTGCCTGTACGCGAAGAAGGGCCACAAGTTGCTTACCATAAGAAGAACGTGTATACCCTAAAGAGGGTGGTGAAGTACGAAAATAAAGGAAAGGAGATAAAAAGCTTCTACTGCAATGGAAAGAAATGCTACTGCATATGAAGGTGCGCGGGGGTACCCTCATCCCAACATGGGGATATCCCTGGGAAAATAAATCAACTTGAGCAAGACCTGGAGAAGGACAAACTGAGGTCGGACGTGCCGGAGGACAAGTTGAAAGAAGCGCCCGAGTGCATGGAAGACATGCCAAAGCCACAGAAACAGGAGCTGAAAGAAGTGTTCCTAAGTCCATCTGAGGAAAATAAAAGGCCTGTTTTTCTGAGTGCGGACCTCAAAGGAGAAGAATAAGCGAAGTTGATGCAGTTGCTGACATAATACAAGGATGTGTTTGCCTGGGAATATGATGAAATGCCTGGTCTTGACACGGGCGTAACAATGCACATATTGGATATTGTCCTGGGATCCAAACCGGTGAAGCAGAGTGCGAGAAGCTTCAGACCTGAGATCAACGTGAAGATCAAAGAGGAGATAGTTAAGTTGCTGAACGCCAAGTTCATCGAACCTAATCACCATCCTACCTGGCTTGCCAACATTGTGCCAGTAGTCAAGAAGAATGGGCTGCTTCGCATTTGTGTGGATTTTAGGGCTCTCAATCGCGTGTGCCCAAAAGACGACTTCCCATTGCCAAATATCGACTTGCTCATTGACTCTACCGCAAGACATCTGATGTTCGGCTTTATGGATGGTTTTAGCGGGTATAACCAAATCAAGATGGAATTTGAAGATGCGAGAAAAACTGCGTTCATCACACTAGTTGGGGTCTTCAACTACACAGTTATGCCCTTTGGACTGAAGAATGCGGGCGCAACTTATCAGCGAGCAATGATGGCCCTCTTCCATGATATGGTGCATCAAGAAGTAGAGTTCTATGTTGATGATTTGGTCATCAAGACGAGAGAAGAAGCAGATCATCTGGGAGACCTGTGAAAGGTATTTGAAAGGTGCATAAGCTCTCAACTAAAGATGAACCCGATGAAATGCGCATTTGGAGTGACTTCTGGGAAGTTCTTGGGGTGTGTGATCCATCGCCATGGGATTGAACCTGACCCTGAAAATATCTCCGCTATCACCAACATGACGGCACCCCACAATCAGAGTACTTTGAAGACGTTCTTCGGAAAGCTGTCTTATCTGCGAAGATTCGTGCCAGCAATTGCAGAGCTCACTTTCTGCTTCGGCGATCTTCTGAAGAAGAATGCTGTGTATAATTGGACGCAGGAGCACGAAGCTGCATTTGGGAAATTGAAAGACTTATTGACATAGCCAAGAGTAATGATTGCACCGCATTTGGGGTCACCACTCTTATTGTACCTGACGTCGACCAGGAAATCCATAGGAGCGGTGCTAGCCCAAGAGCATGAAGGGCATGTCAGGCCATTCTACTATGTCTCTCGTGTGGTACAGCCGGCCGAGTCCAGGTACACCGATATTCAGCGTCACTGCCTTGCTTTGTTTTTCGTAATAGATAAGTTAAAACATTATTTCGCTTCACATAAAGTTTTGGTAGTCACAAAAAGCGACCCTATCCGGTATCTCTTGAGTCACTCCTCTCCCAGCGGAAGATTAGCAAAGTGGTACATGACCATCTCGCAGTACGACATCACGTGTGCTCATCCAAAGCCAATTAAATCTCCGGCAGTGGCAGAACTTTTAGCACAGTTTCGAGACTATAATTATGAGCCAATGATAGAGGAGGAGCTAGAAGGTCCTGAGATCTATACAATCGAGTCACCATACTGGAGGCTGCATTTTGATGGGTCATCGACAAGGATAGGAGGTGGAATTGGCATTGTACTGACTAAGCCCGATGGGGAGGTCATTCAAATGTCCACTAAGCTAGATTTTCCAGTAACCAACAATGAAGCAGAATACGAAGCTCTAATCGCAGGACTTCGCGCGGACAAGGCATTGGAAGTTAACAATTTGACGGTCATGGGGGATTCCAAGCTCATTGTCAAGCAAGCTTCAGGCGAGTATGGATTGAAGGAATTCAACTTGTTTCCTTATAGGACTATGGTCCAGAAGCTGGTACATCAATTTCATGACGTCAAGTACGAGCACACGCCTAGAGCTGATAACCGGCACGCGGACGCTTTAGCCACTCTGGGGTCAAAAATCAGTGCGGACAAGTTTCCAGCAAGAATCTTGATTGAAGTTAGAACAACTCCAGCCTTAACACAAGAAGTATGCGAAGAGGAGCCCGCAGAGGACGAGGATTGAAGGAAGCCAATACTGCGCGCGATTGCTGAGGGAACGAGAAGATAATTGGGCATCCACGAAGGGATATTGCGTGCATGATAATGCCGTTTACTTTATGGGACCAGGAGGAATACTCATGTGGTGTGTCTCGCAGCAGGAAGGGCAGGAACTATTGGAAAAGATCCACCAACACTCTTGTGAGGAAAACGAGGTATCTGTTTACAGAAAAGCCCAGAGATATGGGATCCATTGGCCAGATATGTCGATGTTCGCATCGATTATTCAAGGGAACTGCGAGAGCTGTACATTGGTCAAATACTCTTTGGAGATTCCTGCAATCGATGACAACACTGATTGGAGGAAGCCACTCTTTGACTACTTAACATAAGGAATTGAGCCAACTCAGAGAAAAGAAGCTGAGAAACTTAAAAGAAAGGCAACTCGATATGTTGTGCGGGAAAACGTACTTTGACGAAGAGGCCACGAGGGCAATCTGCTCAGATGTTTGGATAGCCAGGAAGCGCAAGAAGTAATGGATTTGTCTCATCAAGTGGAGCACCAAGGAGGCACGAAGCTATGCATACTGCTCCTAACTGTTGGCTATTTCTGGCCTACAATGGAAGCAGACTGCCGCACCAAGGTTAAAAGGTGTCAAGAATGTCAGTTCAAAGGCAACCTTGTGCACGCTCCTGCTATAGACCTGCACGCACTGGGAACGCCTTGGCCATTCCACACATGGGCCTTATATTTTATTGGCCCCATCAGACCAGCCTCTTATGGGAATCAGTTTATCTTGACCGCAACGGAGCAATTCACTAAGTGAGTAGAAGCGGTGCCGCTCAAGACAGCAAATGCGCTAGCGGTTGTTAACTTTGTGCAGGAGAACATCGTATACGGATTCGGGATTCCCAATACCATCCTCTCGGACAACGGAACTTCTTTTGTGGATCGCCAGGTGGCTGCAAAGTTGGCAGAATACAACATAAGGCAAGTGTGCTCCACGCCTTATTACCCGAAGGGGAACGGACAAGCAGAAGCAACGAACAAGACACTGCTAAGGATTATGAGTAAAATGGTTGCAGATGATCACAAGAAGTGGGCAAACTCTCTAAGTTTGGCTTTATGGGCGTATCGCACTTCGCTGAGGACTCCCACAGGGGTTTCCCCTTTCCTTCTATGCTATGGGGCTGAAGCGGTTGTACCGGCAGAAATTAAAGTTAACTCTGCCAGGATAGCTTTTCATGCCTTGTAGGAAAATCAACGTGATCATGATCTGATTCTGTTGGGAAAGGTGTGAAGAGGCTAAGAGAGTAAACAAAAGGTACAAGGAAAGGATTGCTCGCGCATACAATAAAACAGTCCAGCACCGAGATTTCGCGGTCGGAGACTTGGTCCTACGAGCTTCGGATCATTGTATGCGAGAGGCAGACCATCCTAAGTTTGCAGCTAACTGGGAAGGACCATTTGAAGTCAAAGAAGTCTTGACAGTGGTTACTGCACCATTCAGAGACTTCATGGGACTGAAACAACTCCAAGCCCGATCAACATGCGATGGATCAAAAAGTATTATCCCTAGCTCATCTCTTTACTTTCGCTTCCAAAACTCTGTTGTTTTCATTACTTTTGATTCAAAAGTCTTGTTGCTTCATGTATTCTGCACTACTTCCTCCCATATGAAGAATTTGTTCTCATGCTCATCCCATATGAGGATGCTTTAATAATAATGACTCTCCCATATTAGAGAAATTTGTTAAATTTTTTGTCTCGATTGTTTTATTTACTTATATGTTCATGTTATTTATATCTGCCAATTCGTCTAAAGCCTATCTAAATAGATAGCAGCTATAACAAATACGATCCTATGCGATCCAAAGCCTATCTGCCTAGATAGCAGCTATAACAAATATGATACTCTGTGATCCAAAGCCTATCTGCCTAGGTAGCAGCTATAACAAATATGATCCTCTGCGATCCAAAGCCTATCTGGCTAGATAGCAGCTATAACAAATATGATCCTATGCGATCCAAAGCATATCTGCCTAGATAGCAGCTATGAAAAATATGATCCCATGCGATCCAAAGCCTATCTACCTAGATAGCAGCCGTAACAAAATATGACCCTAAGTGATCTAAAGCCTATCTGCCTAGATAGCAGCAATAATAAAAACGCTCCCATGCGATTCAAAGCCTATCTATTTAGATAAAAACTTATTCAAACATTATTTGGATGCAACTGCAGCAGAAATACAAAGCTTGTTTTATCATATAGCAAGTTCATACGCGAAGTTACAATCTATTGTAGCAGACAAAATAGCAAATGAAAAAGCGCACTTTCATAATAGTCAAATATGGCTTACAATATATCTGTCTAGATAACAGCTTACAAGCAAAAGCTTTCATTAAGGGAAGATGCCTAATCTAAAGCCTGAATCTACGAATGCTAAAGGTACAAAAGGTAACGCTGTCGTCGACGTCCTCGACCAAAACAGAGCTCTTGTTCGTATCCTTGCTATGGTGAGATGCCAAATAAACTTCACGCCATGAAGGCTGCAGATGTGAAGAACAAATTGGAGAACAGCTCATGGGGCAGGAAGCTGATTGTGTACAAGGGATAAACACAGTCACTCGTTACACCTTGTCTGAAAAAATGGTGGCAAATAGTTCTCTGCCGGAGAACCGGCAAAGATGCACACCGTTCATTACTTACTGGTAGTGGAACTGGTACAAGATTGTGCTCCGCCGGAAATTCACCGGAGACAATCCCTGCAAACATAATGAAGAAGAAAGAATATTTGTTCAAACAGAAAAACCTACACAATTGATCATAAAAAAGATGGTTTGAATCAAAGGTCTTTCCGGAGAATTTCTTGGGAGCCATTTCTATAGCACAACGCACAAACTCAGGTTTGGAAGCCCGGACCTGATATGAATCAACAAAGGTCAAGGGCCGATACCAACAGTCGTGAGGACTCACGGGAAATAACATTTTGATAAAGAACAAAATAGCAAGAAGGGATCCTTATATAGAACTCAGAAGGGACTCTTCAGTTTCCTTGCTTAGTCAGCAACGCCTCGGAAAAAAGCAAGAATCAATTACCCTACTAAAGGCTACGAAGACACAGTAGCACGCCTTATTTAATGACGTCGTGTTATGATAATGATGGGGCCCACTTCATGGTAAGCACGCCTTATTTTTAATAAATTGATGACACAATAATCCAGAATATTACGTCAAAACATGACGTTACGATAGTTGTGGCACTGAAACGTGAGCAGAAAATCTTTCAGAAAAGCAAAAGATAACATGGAGTTCAAGTGTCTGAAAAAAAGGGGGGGGCATTACAATACATGCGACTCTTAAAAAAAATCCTTGTATAAAGGATCTTCTGGCAGAAACAAGAGCGAAGCTCTCTCCGCTTGTTAAACTTCTTTCTTCAGCTTTTCATAGCTAGCCTTCATCGCGTGGAAGAGATTGGCAGCCTCCTCAGCCTTCTTGTTTTGATCCTCCACATTCTTCTTTTAAAGTGCAAGGTTGCGGTGACCGTACTTCAACATCACAGAGGTAAGAATTTGGGTGACCCTGTTGAAGAGGAATCCGAAGTCCAACATGCCCTGAGCATTAGCCTGGAGTCTCTTGCATGTATCATAGAGCGTCCGCGCATTCTCAGTCAAGATAGTAGCGGGATTCGTCGCAGATAATTGCTCCAAAATCTAGGTGGCTTCAGTCAAGAAAAATCTCCTATCAAAAGGACCCAACTCCAAGTCTCTCGCAAACGTCCCTGGGTACGCCAGGCGCATCTTTATAAGCCAGTCCACATCAGGTTGTCTCATTCCTGAAGAAGTGACGATTTTAGAAATGCGAACATTCACAAATAAATACAGTAAGTATGAAATACTATGGCATACCTGTTCCTTCGAGGATTTGGCGCAAAGTAGGAATGCGCACAGCTGGGGTCGTTGAAGCATCTCCTTGCTGCATTGCCTGTCTGTCAGCCAAGGCTTTGCGTTCGTCATAGTCAGCATGAATGACGTAGGAAGAAATAGGCGCGATGGGAGCTCTTGCCTGCGAACCCCAAAAACTCCATGTGACGGGGACCTGGGAGAAATCCACCTCAACAGAAGGGATGGCAAGATTTAGTTGAGGCCCTGGAACATTAACGGAAGCAGCAGAACTTGAGGAAATGGATCGAGTATTAAAAACACCAACTCCAGTGACAGCGGGAGGACCGCCGCTGTCGCTGCCAACTGCAGTCTCTGCTGGGGCGTCCACGTTCCCGTGCGATGGCTGCAAGATGCCTTGGCTAATTTCTGCTTGTCCAAGGACTTCCTCATTCACAAGAGGATCCTGTGGCTCAGGAGTGTTTGTTGGGGCATCAACATTTTCATGTGATTCTATGTCTTCCATGACTTGTTCATTCTCATGAACTTTGGCTCCAGCACCCTCTGCTTCCATCTCTTCAATTGTGCAAGTTTCTCCTACATGCTCATCCTCAGCATTTTCCACTCGCATTCCGGTGTCAAGGTCGCCGTCGTCAGACATTTCAATTACGTCTTCCAAGGGCTCCCCTGCATTTTCAGTAACCATGGCAGGTTTCTCTATGTGCGAACTTCGCTCTGGAACATGAGACATGGGAAGCTGATTTCTCTGCTCAAGCAACATGTTCTCATCAGAGCCGTCAACGCTCGCCTCATCAGTAGCCAAAATCGTAGTGGGAGCATCAACAATCACGCCTTGCGCATCAGCAGGCTCAGCTGTAGCAGCAGCAGGTTCATGCGAAGCAGCGTCGCCTGCAAAAACAAGTTTGGATAAGTCATTGAGGTAACTTACGCTATGAGTTATTTACAATATTTCATTCTATATTTAGATTAAAAGCGAGCACCTCCACACTTATGTGGGATCGCAGCTCCAACATCATACGATATAGATGCGACACCATATCCTACAGAGGTGTCCTCATTTATCACATCCTTAAGGTGTGCATGACCTGATGTTACGTAAAAACTCGTTACAATAGTGAATGAGTTGTTAAGCTTTGTTTACAAACACTGTTCAAATGTTTACCTGAAGGTTTTCCGCATTTGCTCACTAACCATCGGCGAATATCATCTATAGACAGACCGTTCTTTAATTCACCAAAAATTACCTCTTGGTAAGACACAACAAGGTTAAAAATTGTACCTTCTTCATTTCCTGCGATCTCCTCAAAATCTTGTTGAGCTCGTTCCAAGGCGGCCACACTCATGCTACCAGCATGCTGCTCTTCCAGGCTTCTTCTCTTCATCGTCTCAATGTCATCTTCCTCGCGCTTCTTGTTCTCTCTTCTACCTCGGCAGCCATCCTCTTAGATTCAGCAATTATGGCTTCGTCTATGGGCTCAGTAGACGCAACTGAGCGAGACCCCTTCGTCTTTCGGATTTCCTTGGACAGAAGACCACTGATGGTCTCAATATCATCATCTGCGGAGAGAGATTTTATGTCAATAACATTGTTTAAAGTCATGATGCAAAGAAGATTAAGTTCATATGGGTTACCTTCCGAACTTTCTTCGCCTATTCTCTCTTCTTCGTTTTTCCTCTTCTCTTTCTTCTTCTTCTCTTTCCTCTTCTTCTCTTTCTTCTTCTCCTTCGAATTCTTCCTCCTGATCATAGGGGACGAAAGTCTCAACTGCGAGATCTTTCCGCGGCTTGCTCTGCATGCGACCTTTTCCTTTGCCCTTGAGAAGAGGGGATTCCGCGGGCGACGAAGCTGAAGCTTCCCTGGGCGATGAAGAGATCACAATTGCCTTCTGTTTTTGCCTCTTAGCCTTCGGGGCAATCTCTGCGTCCACTTCAGCACCTTCGTCTATCAGGGAGCGAGCGAATACGTCCATCTCCTCGCGAATAAGAACCTCCACTTTGGGAGCCATTTCCATGTCCAGAGGGATGACCTGCTTTTGAATCTTCGCTTTAACAATAGAGTTGACCAGCAATGGACAACGGTCTACAGGTGCGAACCTTCTTAAGCAGCACTCAAAATGAGAAAATTATGTACAGTATATCTTTCAAAGATAGGTGCTTCAAAAAGGATAAAGGAGTGATATTTACCTTGGCAAAAGATTCGCTATACTCAATCACGCATAAAACTCCGCCCCTGACAGCGGTCATCTTTTCCTTAAGGATCACGTCCGGACACAAGTGATTATCAGTGTCAAGAAGGGAATAGAATCCATACTTAGAATCGTCCAAACTGCAGTTCTAACGAAATGGGAAAGATTTCCTTCTGAGGTCAAGAGCCTTACTGAGGCGTGGAGGCGCAGATGAATCAAACCTTGTTTGTTGAGCGTTCCAGTAAGGAATCCAATTTTTGGTAGGACGACCTACACGTTTCCCTGAGGGCTGGGTGAAAGGAAAGTTGCTAAGCATGATGGATTTACACCTCTTCATCAGCAGTCGCTTGTAGCAGTCTCTGTTCACTGACCCAAATCGAAGGCGCCACTGCGTCAAAGCCAAACTGGGGGCAAACGCGAGTAGGTTCAACATCGACCGTGATCCGCTCATACTTGGAAGATATCTCAGCGACATTTTCAGCAAGAGCAGGCAGCGAACCTCTCAAACACTAGTAGAGGAATTCTCTATAGCAATCATCTCCGTTGACGATAGTGTCCTCGGAGAGGGAGCCATCTTTGTTTGGGTACAGCTTCGGTAGAATCGCATAACGCGAGTGGTGTAGGGCCTAGCTGTAAACTTTGCTCGATCTTCGCAGATCAAGCTCCATGAACACTTAGGCTCTTTGGTCTTATACCATTGAGAAGCTCTCCCACTCCGAAGTGCATTCTTCGCGCCTGGTACATTGCAGATACTCGGTTTTAAAGAAATGGGGGCATAAGAGGGACACCTTTCAAACACCCACATTGTGAGGAACGAAATGTTGACAAAAGTCAACACATCAAGGCGCCCACGCGATTCCTAAATGGCAACTACAAGTTGGTCTAACCGATGGTACAAGGTTCCCAACACCAGAGGCCCAAGTGCGACATTTTGGTCGAGAGCCAGCTTGACGGCAAGGGGTAAGAGATGATAAAAGACCCCGTCTTGAGGATGGTCATCGATCAAATACCGCGATAGCCAAGCGCAAAGGAATCCGCACAAGGTGAACTGATATCCTTTCCCTTCGATGTAATTCTTCTCTTTGGGATCTTTCTCCAGTATTTCCCTGGTGATTTTACTATTCGCATAGTCGCGAAAGAAGTATTGCACCCATTTCCCCCAAGTATTCTTCGTAGAGGTCTCAACCAAGTGCCATGTTGGAAGAACTTCCGCAGATGTCCAACGAGTGGAAATTTTCTTCACCTCAGTCAAGCACTCCTCCATCTGCGCATAAAGAGCGAGTTCCGCATTAGACTTCAAAGGAGCCAAAGGATCGAATTCGCCCATGGGGGAAAGATCATATAGCATGTGCACGTCCTCCAAAGTGGGGGCTGCCTGGTGTCAGTCACAGGCGAGTATCGAGAAAAGAGGTTCAGAAGCATAGTCTGATCCAGTTTCATGGTGGCACCCTTTGTAGCCCTAACAGCGTAGTAAATCTCAGCCTGGTCTAGTAAAAAAGCATGATGAGTCAACACATGGTCGATCAACTCATCCATTATCTCCATCTTCTGTACGAAGGCCTGGGTAGAAATATCAGTATGGGGGAAGAACCCATTTTCAAGACCTAATCTCACCACATCCTTGGCGTCAATTAGATCCGAATCGGCTCGACTAGTGAAAGGGTTTAGTAATAGCAGATCTTCATAAACGGGGTCTGGTAGATTCCCCACTTCGGTTCTAGCATGATAGAAGTCTACTCCACCCAGATATGGAGCTTTCTTCCACAAGGTCTTGGGAAGGTCAGGGATTTCTTCAGCTTCCTTCACGGATTTGGTTGTTTTTGTCTTGGCCATTTCTACAGTAAAGCAAGAAAAAGGGGGGAGAGAAATATATCCACTTCATTTTCAAATCCAAGAACAAATCCTGTACAGTTTCTGGGTTTCAAGACTGTCAATTTTGGGAGATTAGCAGTTCTGGGTTTAGAATTTCAGAAAATTACCGTCTTAAATCGTTTCAATCTTTTAGGGTTTTAAAAGGAACCTCTTCCACAGTTTCAAACAATTGCATATTTCAAACAGTTCTGAGTTTTCAGATTCAAGATAGTTCAAAAGGTCAGAAGAGCATCAATTTAAATTGAGCAAGCCAACCTTGGGACGACGAATTGATTTGAAGAACACGATTTGAAAGGAAGAACTGGTGGTTGATTATCTGTATTTGCTCTCGGAGGATTTCAGAAAACATTCACTCTAGAGAGAAGTAATACTTTGCAACAATGGAGGATGAGGAGTATTTATTCAAAAACACTGAAGAGTCGCGTCCTTCCAGTGGTCGAATCGCAACCATCACCGCCGAATCGCGCAATCAGAGGCCAACACTGATGTCACGCCTAAAACCCCAGAAGAACAGAAGGCACGACTCTAGGGATCCTAGGTCATAATGATACGCACGGGGGCTGATTTCTCGTGTATTTGAATTGGTGCGTAGCAGCAACGCGCGCGCTGGTTTTTGCGCATTGAAGTCTATCCGATTAGCGTCTTCACGCGCAAAAAGGGGGCTAATGTAGATAGTGCTTTCCAGACAGTCAGATCACAGCCACGTGGCAATTATCCAGCACACCTAGCTGTGCTCCACATACACTGGATCACTACCCGTGCTGATCCACGCGGGGGCTGCGAGACAGGGCCCTCGCATACCATGACACGGGACTTGTAGGGACTTAGTGGTTTGGAGGCTAGAGTAAGATCTGTCGCGAGCGAGCGACAACCAAGCCCGCGCACGACCCTTGGTAACTGCTTTGAGAGATTTATGGCCACGTGTCCCATAAACCCGGTCAACCTCATAACGGTTCCGGTATACGCGGACGAAGTGCGTAACGATCCCTATATGAACGTGTCGTTGTGGTTAAGGTAATTAAATCGTCATTAATGGGCGCATTAACCCACTACAACGGTCATATTCTCCACTATATATAAGATCGTTAACCCTTACTTACATAACACTAATCACCTGAACCACGCGGAAGCTCTGCCAAAACTCTATCTCTCTCTCTCATACAGTTGCTATCGTCTTACTCTCTCCCTACTCACTACCTTACACCTCCTTGTGTTTCTTATTCTCTGTTCTTGGTGTACGTTGAATCTTCCTCAAAAGATTCCTCATGTACACACCTTTTAATCAGTATAATTGACTAGGGATATTTAATAATATAACATTTATATTCTTAGGACCTCATTCATGTTAACATATCTCTATATCGATAACATAATGAATCGTAAATCCATAAATGTCACAAGAAATAGATTGCTTCTAGGGCATATTTCCAACAGAATCAAGCTTCTAGTAGTAGGAATATACGTTTTGATGACACAGTCACATAGTTTGCTTCATCAAGAAAGAAGATAAACCTTTAAAAGAAGGTTAGTGGGAGCTCTGTTGTGTTTATGGTCTTGTATGTGGATGAAATAATAATCATTGGAAACGACATTCCTACCTTGCAATCTGTGAAATATTGGCTAGGGAAGTGTTTCTCAATGAAAGACTTAGGGGATGCAGCTCATATACTTGATATCAAGATCTATAGGGATAGATCAAGGAAGCTGCTAGGCCTAAGTTAAAGTACATATATAGACAAGGTGTTGAATCGGTTCAACATGAAAGATAGCAAGAGAGGATTCTTGCCCATGTCGCATGGGATCACCCTTTCTAAGGATGATTGTCCTTCCAATGATATTGAGCATAAGCGCATGAGTAGGATTACGTATGCTTCGACCATAGGATCTATTATGTACGCCATGTTATGTACTAGACCAGATGTGTCATACGCGTTGAGTATGAAAAGCAGATACCGGTGAAATCCGGGTGAGAGTCACTGGATTGCTGCAAATATTATCCTTAAGTACTTGGCAAGAACTAAGGATGCATTCTTGATATAATGTTCCATTACAGGATCAGATTTTTGTGGTTCTTGAATTTTTGCAAGTTCCACAGTCCTCCCACTGTCTTCTTTAGAGACAAACTCTCTTTCTTGAAACACACTGGTTCGAGCAATGAACACTTTGTTCTCGGTTGGATTGTAGAAATAATATCCTTTCATTTCCTTATAATATCCCACAAACTTACACTTGTCCACATTGGGTCTGAGATTCTCTAATTGTAAACTCTTGACATAGACCTCGCAACCCCAAATCTTAATAAAAGACACTATGGGACGCCTACATATGGTGTCTTCATGACTGATTTGGATGTAACACAGTTAATGGTAAAATCTCCAGATAATAGAGCATGTCCCCAAAACAATATTGGAAGATCATTTTGTAACATCATATATCGAACCATGTCCAACAGTGATCGATTTCTCCTCTCAAACACACGATTGTTCCAGGTGGATTGAGTTGGGACAATATCCCACACTCTCTAAGATAGTCTTCAAACTCTTGGCTTAAGTATTCTCCTCCACGATCCGACTGTAGAGACTTAATACTCTTGCCAAGTTGCATCTCAACTTCATTCTTCAATTCTTTGAAATTTTCAAAGGATTCGGATTTGTTCTTCATCAGATGCACAAATTTATATCTACTGAAGTCATCAGTAAATGTAATGAAATAAAGATTACCACATATGGCAGGCGTGACAAATGGTCCACAAACATCACTATGTATGAGCGCCAATAACTCACTAGTCCTCTCACCTTTCTTCTTGAAAGGAGACTTAGCCATTTTTTCCACTAGACAAGCTTCACATGTCTCATATGATTCATAACCAAATGAGTTTAGAAATACATCCTTATGGAGTCTACAAATGTGACTCCCGTTTATATGGCCTAAAAAAATATGCCATAGATAAGTAGATTTAAATCGTTATATTAAATTATCTTGGTATTTATGTTGTAGTCGGAATTATCTAGATCAATGATATATAATCAATTAGACAAAAGGGCATTCATACTATCAAAATAATGGGGCAACACTTGTCTTTTATTATGACAGAAAAAACATTTCTTGTCCAAACAAGAAATAGAAATAATGTTTTTTTTTTTACTCATAGTAGGTATATAAATCAATTTTCTAGTTCTAACATAAGTTCAGAAGGTAAAGATATTTTCCTACGGCTAATTCAGCAACTCTTTCTTCATTGCCCCACGTTTAGGTGTATCTTTCCCCTATCCAGTGGTCTATACCTCTTGAGATCCTGCACATTTCTATAAATGTGATATCCTCATCTTGTATCTAATATCCATGATGATGAGATAGAATCATTGACGTATCTGAGTTCATAGTCTGTTTCAAGGCCTTGAAGCTGCTTTCAAAAGCCTTGAAACTACACTACAACTCAGAGCATGAACTGAGGGGGAGTTTTTTACTTCTGAGTTGATCTCTAATCTCATGTGCTTGATTATTATTTATATGATGATGAAATAAAAACTAATGTAGTGATTTATTATGAATTAATCTCATTGCTTGATTAAGATTTTGCGGGGATTATTAGCTACCTATTTTGCAGAAACTATTTCCTTACTCATCCATATGCAAAGAAGGAAATCCAGCTTGCAGATGAATCCTACATTTATGGAATTATGTCTTGAATTTCCTAAGACCTGGAGATGGAAGATCAGATCAATATCCTTGAAGATATCAAGAAACTAGCCGTTGGAATTGATCTGTTAAAGAGTCCAAGATGTGTTGCTTATTTTTAGGAAATTCTGAAGAAGATCATATATATTCTGGTATTCAAACAAGCAGAAATAGAAGAATGTTAAGATATTTCGTACACCAACTATTGCGGAGACATTCAAACAGTCTCAAGGATTTACAAGCAACACTGAGGATGATCATTTCATATAATCCAAGTTCCTGAAGAGCACAGCAGACTTAACTGCTCCACTGTGTTTTAGTGTTCTTCATTCTGTACCTCATTTTTACATCATTCTACCAATACTTATCATCTCTTAATCTCGTGGTTTTGTTAAATAGGAAGAGCAAGATATTCTTATTGAATCAGTTAGCTCGAGCAGGTACTAGATAGGTTAGTGAGAACCACAAGCTGTAACAGAGAAAGTGAAGTCTCTGTAATTGAGATCTAGGTCTTAGCTTGTGATTAATAAGAATCCTTGTTGAAATCTGCAGGTATTAGATCTCTCAGGAAGAGACGTGGGTCATTGAGGACTGAACTCTGTAAAATCACTGTGTCCACTGCTCTTTACATTTCCGTTTCTTACTTGTCTTATTAACTGCTCAAAAAAAGTTTTCAATTCAAATCCTTGAAAGGCATTTCAAGCCTTGAAAACTATCAGTAAACTTTTCACTGGCTGTTTTGATTCCAAGGACTTGAAACTTATTTCAAGGCCCTGAAATACTTCATGTTTTTCTCAAACTTTTTTAAAACCACTCTTTTGGAAAAAGTTGCCATACTCTATTCAACCCCCTCCCCTTCTAGAGTATTTGATCATGTATTAACTGCCTACATATTGCCTTTCAATTGGTATCACAGCTTATATCACTGTACAGATCTAACAATCTTGTGATCATGAGTATTGTAGATGATGGTGGTTTCTCACATGGAAGAGCTGCTAACAGACCTCCCTTGTTTTGGGGAGACAACTTTTTACTCTAGAAAGCCTTGATGATCATTTTTATCATTGATCAAGACATTGAGTTGTGGTCCATTATCCAGAATGGTCCTCACACACTCTACATAGAAAAGGATGGGATTAGAACTCCCAAGACTAAGAATTATCTTTCTACTTCTGAATTAGAACAACTTTCTAAGAATTACAGAGCTATGAATCTCTTGTATTGTGCATTGAGTGCAGATGAATTAAACAGGTTATCAAACTGCAAGACTGCTACGGAGATATGGGACAAACATGTGGTGGCTATTAAAGGAACTAGCCAAGTGAAGTAAACCAAGATCAACATATTCCTTAGACTGTATGAACTGTATAAAATGACTAGAGATGAATCCATCAAAGACATGTTCAAAATATTCATATACATTTTCAACAGTATGGTCTCTTTAGGAATGTCCTTTTCAAACGAAGAGAAAGTCAGAAAGATCTTGATAAGTCTTCCCGATGATAAATGGAAACAAAAAACAACGGCCATTGAAGAATCTCAAGATCTATCATCTCTCCAACTTGAAGACTTACAGGGAAAGCTACTCACACATGAGATCTCCATGAATGAAGTTGATGGAGAATTACCAGAAAGTGTCAAGAACCTGGCACTCAAGGCTAAAGAGAATGAATAATCTCAAATCCTTGAAAAGGAAGAAGATGATGAAGTAGATCTATTTTCTCTCATTTCCAAAGCCTTGACTAGAATTATCAAGATAAAGAAAAACTTTGAAAACAAAGATTTCAGTAGAGAAAAATACAAATCTTCCAGTATAAAGGACTACAAAGGAAAATCCTCTTTTGATGGTAATAAGCCTAAAGTAATGAATTTCTTTGAGCGTGACGCTTAATCAGAGACTACCCTGACAAGAAAAGCAAGCATTTTCAAAGAAAGATCATGACAGAAGAAAGAAAGCTATGGTAGCTTCTTGGAGTGACTCTGATTCTTCAAGTGATTCTGAATCTGCAGAAGATCAAGCCAAACTATGCCTCATGGTCAAGCATGATGAACGTTCTGAAAAGAACATTGAGGTAATGTACAAAGTCTTGTGTCCAAACCTGCAGATGTTCTTTCGGAAATTATAAGAATAATGCTTTATAATGCAGAATGTTATCTAAATGAAATCAAGAATCTGAAGAAGAAAGTTCTTGAGCAAGAAAAAGAGAATTCTCAATTAGTTTGTCAAAACAAGAATCTTGAAATTTCTCTGGCAAAATCTGATAGAGATTTCTAAGCATTGATAACTAGTTTCAAGGCCTTGAAAACTCAAGTCAAGTAAGCAGTCAAAATTCTATTTTAAGTGACAACCTTCTTGCTCTAAAGCATTAGCATGATGAACTGGAGGAACAAAAGACTACTCTAACTTCGAAACTTCAAGAATCTAAAAAATTTATGACCAATCTTACTGGCTCAGAACAAAACCTCAACTTGATTTTTGGAGGGAGTCTACAATCTGTTCACAAAACTGGCTTTCGATATAATCCAAACTTTCCAAAGAAAACCAGTACCATATTTGTGAAAGCAAGTAGCAGACCTTTTCCAAAGTGTCATTATTGTAATAGATTGGTCAAGTTAAGATGACTTGTCCCTTCAGAAGAAGAGAACCTCACACTATGAGGAATACTATTCCATTACAACTTAAGGGACAGGTGAGACAGATTTGGGTTCGTAAAGGGGTTAGACCACCTAACATGGTTGATCCTGAATATGAATCCAAATTTTACACTTGGTCTAACAGCTGGGTAAGGCAGTGAATGGTGTTTGCAGGTTGTCATCAAGAGCAAGGAACATAAGTGGATTATGGATAGTAGTTGCTCCGGACACATGAGTAGCAAGAGTTATTTATTCTATGAATTGAAAAAAAAAAACTCAGGAGGAACAATCAAACTTGGTGACAAAAGCAAATGCAACATCATAGGATTTGGGAATGTTGGTAACAGTTCTGAAAGTTGTATTTCAGATGTGTATCTTGTAGATGGTCTTAAATTTAATCTTCTTAGTGTATCACAACTATGTGACAAAGACAATAAGGTTATATTTGACAAGGAGAACAATGTCGTGCAAGATAAGAAATCAGGAAATTTCATACTCACAGCTTCTAGGTCAAACATTGTTTACTCTTTGAATACTAAAAAAGTTGCAGGAAAAAGTCTGAAGTGTCTCAAGGCCTTAAGAGAGGATTCGAAGCTTTGGCACATAAACATTGGACACTTAAGCCTGCATACTCTGAAAAGATTTGTCTTCGAAGACCTACTCAGAGGTCTCCCTTTCATTAAGTCAAGGATGAAGAGGTATGCAAAGCCTGTGCTCAAGTTAAACAGCCAGGAAGCTCGTTCAAGTCCAAGAACTTTGTAAGTACTACATAGACCTATTGAACTGCTTCATATGGTTCTATGTGGTCCTATGAGAACTCTAGAAGTGATGAAGTTATCTGTAAGATCAGGTTGTGCAAGGCTTGGAATAGTCTGACTATTTCAAGGCCTTGAACCAGCTTTCAAATCCTTGAATCAGTTCTCATAGGCTTGAAAATATTATAGCTATTTTCAAGGCCTTGAAACTGGATTCAAAGCCTTGAAACTGCTTAACCTATGTGAACATTCTCACGGGGAGTTTTTTGCAAACTCTCCTGAGTTGATTTCCTTTCTCTCCTTCAAATGTTTGATTTACTGTTATTTGATGATGAAAGACAAAGCATTCTAACTCGTTTGAACACAGAATATCATCTGTTTGACTATGATTTTTCAAGAGATTTTATTTGCTAAGTTTGCAGAGTTTGTTTCCTAATATGACTTATGCAGGGAAGGAAATAATCAAGAAGATGATTCTGTGTGTGATCTGAATGACTTGACAGCTTCTCAACCTATTCAAATGCAACATAACGACATTATCTCTGAAGATTGTGATCACTTAACCGTTGGAGAAGATTGTCAAAGAGTCAAAGTTTGTTGCCTACAAAATAGGAGATTTGTTGCTGAAAATATGGGAAGATATGCAAAATTGTTTGAAGTTTAAATAGAGCTCAATTCTGAAGCAACGACACAACACTCAACGGGCAAACAAAAAGAGAAAGAGTTCTGGAATGACAAGCATCAAAGAAGTTCATCAATCTCCCAATCAATTCACAGAAGATCACTGCATACTTCACTGCAGTTTCTACACACTAAGTGTTCTTCTGTATTGTACTTTATTGGCAGATCATTTCTGTAATATCTCTATCTTTATTCTCAAGGATTTTTTAAGGTGAACAATAGAGAATTCTTAGTTAATCAGTGAGCTAGAGCAGGTACTAGGTAGGTTAGGTGGAACCACAAGCTGTAACAGAGTAAGGCATCTCTCTGTGCTTCAGATCTAGGGCTTAGCTTTTGATTAATAAGAATTGTGTTGAAAATCCTGCAGGGATCAAATCCATGAGGTAGAGACGTAGGTCCAAGTGGGCTGAACTCTATAAATCATTTCCCTCTTGCATTTACAGTTCATTCATTTTCATATTTCTTGCAGCTCTCAAAACTGTCTGTTTTTTCAAGAGTTTGAAATTCTTTTCAAGGCCTTGAAAAAGTCTTATTTTGTTTAGTACAAACTGCATGTCTTTCAAAGGCTTGAACTTGTTTTAAAGGCCTTTAACTTCACTAGTTTTCACAATATCTCATCTTCCTAGCAAGTTTTGCAAAATGTTGGCATACTCTATTCAACCCCCCCCCCCCCACCCTCTAGAGTATATTAGCTGCATTACCACCTGAACACTCACACTTCAATTGATATCAGAGCTTGTATCACTGTATTGATTTAACCATCTGGTGATCATGAGTACTGCAGGTGATGGTGGTTTCTCACAGGGAAGAGCTGCTAACAGACCTCCTCTATTTTGTGGAGAAAATTTTGCTCACTGGAAAGCCTTGATGAAAATGTTTATCATTGATCAAGACATAGAGCTTCTGACAATTATTCAGAATGGACCTCACACTTTCTACACAGAGAAAGATGGGATTAAAACTCCCAAATCTAAAGACTTACTCTCCTCTTTTGAATTAGAACAATTCTCTAAGAATTACAAAGCTTTTAACATCTTATATTGTTCTTTGAGTACAGATGAATTCAACAGGATTTCAGGCTGCACTACTGCCGAAGAAATCTGGGATAAACTTGTGGTAACTTTTGAAGGAACCAGTCAAGTGAAGCGAACCAAGATCAATATCTATCTCAGGCAATATTAGCTGTTTAAGATGAATGCAGATGAGTCTATCAGAGATATGTTCAAGAGGTTCACAGACATTATTAACAACCTTGATTCACTGGGAAAACATTTTTCCAATGAAGAAAAGGTGAGGAAGATTCTAAGAAGTCTTCCAAAAGCAAAGTGGGAACCAAAGACCACAGCAATTGAAGAAGCTAAGAATCTCTCAACTCTACAACTTGATGACCTACAAGAGAAGCTTCTGACACATGAAATATCTATGAATGAAGTTGAGGAAGAGCTCCCAGAAAGTGTCAAGAACTAAGCTCTCAGATCCAAAGAAAATGAGAGAACTCAAAGCCTTGAAACTGAGGATGGTGATGATGAAGATCCATTTGCTTTGATTTCCAAAGCCTTGACAAGAATTCTCAAAATGAAGAAAAACTTTGGAAACAGAGACTTCAACAGAGAAAGACATAGACCATCCAGTAGCAAGGACTACAAAGGTAAGTCTTCTTCACAAAGTAAATCAATGGTTATGAACTGCTTTGAATGTGGTGATGCAGGACATTTGATAAGATATTGTCCACACAAGAAAAGCAAGAGCTTTCAAAAGAAATACCATTACAGACGAAAGAAAGCTATGATAGCTTCATGGAGTGATTCAAATAGCTCAAGTGAATCAGAATCTAAAGAAGAACATGCCAAACTTTGCTTCATGGACAAGCATGATAAAAGTTCTGAGAAGAACATTGAGGTAATGGTAAAGTGACTGATTTCTAAACCAAAAGAAGCTCTTTCAGATTATCTCAGAACAATGCTTTTAAATGAAGAAGATTATCTTAAAGATATCAAAATTTTGAAAGAAAAAGTTCATGAGCAAGCAAAAGAGAACTTACAACTAATTTATCTGAATTAGAATCTTGAAATCTCTCAGAAGAAAACTGACAGTGATTTCAAGGCCATGAAAACCAGTTTCAAAGCCTTGAAAACACAAGTCAAGGAAGTAGTCACTGAGAACTCTGTGATGAGTAACAACCTTGTTAATTTAAAAATTCAATTTGATGAATTAGATAAAAAAAAAGACGAATCTTACTGAGAAACTTCATGAATCTGAATTGGTCAAAGTTAAGCTTGCTGGATCAGAACACAAGTTGAACTTGATTCTTGGAGGAAGTTCACAGTCAAATCACAAAGCTGGTATTGGATTCAATCCAAATTTTCCAAGAAAGAACAATTCCAGATTTGTGAAGGCTGGAAACAAAATTTCTCCTAAATGTCATTACTGCTGTAAAACTGGTCATATTAAGATGACTTGTCCTTTCAGAAGAAGAGACCCTCACATAATGAGGAACAATTTTCCTTTTCAACTCAAAGGACAAGTTAAGCAGATTTGGGTTCCTAAAGGGGTTAGACCACCTAACATGGTTGATCCTGAATATGAATCCAAATTCCACACTTGGTCTAACAGCTGGCTAAGGCAGTGATTGGTGTTTGCAGGGTGTCACCAATGAACAAAAGTGGTTTATGGACACTGGTTGCTCAAGACACATGAGTGGAAAGAGATATCTATTCTTAGAATTGAAGGAGCAATCAGAAGGTTCAATTACACTTGGTGACAAAGGAAAATGCAATATTCTTGGTTATTGGTAAAGTTGGTACAAATTCTGAAAACTCTATTTCTGATGTGTATCTAGTTGATGGTTTGAAATTTAACTTGCTTAGTGTATCTCAGCTTTGTGACAATGGCAACAAAGTTATCTTTGATAAAGAGAAGTGTGTGGAGAAAAATGAGAAATCATGATATTGATTCTCACAGCCTCTAGATCAAACAATTTTTATACTTTTCAGACTAACAAAGTTGCATGTAAAAGTTTGAAGTGTCTCAAGGCCTTGAAAATGGTTTCAAAGCTTTGGCACAGGAAGCTTGGACATATTAGTTTGCATACTTTGAACAAGTTGATTTCCAAAGACCTGGTATGAGGATTGCCATCCATCAAGTTCAGAGAAGATAAATTGTGCAAAGCTTGTGCTCAAGGCAAGCAGACCAGAAGCTCTTTTAAGCCAAAGAAGTTTGTAAGTACAACTAGACCCATTGAACTGCTTCATATGGATCTCTGTGGTCCTATGAGAACTCCTAATCCGAAAGGTAAAAGGTATATGCTATTTGTTGTAGATGACTTTTCTAGATATACTTGGGTTATGTTTCTCAAAGAAAAATCTGAAGCCCTCTCTGAATTTTCAAAGCTTTGCAGAGAACTTCAAACTATGAAAAACCTACATGTAGCTTCAATTAGAAGTGATCATGGTAGAGAATTTGATCAATTAGAATTTGATTTGTTCTGTGATAAGCATGGTATTACTCACAACTTTTATGCTTCAAGAACTCCTCAACAGAATGGTGTTGTTGAAAGAAAGAACAGGACTCTTGAAGATATGTCAAGGCCAATGCTTCTTGAAAACAAATTGCCAAAACATTATTGGGCAGAAGCTGTGAATACAGCAAACTATATGCTGAACAGGTGCTTGATGAGACCTATTCTGAAGAAGACCCCCTATGAACTATTCAAACGGAGGAAGCCCGATATTTCATATTTCAGGCCCTTTGGATGTACATGCTTTATCCATAACAATGGAAAAGACAATCTTGGTAAGTTTGAAGCAAGAAGTGATGAAGGTATATTTCTTGGTTACTCTCTGAATAGCAAAGCTTATAGTGTTTACAATAAAAGAACCAAACTGGTTGAAGAAAGCATTCATGTTATTTTTGATGAAAGCTATGATGGTTCTTTGAGTTAAAGTTTTGCAGTCTTGAATTTGAAAAAGAATGAATCAGAGGAAGTGACTGAGAATCCACTGGGATTCAAGAAAGGCTCAGAAGAAAACAAAAGACATTTTCTAGACCTTGAAAATGGTGCTCAAGGCCTTGAAAATAAGCCTCAAAGCCTTGAAAAAGATCATCCGAATGATACAAGCAACAAATCCACTACTTCAAGACCAGAGAAGATCTATGGAGAACCTGAACTCTGGTCTCCAAGAAAGAGATTCAAATATCTCTCATCTCATCCAGTTGACAATATCATTTCAGATCCAACCACTGGTACACAAACTAGATCACAGTTGAAGAACTTATGTGCTTTTAATGCTTTTATCTCTCTTGTAGAACCAAAAACTGTGAAATAAGAATTACAAGAAGCAGACTGGATCATTGCTATGCAAAGTGAACTCAATGAGTTTGAAAGGAATAAGGTGTGGAACCTGGTTCCTCTACCTACAAACCACTCTGTCATTGGTACCAGATGGGTGTTCAGAAATAAGTTGGGTGAAAGTGACAAAGTGATCAGAAACAAAGCAAGGTTAGTTGCTCGAGGTTACAACCAAGAAGAAGGTATTGATCATGAGGAAACTTTTGCTCCAGTTTCCAGGTTAGAAGCAATTAGAATTTTACTTGCCTTTGCATCTCACAAGAACATGAAATTATTTCAAATGGATGTGAAGTGTGCTTTCTTGAATGGCTACTTACAAGAAGTTTATGTAGCACAACCTCCTGGTTTTAAAAATGACAATTTTCCAGATCATGTTTACAAACTTGACAAAGCTCTTTATGGTTTAAAACAAGCTCTAAGAGCTTAGTATGAAAGATTGTCAAAGTTTTTCTTTGAAAATGATTTCAAAAGAGGTCTAGTAGATGAGACTCTTTTCATAAAGACTAAGGAGAAAGATTTTCTTGTTAGTTCAAATCTATGTTGATGATATCTTGTTTGGAGCTACTAATGGGCAATTGTGCAGAGAATTCTCAAGTCTTATGAGCAGGGAATTTGATATGAGCATGATGGGAGAGCTGAACTTCTTCCTAGGACTTCAAATACATCAGTTGAAGAAGGGAATCTTTCTACATCAAAGAAAATACACAAGAGACTTGTTAAGTAAATATAGTATGGCTCAATGTAAGGAAGCCAAGACTCCTATGAGTTCTACACTGTCCTTAGAAAAGGATGAATCTGGTAAGATTGTCAATGTGAAAGAGTATAGAGGTATGATTGGATCATTACTCTATCTCACAGCAAGCATACCAGATATCATGTTTAGCGCATGTATGTGTGCTAGATTTGAAGCTGATCCAAAAGAATCACACTTGTCTGCTGTGGAGAGAATATTCATATCTCAATGGTACCAAAGACTTAGGGCTTTGGTATCCAAGACATTCTAACGTCTCATTGCATGGATTTCCAGATGCTGACTTTGCAGGTTACAAAGTTGATAGGAAAAGCACTTCAGGAACTTGCCAATTTTTTGGATCATCCTTGATCAATTGGCATTCCAAGAAACAGAATTCAATTGATCTATCAACAGCTGAAGCTGAATATATAGCTGCAGGAGCATGTTGCTCACAAGTACTATGGATTGCTCAACAGCTAAGAGACCTTGGATTTGATTTCATAAGCATACCTATCAAGTGTGATAACACCAGTGAAATTTCAATTACAAAGAATTCAGTTCAACATTCAAGAACCAAGCACATTGATGTCGGACACCATTTCATCAGAGATCATGCTGAGAAAGGTCATATTGTTCTTGAATTTGTTGCTACTAACATGCAAATTGCAGATACCATCACTAAACCATTAGCAGATGAAAGATTCTCAGCTCTAAGATTGGAATTGGGAATGCTAAATAAAGATGCATTGGTTTAGGGGGAGCATCAGGTAAGAAAGGTAAGTTGTATGTGTTTTCAAAGGTTTGAACTGATTTTCAAAGCCTTGAAAATCACTTCAAAGCTTTGATTTTTATCTGTTGCAATGTTACAGCGTTTCAAGACCTTGAAAACCATTTCAAAGCCTTAAAAATAAGTCTGCTATTCTAGTAGTCAATAAACATGGATCATTCTGTATTGGGTGATATCTCTGTAGATATTTTCTCAATATAGCCCCTACCTTTTTAAAAAATATGGTTTAACCAAGAATAGTATTAAAATATTTTATTTCCAACAGCCTAAAAGATTTGAATTTTCTCTGATTATTACAGATCTTTTCAGATCAGAGAGATATTCTAGTTTCCTTTTGAAACTCAAACTCTTTTAGTATTTATCTTCTCTTCTTATCCTCTCTCCGTATCATTCCTACCTCTCTCTCTATTCTTCTCCAAAACCCTAATGAGCACAAGGAGAACTTCAGACAGAATCAAGTTGGCAGGAGGACCAAAACCTAGTTCAGAGAAGAAAAGAAAGGCAGTAGTGGATGAAGTTCAAGAGATCAGTGAAGACTCTGATTCAAGAACAAGAATCTTCACCACCCAAGAAGATAGTGAAAAAGGACCAATTTCCAGCAAAGAAGAAACAGGCTATGGTATCTACTCAAGAAAAGCAGAAGGGGATCCATATTGAAAGCCTTAAGAGAGACAAGAAAAATTCAGTCACAGAAGTCAAAGGAAAAGGAAAAGAAATCCTCATTCAAGACTCAGACTCAGACACTACTTCAGGATCTTAAGTTTTTTATTTTTTCTTTTCAAAATTTTCCAGACACTTGATCCAACATCCACTCTATCTTTTTGATGAAAGTCAAAAAGGGGGAGAAATTCTAGGTTTTAGGTTTTATTCTTAGGTGTTATTTGGTTTTATTCTTAGGTGTTATTTGGTTTTATTCTTAGGTGTTATTTGCTATTTTCTGAACCTTTTATTCTCTGTTGGTAAATTGAATAAATTGGATCTTTTTGGAATTACTCTGTTATTAAAAATGTGAACTAACCAGTATTTTTTAGAGAGAATAAGGATGAAACAGAATTTGGTTTTTCCTTTCATCAAGGGGGAGATTGTAAGATCAGGTTGTGCAAGGCTTGGAATAGTCTGACTATTTCAAGGCCTTGAACCAGCTTTCAAAGCCTTGAATTAGTTCTCATAGCTATTTTCAAGGCCTTGAAACTGGATTCAAAGCCTTGAAACTGCTTAACCTATGTGAACATTCTCAAGAGGAGTTTTCTGCAAACTCTCTTGAGTTAATTTCCTTTCTCTCCTTCATATGCTTGCATTATTGTTATTTGATGATGAAAGACAAAGCATTCTAACTTGTTTGAACATATACTATCATCTGTTTGACTATGATTTTGTAAGAGATTTTATTTCCTAAGTTTGCAGAGATTGTTTCCTAATCTGACTTATGCAGGGAAGGAAATAATCAAGAAGATGATTCTGTGTGTGATCTGAATGACTTGACAGCTTCTCAACCTATTCAAATTCAAGATCACGACATTATCTCTGAAGATTGTGATCACTTAACCGTTGGAGAAGATTGTCAAAGAGTCAAAGTTTGTTGCCTACAAAATAGGAGATTTGTTGCTGAAAATCTGGGAAGATATGCAGAGCTGTTTGAAGTTTAAATAGAGCTCAATTCTGAAGCAACGACACAACACTCAACGGGAAGAAAAAAAAGAGAAAGAGTTATGGATTGACAAGCATCAAAAAAATTCATCAATCTCCCGATCCATTCACAGAAGATCACTGCATACTTCACTGCAGTTTCTACACACTAAGTGTTCTTCTGTATTGTACTTTATTGGTAGATCATTTCTGTAATATCTCTATATTTATTCTGAAGGATTGTTCAAGGTGAACAATATAGAATTCTTAGTTAATCAGTGATCTAGAGCAGGTACTAGATAGGTTAGAAAGAACCACAAGCTGTAACAGAGTAAGGCATATCTCTGTGCTTGAGATCTAGGGCTTAGCTTTTGATTAATAATAATTGTGTTGAAAATCCTGCAGGGATCAAATCCCTGAGGTAGAGACGTAGGTCCAAGTGGACTGAACTCTATAAATCATTTTTCTCTTGCATTTACAGTTCATTCATTTTCATAGTTCTTGCATCTCTCAAAACTGTCTGTTTTTCAACGGTTTGAAACTCTTTTCAAGGCCTTGAAAAAGGCTTATTTGCTTTATTACAAATTGTATCTCTTTCAAAGGCTTGAACTTGTTTTCAAGGCCTTGAACTTCACTAGTTTTCACAAGATCTCATCTTCCTAGCAAGTTTTGCAAAAAGTTGGCATACTCTATTCAACCCCCCCCTCTAGAGTATATTAGATGCATTACCACTTGCACACTCACACTTTCAGTATCTTTCTTTGTTATTCACTAACTAGCAAGGCATAGAGAGTTTATAAAAAGAAAACCAAACTTGTTGAAGAAAGTATTCATGTCATTTTTTATGAAAGCTATGATGGTTCTTTGAGTGAAAGTTTTTTAGACTTGAATCTAAACAAGCATGAATCAGATGATGAAACAGATCCTGAAATTGGTTCCAAGGAGAACTTGCAGGAAAATAGAAGATATTTTCAAAGCCTTGAAAATGAATCTCAAAGCCTTGAAATAGATCCTCACTAAAATCGGAGTGGTCAAACCACTTCTTAAAACTTTCAAAGACTTTAAAAGCTCCCTGGAGAATCAGAACCTTGGACACCAAGAAAAAAATTCATATATCTCTTAGCACATCTAGTAGGCGACATCATTTCTGATCCACCCACTGGTACTCAAATATGATCTCAATTAAAGAACTTGTGTGCTTTTAATGCTCTTGTTTATCTTGTAGAGACTAAAAATGTGAAGGAAGCATTACAAGAAGCAGACTGGATAATTGCTATGCCAAATGAACTCAATGAGTTTGAGAGGAAGAAGGTTTGGAATCTAGTTCCTCCTCCCAAAGATCAGTCTGTAAGTGGGTGTTCAGAAACAAACTAGAATAGAATGGTAAGATTGTCAGAAATAAAGCCATATTAGTAGCTCAAGGCTATAATCAGGAAGAATGTATAGATTATGAGGAGAATTTTGCTCCTGTAGCCAAGGTAGAAGCAATCAGAACGTTACTTGCTTTTGCATCTCATAAGAACATTAAACTTTTTCAAATGGATGTTAAGTGTGCTATTCTAAATGATTATTTTCAAGAAGAAGTTTATGTTTCTCAACCTCCTTGTTTTGGAAAGTGATGAGTTTCCAAATTATGTTTATAAACTTGACAAAGCCCTTTATGGTTTGAAATAGGCTCCAAGAGCTTGGTATGAAAGATTGTCAAATTTTCTACTTGAAAATGGTTTCAAAAGTGGATTAGTGGATAAAACTCTTTTCATAAAGACTCATGAGAAAGACATTATTTTAGTGCAAATATATTTTGATGATATTCTATTTGGTGCTACTAATGATTCTCTTTCCAAGGATTTCTCAAGTCTTCTGAGCAGGGAGTTTGAGATGAGCTTGATGGGAGAGTTGAATTTCTTTCTTGGACTTCATGAGCATCAAATGAATAAAAAAAAAATTCTACACCAGAACAAGTACACCAAGGACTTGATAAACAAATAAAATTTGTCCCATTCCAAGGTAGTCAGAACCCCCAAGAGCTCCACATTATCTTTAGACAAAGATTAAATGGTAAGAGTGTGAACCAGAAAGAGTATAGAGTTATGATTTGTTCACTTCTCTATCTTACTACCAGTATGCCAGACATCATGTTTAGTGTTTGTATGTGCGCTAGATTTCAATCTGATCCTAAAGAATCTCACTTTGTTGCTCTCAAAAGAATTTTTAGATATCTCAATGGTACGAAAGACTTAAGGCTTTGGTATCCAAAACAGTCTAACTTCTCTCTTTGTGGCTATTCAGATGCTGATTTTTCAAGATACAAAGTGGATAGAAAAAGCACTTCAGGGTGTTGCCAATATCTTGGATCATCCTTGATAAGCTGGCATTCTAAGAAGCGAAATTCAGTAGCTCTGTCAACTGCAGAAGTTGAATACATAGCAGCTGGAGCTTGCTGCTCATAGGTGTTATGGATAGCTCAGCAGATGAGAGATGTAGGCTTTGACTTCACAGATATTCCTATCAAGTGTGACATCACTAGTGCAATTTCTATTACAAAGAATCCAGTTCAGCACTCAAGAACCAAACGCATATATTTCAGACACCATTTCATTAGAGATCATGCAGAGAAAGGTGATATCTCTCTTGAATTTGTTTCTAAAGATGCAATTTGCAGATATCTTCACTAAACCACAGCCAGTGGACATATTCACAGCCCTGAGATTAGAACAGGGCATGCTAAATAAGGAAGCATTGTTTTAGGGGGAGTATCAAGCAAGGCTTATGTGTTTCCATGTATTGGAAATTTTTTCAAAGCCTTGAAAAGCTTTTCAAAGCCTTGATTTTATTTTCTTCAATATTACAGTGTTTCAATGCCTTGAAACTCTTTTCAAAGCTTTGAAAATAAACATGTATACTACATAGCCAATGAATGGATCACCAATGTTGGGTGTTATCTATGTAGATAATTGACTAACATTGATTGTAAACTTAAAATCAAATCTTTTCAAAGTTCGTATCAAACTATTTCATTTCCTTAAGGAGTTTGAATTTCAGTCAAACTTCCTTCCTCAAACATTTGGGAATATTTTGTTTCCTTTTCAAACTCAAACTCTTTAGTACTTATTTCCTCCTTTATCTCTCTCTCTCGTATCTATCACTCCTGCCTCTCTCTTCTAATACCCCCAAACTGAAATGGACTCTCGAAGAACCTCTGATAGAATCAAGATGGATGGAGGCTCCAAGAAAAGTTTAGCGAATAAGAGAAAGTCTGCAGAAGAAGAAGTACAAGACATTAGTGATGGATCTAGTTCCAGAACCCCTATTGCTTCATTACCACCCCCTTCTCCTCCAAAGAAGAATAACAAGAAAGATAAAGGGGATCGGACTGCTGTTTCCAGCAAGAAGAAATCAAATCCCAAAGGTATTGCTGAGAAGTAGAAAGGGATTCAGATTGGAAGCCCTAGCCAGTGAAGAAGAAGCCCGTAAATCAGATAAGGGGAAAGAGAAAGTTACTGAAAATGATATTCAGGATTCACAGAAGGACACTAGCAAGGAGATTCATATATAATCTAAAAAACAAACCTCTCCTGGTAAGAAAGGTCTTTCTAGTAAGTGGTTTATTAGTCATTCTGCAAAAGGAAACTAGTTGGATGGTTTGCTTCTACTCCGATTTCATATTGTATCTTATCAACACTAGTATGTTGAATGGTATGAATATGGAATGCATTAAGAGATTGAAACAGAGTTCTTGTTGGAGAATTCCTAACCCCTCAGAAGTTTCATACCCTAGGCTTACCAGACTATTCTACTTGAATATGAAGCAAATCGAGACTTTGAATCTAGATATCACACTAAAGTTGAAAGTGAGAACATGGAGCAAGATCATAGTGAATTTTCTAATGACTTGGGGTGTCCAAATAGGTATAACACAGACAATCATCCTAGAAAAGTTTAAGCTTTAAAGTTGGCTAGGGAAGAATTCTTTCTCCCTCATGCAGCTACCTCCTCTAAACAGTTGACACACTATGTGTTAACTGTTGAAGCTAAGATTATGTTTACTATTTCGAAGAAGTGTGCAGTTCCTAAGGAGAATTCTAAGGAGTTGCTTTCTGATAGGGTACTGTACTTGATGTATCTAATTATGCATGGCTATGAAGTTGATTTGCCAACAATTGTGATGGAACACATGCTTTACTCTTGTACCAAGAAAAGGAAGCATCCCCAAACATATGCCAATCTCCTTACCCTGTTCTTTGAAAACTTAGAAATACATGTTAAAAGGGAAAAGACATCTACTACTGGCTTTGGAATGCTTGATGAAAAGGCTTTTCAAAGGATTGGAATTGTGAAAGCCGGTGAGGGAGTTTGGAAGCTCTAATATGAGTTTTTCACTGAGGAGTTACAGTCTAAGAAGTTTCCTAAGCCTACGTCCCTACCTTCTCAATCAACCCTACCATCTCCATCTCAAAACCAATCACTGGTGCTTCAAAGGCTAGACTTCATTGAGAGTGAATTGGATGAATTGAATCAGGTACAGTTTGAATTGGGTGTTGAGTTCAAATATATGAAATACATGGTTGAAAGTGTCTTCAAAGGTATTAACTTGATCCATGCTGAACACAAGCTCCAGGAGGATCAAAGAAGGCAGGTTCTACAGCTGATCTATTTGATGAGCACACTACTGAGGATGAGAATGCTGGTGATAAGGGTACTAGGAAAAAGATTGCAGAAGATAAAGGATTTATTGATGAGGAAAACATTTATTCACAACAGCTTCTAAGAGAGACTTTGCAGAAGAAGAAGCTGAAAGGAAAGGAACCTATGACATCAACAAACTTGTTTGAAGAAAATGTGGCTGCTGAGGAACCTGGTGCTTAAGTTGCTCACGGTGATGATGTTGCTGCTGATGATGATGATGCAGAGGAAGAAGAAAGTGATCAAGGAGATGGATATGGGGAAAAGACAGATGCAAACCTGATGCGATTTCTTAACGCGTATGCGCAAGTGCACGGTCAAGTAATATAGGGGTGGTATTTCAACCCCGAGTTATCGATCCCACGAGGACAGACTTGAGATTATTTAATTAGTTATTTAATTTAGTGTACGGTACAGGAGGAAAGGTTTGATTGATTTAATAATTTAAATAACAACTAAACTAATATTTTTGGATTTTTATATTTAAGAAACAAAGATGGAGAAACTAGGAGATCTCTAGATCACCTAGGGGTATAGACGATTTTCGGTTCAGCTATGTAAAAAGTCAATCCTATTCTAGTTCAGTCGGGTAATAGGCTATGAAAATATCATGTCGGTATCATGTCATTTTACGTCTCGGATAACTACAATCTCCTCTCGGTCTCATGTTGTCTACCGGTCCGTTCTAGCAGGTCATCAACTGGTACGTTAGCGGGTCCTGTCGGTCCACCATTTCACGGGACAGCTGAATAATCCTACCGAATCTACCCACACTAAGGCCAATCCTAATACTTCTCCTTTTCGGTCTCGGTGATTCGGGATTGTTTCTCATATCTCATCAAAACTAGTTAGAGTCACTGTCGCGCACTCGCTAGCCAAATAGTAGTTCTGGGTCATGACTCCATTCCTATTAAGTTTTAAGTGCAGCCTATGAACGATTAACAAGAATGGAATTAACATTAAGCAAGAAATTGATTCATAAAATAAACCCTAGTTTCGTTGAAGATCAAATTCTAAACTAAGTTCATGAAACCAAAATCCATTCAATAGATATCAACTCCCAAAGCATGAAATAAAGTCTTAACCCGGAAAAGTAACCATCTACATAAACCCTAGGCTCTCATAGAGACACCTAGCAAATAGTCTAGCTACTAATAAAAATCGTAGCAAAACAAGTGAGTTTCTCCATAGAAAAGATTAAGAGAGTAAGAAGAAGTAGAAGAGCTCAAACCCTAGACCTCCAATGGCGATCTTGAAGTCTCCACATTCGTCTCCTTCATTTTTCCTTGTACTTGGTGTGCGTACCTATTTTCTTGATGTGCGTCTCTCCTTTTCTTTATCCCCTAGGTCGTTTTTAGACCTCTAGAAAGTGATTTCACGTCATTACTTCTTCAAAATTACGTTCTGGCCCCAAAACTTTATTTTTTAATTCTGCTTCTAATTCGTGGGAATTGGATACCAATTCCTACAAATAACTTTAACTCTTGCACGCAGGTGTTCCAACTCCTGTGAATTACTTTCCAGTTCCTGCGAGTTACAGAAGTAATTCGTGGGAATTACAGTCCAATTCGTGGGAATTGCTACTGACTTGAATCCGCATTCTGCAACTCCATTCTAATTCGTGGGAATTTTATTGCAATTCCCAGGAATTACAGTCCAATTCACAGGAATTACTTCTGGCTTGCATCTGCACATCTCCCTTTTTTTCTAATTCATGGGAGTTACAGTCCAATTCATGGGAATTGGAATTAACCTTCCTTTTCTCCGCTTAGCATGCAGCTTCTTCTCCTCTCTTTCCTTCGCCATTTCTTCATGCTCTTCCGTTTCCGAAGTTTGTTTTCGGTATCCAATCTTCTCCCGAGCCTCCGGTACCTACAACTCACAACACGAGCCCACACCGGCATCATATATGACAATAAAATAGCTCAAAATAGTACGAAAACACCCAGATTTACAATTAAGCGCTCAAAACTGAACTTCTACGTTTCCACCACTTTCATAGTGAAAAAATCAGAATATTGACCCGCGAATCACACAAAACGGTATAAAGGTGCAAGAAATATAGCTCTAACAGAGAGTTATCAAATCCCCCACACTACCTTTTTGCGCGTCCCGAGCAAAATCAATTCTCACACCACGTTTCAATCCACCAAATTGCATACAACTCTACTAGCCATGTAACACAAACGACTCACACACACACGACTATGCAATCTCTACATGAACTATACAATGCAACTCGATTATAAACAATGAAAATATTAAAACAACCCATACATTTTTTAGCTGGAGATTGGGAAATATCGAAAAGTAAACCGGCAAGTCATAAGGCTCTCATATTCCCTAGAAAATTCTTTATCTTTGGTGATCGGTAGAACTTGCGGCCAGTTTCGTTAGACAGAACGGGCACGAACACTTAAGACATTGCTTCCGCACACTCATCAAACATATCCCTAGCACTTACCTTTCGAGCTATTTATCCACGGGTTCACACTGCTGACAGCTTAGGACGGGTATGATAGGATATTTAGAAGCATAGTCCTAGAAGTCATGATATAACTCACTAAAACCCGATTCTCACACTCCCTCACCAAAATCCAAGTGACCCTACCGAATCTCACAACTCCGGCCCTCATTCCCTCAATCTTGGTGAAACGCCGTTCTCGCGGCCACGACTGTGAAAGAGTGATCAAGATCCATAGCTAATCTCCTCGGTTCTTCATGAATTTTAATTTCTGGCTCGCTATTCCATTTCACTTTCAACTTTCTTTTTTTCTTTCTTTTTTTCTCAATTTCAGCATATATAAGCACATGGAGCCACCAATGATGATAACAATATCCAAGGAGATCAAATATCAAGATAGATAATGTGGGAGCGGATTGTGTCAAATCAATGATGTAATCAAATCTATGTCGACACCCCCACACTCAATGTAAAGCAAATCACGAACCCAGTAGTCAATGTAACACGTGCTAATTCCAACCAATCCTCCTCATCACCTAAGATATAGAGAATGTAAATGAAGAACAAGAACGTCCTCCTATAAGATCAACCAACCCCACCCCATAACGTGCGGAAAGAATGTCACGCACTACGGCACTCCACCTGTGGTCGTGGTGTATGGACACGACTCACCACCACACCGAAGTGTGCTACCGTATCTAACTCACCCTCACATCCCCTCAAAAGATGACATGTAAGAGTATCCACTCAAAATTTATAATATCAGCTCACCCTCAACGAACCTCCCTAACTCGACTCCCTCTATCATGACGCATAGGAAGGGACCATTCTAACTAGTGATGAAAGTCACAAGGAATGGCTTCCTAGGCTAGAGGCTGTGAATAAAGAGGGTAGATGGATCAAACTGGGGTAACTAGTGCACCTAGGATATGGAGACGGGACGTGAGGTCCCCATAAAATTCACTCGCATAGTTGTTCTGTTGCCACTACGAGGAGGGTTGACGACTACCTAAGTGATGGTGGTGTAGCGCTAGTAGGATAACTAGTCAGAGAGACAGCTACTGACAATTCTAATGTGCATTATCCCTATAAGTCTTCCTACTCCATATTCTCGCATCTACCTCCCCTCAGATTTTCATACTCCTGAGGAATTCTATCATTAAGACCTCTCCAGATTCACTCTCTTCGATTGACCTTTCTCAAAAGTTTTCAATTTTTTTATGATTTTTTTTTTCATTTTTCCTAACTCTATATGCTTGGGCCAACTCGACTAAACACAATTTTTGGGTAGGGAACTCAATAAAGTAAAAGTGCACACCAATGCAGAAAATAACCTCACACAATACTACTGTATATCAAAACACTCAACACTAACCACAAATACGACACAATACTACATAAACTATATGTAACAAGGCTAGGCATACGAAACATGGCTAGTGAAAGTAGATACAACCCCCGCCCCCCCCCCCCCCCCCACACACACTTAAGCGATTTGTTGTCCTCGACGAATTTAGAGAGCAATTAGCAGGTTTCCTAGCTTAATAGTGTAGGTGGTGGATTTCACCAATTATCACTCATAAACGTAGAAGCGAGAGAGTGTTAGAGGTACATGTGGTGCCCGGACCTACATGGGCACCGTTGCCGCGAAACTGCAACAAGAAGGGGTCTTGTGGACCGTTGACAGTTTCTGGAAAAGTCTCACCTCGCGTTCGGGTTCCGATGCGCCTACTCAACATTCTCTATCGCACTCATCAAGAAAGGGAACCCGGAGCGTCTTCTGTACCTTTGTCCTTGCACAGTTATTGGAAGAATTAAAGCAACTCTCTATCACCCCTCAAAGTCAAATATGGATAACTAAAAGCAAAAACAGAAACAAATTGCATCCTACTCTACGTTGGGTTGCCTCCCAAGCATCGCTTGTAATTTAAGGTCGACGGCCCGACCCGGTTACCTCAACCGAAAAGGATAGTGCAGGCTGCTCTATCCCTCCACTTCTTCTTCTTCCACCATCTCTTCTCGATAAGCCTTTTCTCACGAGCACCCATGTGCTCTGGCGATGGTGAACAGCTGTGAAAGCTAACTTTTTTCATCTTGCAATTTATCTTCTTTATCAGCTTCCACCAAGTACCACTTTGCTCATATGCGTCGCTCTCCATAAAGTCATTCCAGTAATACCTCTTTGGTGCTAGATGCTCATCAAATGACCCATGCAATTCATCCACACTCCCACACTTGATGAATTCCAACTCCTTGACTATGGCATATGGATAATCAATAGAATCTCCCATAGAACAAGATATTGGAAGTTTCTCATCATGTTCTTCCCCATAAGAATCCCCATACAGTAATTGTTCCAGCTCGTCGCAGACTTGCGTGACATAGGATATGGAGAATTCATCATTAATCCGAGTTGGGGCTTTTAACTTAATATCACTGAGCACAAGTGTTCCACCAGCTTCATCGTCTGCACACCACAGGCTTCCAATGTCGGTGTCTTCCAATTCATGCCAAGGATGTGATGGCGCCTGTGGTCTTGGATCGCAATACGGCAGATCCTACCACCTTGGACACACAGGTCCACCTCAGTCTGAATCAGAGTCTAAGTCCTCATAAATGGCAGAGTCCACCAATGGTTCATGGACACTGCAGTCTTCGCTCGGCTCAGGTATCTTTTCTTCCACTTGGTATGGTGATGATGAAGGTTGAATATGAGGCTCATTGTCATTTGGCAAGGGCTCCTCTTGTGGTTCTTGAATATTAGATTCCCATGCTGTTGATAGTTTTTCTACTCGTTTCTTTATCCTTTCCATCATCTCCCTCACATATTCCCTACCTGTGGCTGAATCCTCTTGTGGTAATTGTGCAGCTATGGACAAAATTTTGGCGCACACTTCGATGTCCTCCATAATACTACGTCGTTGTACCATAGTCACTGATGAATCCTCTTGGTACTGATGAAGCTGGGGTGGATGAACTCGACATGGATCCCTATTTTCATGATAAATGCCGCATCGATAGCACCAAAATATGAATGCGTCCTCTACTTCATGGTTACCCCTGCAGTAAAAATAGTAGGGCGCCAGAATAATAATATTCTCTCCACATGCTCATTATATCTCCTACTTCTTGAATTCCTGAGAAAATAGACTCACAATACACCCGTGAAGCACAGATATAAAGAATAAAACTAAAATAAAAGTACTCTAAACTAACTCCTGACTAAATAATCTACCGCTGTCCCCGGCAACGGCGCCAAAAACTTGAAGCAATTTCTTAACGTGTATGCGCAAGTGCATGGTCAAGTAATATAGGGGTGGTATTTCAACCCCGAGTTATCGATCCCACGAGGAAGATTATTTAATTAGTTATTTAATGTAGTGTACGGTACAGGAGGAAAGATTTGATTGATTTAAGAATTTAAATAACAACTAAACTAATATTTTTGGATTTTTATATTTAAGAAACAAAGATGGGGAAACTATGCGATCTCTAGATCACCTAGGGCTATAGACGATTTCCGGTTCAGCTATGTAACAAGTCAACCCTATTCTAGTTCAGTCGGGTAATAGGCTATGAAAATATCCTGTCGGTCTCATGTTATTTTACGTCTCGGTTAACTACAATCTCCTCTCGGTCTCATGTTGTCTACCGGTCCGTTCTAGCAGGTCATCAACTGGTACGTTAGCGGGTCCTGTCGGTCCACCGTTTCACGGAACAGCTGAATAATCCTACCGAATCTACCCACACTAAGGCCAATCCTAACACTTCTCCTTTTCTGTCTCGGTGATTCGGGATTGTTGCTCATATCTCATCAAAACTAGTTAGAGTCACTATCGCGCACTCGCTAGCCAAATAGTAGTCCTGGGTCATGCCTCCATTCTTATTAAGTTTTAAGTGCAGCATATGAAAAATTAACAAGAATGGAATTAACATTAAGCAAGAAACTGGTTCATAAAATAAACCCTAGTTTCATTGAAGATCAAATCCTAAACTACCCGTGTCAATAGACTAGATTCATCAACAAGTTCATGAAACCAAAATCCATTCAATAAAAATCAATTCCCAAAGCCTCAAACAAAGTCTTAACCCGGAAAATTAACCGTCTACATAAACCCTAGGCTCCCATAGAGACGCCTAGCAAATACTCTAGCTACGAATAAAAATCGTAGCAAAACAAGTGAGTTTCTCCATAAAAAAGATTAAGAGAGTAAGAAGAAGTAGAAAAACTCAAACCCTAGACCTCCAATGGCGATCTTTAAGTCTCCACCTTCTCTCCTTTGTTTTTCCTCGTCCTTCGCGTGCGACCCTCTTTTCTTGATGTGATTATCTCATTTTCTTTATCCCCTAGGTCTTTTTTAGACCTCTGGAAAGTGATTTCACGTCATTACTTCTTCAAAATTGCGTTCTGGCCCCAATACTTTATTTTTTAATTCAGCTTCTAATTTGTGGGAATTAGATTCCAATCCCTACAAATTACTTTAACTCTTGCGCGCTGCTATTCCAACTCCTGTGAACTACTTTCCAATTCCTGCGAGTTATAGAAGTAATTCGTGGGAATTACAGTCCAATTCGTGGGAATTGCTTCTGACTTGAATCTGCATTCTGCAACTCCATTCTAATTCGTGGGAATTACATTGCAATTCCCAGGAATTACAGTCCAATTCCCAGGAATTACTTCTGGCTTGCATCTACACAGCTCCCTTTTCTTCTAATTCATGGGAGTTACAGTCCAATTCATGGGAATTAGAATTAACCTTCCTTTTCTCCGCTTAGCATGCAGTTTCTTCTCCTCTCTTTCCTTGGCCATTTCTTCATGCTCTTCCGTTTCCAAAGCTCGTTTTCGGTATCCGATCTTCTCTCGAGCCTCCGGTACCTACAACTCACAACACGAGCACACACCGGCATCATATATGACAATAAAATAGCTCAAAATAGTACGAAAACACCCGGATTTACAATTAAGCGCTCAAAACTGAGCTTCTACGTTTCCACCACTTTCATAGTGCAAAACTCAGAATATTAACCCGGGAATCACACAAAACGGTATACACGTGCAAGAAATATAACTCTAATAGAGAGTTATCAAAACCCAAAGCCTTGATTCTAGCCTTCCTTTCTATCATGTTTCAAAGCCTTTAAATCATTTTCAAAGCTTTGAAAATATTCTCATCATCCTCCATAATTTTCTAAGTTTTTCAGTCTTTTCAAACCTTTTGATTCAAAATTTTCTCTGTCTTTTGATGAAAGTCAAGAAGGGGGAGAAATTTAGGTGCTTTTTGGTAAGTTTAAGATTTGGTGAGATCAATAGGTTCTTATTTGAATTGCTTTATTGTTTCTGCAGGTTACTTAGTTGTTTTTTTTCAGCTATGGAAGTACTATGATTGTTTTTTATTCTATATAACTGTTTTACAATTCTACTAATGCCTATCTTTTGCAGAGTATAAGTGTTAAACATATTAATGGTTTTTTCTTTCATCAAGGGGGCGATTGTGAGTTCACAGTCTGTTTCAAGGCCTTGAAACTTCTTTCAAAACCCTTGAAACTACACTACAACTCACAACATGAACTCAGGGGGAGTTTTTCCTTCTGGTTTGATCTCTTATCTCCTTTGCTTGATTATGCCTTATTTGATGATGAAAGACAAACTAATCTAGTGATTTATTATGACTTAATCTCATTGCTTGACTAATTTTTTGCAGGGGTTATTAGCTACCTATTTTGCGAGAAATATCTCCTTACTTATCTGTATGAAGAGAAGGAAATCCAGCTTGCAGATGAATCCTACATTTATGGAATTATGTCTTTACTTTCCTAAGACCTGAAGATGGAAGATAAGATCAATATCCTTGAAGATATCAAGCAACTAGTTGTTAGAATTGAGCTGTTAAAGAGTCAACGATCAGTTGCTTATTTTCAGGAAATTCTATTGAAGACGATCCTATATATTCTGGTATTCAAACAAACAGAAAAAGAAGACTGTTGAGAGAGATTTTTTACACCAACTATTGCGAAGACATTCAAACACTCTCAAGGATTGACAAGCAACACTGGGGAAGATCAATTCATATAATTCAAGTTCCAGACGAGCACTGCAGACTTAATTGCTCCATTGTGTTTCAGTGTTCTTCATTTTGTACTTCATATGTATGCCATTCTTTTAATAATTATCATCTCTTAATCTCGTGGTTTTGTTTAAGAGGAACAACAAGAGATTCTTATTGAATCAGTTAGCTAGAAGGTACTAGATAGGTTAGTGAGAACCACGAGCTGTAAAAAAGAAAGGGAAGTCTATGTACTTGAGATCCAGGGCTTAGCTTTTGATTAATAAGAAGCTTGTTAAAATCATGATGGGATTAGATCCCTTAGGTAGAGGCGTAGGTCATTGAGGACTCATCTCTGTAAAATCAGTGTGTCCACTGCTCTTTACATTTCAGTTTGTTACTTCTCTTACTAACTGCTCAAAACAATTTTCAATTTAATGCCTTGAAAGGCATTTCAAGGCCTTGAAAACTCTTAGTCAATTTTTAACCATCTGTTTTGATTCAAAGGAATTGAAACTTATTTAAAGGCCTTGAAATACTTCATGTTCTTCTCAAATTTGTTTAAAACCACTCTTTTGGAAAAAGTTGTCATACTCTATTCAACCCCCCCCCCTTCTAGAGTATTTGATCCTTTATTAGCTGCCTACATACTGGCTTTCAACATCTATAGCAAAAATACTTGGTGGTGCTGGAATCACAATTCCAAGCTTCTTGTCTTCCCGATATTTTGGGCAGTTCCTCTTCCACTTTACCACCTTTCGGCTTTAAGGGAACTTCCTTGGATTTAGCAACAAACTTGCTATTACCCTTGGGGATCAGGACATACTTTTTGACCCCTCCCATGTTGTATAACCATCAATATGGCTTTGCCTTTTCCCAAATTAGTGCTTTATTTAGCGGTTCTCAATCATATTGAGTTAGTTGATTTTGAAAAAAAGCTCTCGGCACTTCAAAACTTTTCATGTCCAGCTCGCTCTTTGAAAGAGCTTCTTTAAATGTATGATCATATCATAGCCCTCCATGTTCACATCTTGCTTCCGAAGTTCAGAGTTCATGGCAGCTTAACATGAGGCTAGTCACATCCAAAGAACCATTCTTTGATAATCCTTCCTTTAGGCTTTACTTCGTATTGTCAGTTGGTGGAGAAGAAATTTTCTGCTCTACTATGTACAGCTCTTCTAGCTTGAGAACGATTCTCAAGTTCCTGTACCAGTCTTAGGAAATTCATTCCAGACTATTTTTCCTTCTCAAGGATCAAACTGAATTTTCGATGTTTGTTAATTGATTTCCTTTGGAATTCTACAACTAATGAAAAATATACAATTTATAGTATTTTTTGAACAATTAACTACATTTAACAATAGCTAAATTATTAAATATATCTCCCACTTTTTTTTCCGGATTAATAGCCCTCACCATTAATGAAAAAAATATCATATATTTTATAGTGGGCCAAGATCGTTATTTCACCTCCTCTTTAGCTTGCTTTGGCAAGTCACCCAAAAGTAAGTTATTTAGGTAGGAACACTTTCCAATTGCATCATGTGCAAATCTTGGTTGAGATGGCAAATAACTCCTTATTTTTATCTAATAATCCCATTTGCCTTGATTTTAAGCTTTCAATCCAATTGAAGTAGCTGAGTTGTGTTTGACCTCTTACTCAACAATCGCACATTACTAGCTTGTGTCGTCGCGCCACATCATGAAGAATCAAGTCGCCTTGCTTTGGCAAGGCCGAGCTCAATACTTCCTGATCATGACGAATGTTAAGCAAGAGAAGGAAACATGCAATATTTACCATTGACGAATTTCCTTGTCAATTTTAATGTATTGATCACATCAACTGATCTACTTATTTGGATTGGGAATTCCCAAATAAAAGATACAACTATTTCATTATTATCTTGTTACGTTTTGCATGCACCCACCATACATCAAAAATAAATAACAAGAAAATAAATAAATAAAATGTGGTATGGATGTGGCCTAAAACCAAGTTATTCCCAAGCCAATGAGAATATCTATTAAGCCCTAAAACAGTAAGCTCATCTCCATGTGCGTTCGTCTTTAGTCCAAGCGTCCTAGCTTGTGGGTCTTCACTGTCTTGTAGTTTCTTTAGTCTTTGATCTTCTTCTCCATGCCTTGACTATATTCTATCAATATAATTCTAGCTCGCATCTATAAACGAAATAGAGTAACCTCATCGGTGAGGGAGAAGACAACCACCATGCGATAAAACACATAAACAGTTAAAATCCAATTTTATCCCGCTTGGTCAATTTTAGTTAAATTGGGATTTCTAGGGTCAAAACGGTCGCGCAAATCCCATTGATTGAACCGAACTGACCTGTCAAAATCAGTCCAATCCATTAGGCCCAGCCCGCCCAGTCATACCAGACCGGTGGGGCCGGTTGTCTCGGGTCAGCGCGCAAGGGTGGGGGGGGGGGGGGGGGACGGGCTGCCTAGGCCGAACCCGTATTGGGCTGAAACCAAAAGGTTTTTTCCTTCCTTGTGGGGAGATCCCCAATTGTGGGACAGAACACCTTTTTCCCCAATTGTGGCCCAACCCTAGGTTTTCAAATTACCAAAACAATCCATCATATGTATACAAAACTCACTAATTCTTACACGATATGTAAATTTAGTTTATTACCTATTGAATCACATTCAAATTGTAACATTATACGAATATCAATTTTTTGCAAAATTTAACAGTACAGTGTGAAACTGATAAAGCAGATAACTCATAAATCACGTTATGCGCTATGACATATGGCTCTGATACCACTGTAGGGTTTTGATGTTGGATGCACAACGAAAATAATTAAAATTTCTTGATCAAAGCTCTTCATGAATCTCAGGCTAAGCTCTCATAACATGATAAAGGAAGCAAGATGTACCTTCTAGGTTTGTGTGATCACAATGAAGAATAGCTTCCTCTTGTCTACTAGTATGCACACCTTGGATTGTCAACTGGAATCTCCTTAACGCCTTGTGCTAGATACGTTGAAGAAGAAATCAAACGATCCCGCAAACGGGACAAGAGGCCGAAACCTCCTTGTGGCAGACAGGTTGAGGCCGACGTGTAAGGGGGCGGATGCCTATTTGGTGCTCACTATCCTTGATATAATAGTTCATCTAATGAATTATTAGGGCTAGGACTCCCCTTTTATAGTTAATAACTCTTTATTAACTACGGAATTTCCCTAATACTAATCATGTCCATGCAAGAATTAGTCCACTTTGCAACATTGTCCAACTAACTTTGCATGTGGTTGTGATTAGATCCTTGATCAATTTAATTTTTAATTATTCTAACTAATTAACATCATTTCCAGTTTAATAATTTTGGTGTGTGACCCCGTATGTTCCTATTAAGTTGGTAGTAACAATTACAAACATAGAGTGGTGTCTAGCAACACATCTATGCCATCCAATTAATAGAAATAGTCGGTGATCTGACAAACTATGTGCCCAATGTTACTGTGTTGTGTAAGTCCCTTTGTCTCCATATCCGGACTGGACACGAGATATAAATGTCACACTCGCATATCCAATCCATAGTTTCTGGATCCTGGGAATAGGCTTATCTGTACAGATAACATCAATATCACATATTGATTTGTCTGAGTCTGGCCATACATTCCATAAGCACTACCCATCGAGTGGCCATGGATATTTACTTCCATTATGTGGGAGTGAAAAATCATATCTACGTCACTACCATCTCTCATCTTTCTTCCTATCAGACGGATTATCATATTTATAGTTACCCAGTTACAGCGTAACGTTTAATAATATCAAAATATGATATTTCACATCTAGAGTATCTAGTGACTTCAATTCTAAGGACTATAACGCCATTGTCACTACGAGAAGCACTTGTGACATTCACATAATTCATATGTCGCCTTCTCGTGGTGGGTCAATCCAGTATGCCATTACTCCTAATGCATACCCATGTGTTAGACTTAATATCTCCATATCAATCTACTCACACACTAGTCTATAGTGATCGTCTTATTAATCAATATACATGACTAGGGATATGTAAGATAAACAACAAGTTTAATATAAGGAGTTCACTATATTAAATATCTTCATAAATAATAAATGAATATTCTAGCCAAACACAATGTTCATACTAAAATAAGATTGCCTCTAGGGCATCTACGCAAACATTTGATTGTTTGCCATTGATATTCTACAACTAGTGAGATATATGCAATTTTAGTAGTTGTGAACAATTAACTACATTGAAAATTGCTTGATTTTTATATATAGCTCCCACTATTTCTCTCGATTAATATCCCTTACCATTAATGCAAAAAATATTATATATTTTCTAGTGGGCCAAGATCCATATTTCACCTCCTCTTGAGCTTGCTTTGTAAATTCACCCAAAAGTTAGTTATTTAGGTAGGAACACCTTCCAATTGCATCCAATACAACTCTTGGTTCATTTGGGCAAATAACTTCTTATTCTTTATCTATCTCATAGATAATCCCAATCGTCTTGCCTCTAAGTTTTCAATCCTATTGAAGTAGCTTAGTACTGTTTAACCTCTTACTTCAACAATTGCACACTACTAGCTTGTGCCTTCGCGCCACATCATGATGAATCAAGTCGCCTTGCTTTGGCAAGCACGTACTTTAATTGATCTTAATCTTGACGAGGGTTAAGCAAGAGAAGGCAAAACGCAATATTTATCTTTGAGGAATTTCCTTGTCAATTTTAATTTGTTTATCATATCAACTGATCTACTTATTTGGATTGGGAAATCCCAAATAAAAGGTCCAACTGTTCAATTATTATCTTTTTACGCTTTTCATGCATCCACCATACACAAATAATAAATAACAAGAAAATAAATAATAAATAAAATGTGGTATGGATGTGGCCTAAAACTAAGCTATTCCTAAGTCAATGTGAATATCTATAAGGCCTAAAGCAGCACGCTCATCTGCATGTGCCCTCGTCTTTAGTCCATGCGTCCTAGCTTGTGGGTCTTTACCGTCTTGTGGTTTCTTTAGTCTTTGATCTTCTTCTCCATGCCTTGACTATATTCTATCTAATTATAGCTAGCATCTAAAAACTAAATAGAGAAACCTCACAGGAGAGGTAGAAGACGACCCGTGGGCCGTAAATAAATTACATTAGTACATCAAAACCGAAATCAAAAGAAATAACAAAAATTAACATCCACAACTAAGGCCACATCAAACTGCCATGCGATAGAACACATAAACAGTTAAAATCGAATTTATCGTGCTTGATCAATTTTAGTTAAATTGGGATTTCTAGGGTCAAAATGTTTGCGCCAATCCCATTAGTGACCCGCCGGACCAACCCAAGTCGATCGGACCAGCCCAACCGGTCGAACCAGTCAGATGGCCGAACCGAGCCTGGACGGTCGGCTAGGTCAGCGCACAAGGAGGGGGCGGACAACTTGGCCGAACCCCACAAGGAAGATTTCCAAAAAACGTTCCCTTTCCTTGTGGGATGATGATTCCCTACTGTGGGACAAAAATACCTTTTTTCCCGATTGTGCCCAAACCCTAGGGTTTTAAATCACGAAAACATACATCATATGCATACTAAATTCACTAACTTTTACATGATATGTAAAATTAGCTTATTTCCTATGGATTCATATCCAAATCGTATTATACGAATATCATTTTTTTGCGCAATTTAACAGTACGGTGTAAAACTGATAAATTGGTAAACACATAAATCGCATTATGCGCTATGACATGTGGCTCTGATACCACTGTAGGGTTTCGATGTACGTTACGCTCCGAAAATACAAAAAAATCTTGATCAAAACCCTCCATGAATCGCAGGGTAAGCTCTCATAACATGATAACAGAAGTAACGTTTACCTTATAGGTTTGTGTGATCACAACGTAGAATAGTTTCCACGTCTCTACTGGTATCCAAACCTTAGGATTGTAAACTAGAATCTTCTCTATGGATTTTGCTAGCAGCGCGGAAGAAGGAATCTCCAGGAGCTTGATCAAATCAAGTGGATCACGCAAAACAAGGAAGGGAGGCTGAGCCTCACTGGTGCCGTTGGGTAGGGGTGTATGGCCGAACCTCTCTGTCTCTCTCCTTGCTCTAATATTTCATATTAATGAAAATTTTAAGATCAAGATTGCTCTAAATGGTTGAAGCAGCATTTTTTGAAGGCCTTGAAACAAGTTTCAAAGGCTTGAAACTACTACAGTATATAGCATGATCTTAGGGGGAGCTTTCTTGCTATTAATATTTTCTATACTTCTCCTTATTACTTGTGCCTTATTTGATGATGAAAGACAAACTATTTGTTGGTCTTAACATATTCTAATTCCACTGTTTGACTTAGTTTTCTCATGATTAATTAGCTATATGTTTTGCAGGATTTCATTCCTTAACTGTGTGTTTGTAGGAAAGTAAATGGAGCTGCAGATGGATCCTACTTTGTTGGAATGTTATCTGGATCCTCCCAACCCCTTAACCAAGAAAGATCAAATCAGTATCTTGAAGATACTGAGAACTATCCATTGGGAAGGAGCTGTTAGAAAAGTCAAAGATCAGCTGCATGATTTAAGGAATTCTGTTTGAAGAAGATCTTATAAAAATTGTTTTCAAACAGGAAGCAAACAAGGGGAAGAATTGAGAGAATTCGTGCACAACCAGCTTACAGACTTTCAAACACTTTCAAGGATTTTCAAGAATCGTTGAATAAGATCATCTCACTCAATCCAACATCCAGAAGAACACTTCAAGCTGCACTTCTTAAACTGTTTCACAGTGTTCTTCTTCTGACCATCATTTGTATATCATTTATGTTATACTTACAATAACTTAATCTCGTGGTGTTGTTCAAGAGGAACAACAAGATATTCTTGTTGAATCAGTTAGTCAGAGCAGGTACTAGATAGTTTAATAACAACCACAAGCTGTAACAGAGTAAGGCATCTATATGTTCTTGAGATCTAGGGCTTAGCTTTTGATTAATAAGAATTGAGTTGAAAATCCTACAGGGATAAGATCCCGTAGGTAGAGACGTAGGTCCAAGGGGACTGAACTCTATATATCTTGTGTCTCTTACATTGTGCGTTCAGTTCTTATACTTTTTCATTTCTTTTTAAAACAGGTTTTAAGTTCAAGGGCATGAAAGCCATTTCAAGGCCTTGAAAATACTATACAAAGCTTTCTTCTCAACATTTTAATTCCACGGATTTGAAACTCATTTCAAGGCCTTGAAACTCTTACTACTCTCTACAAACTTTCTTCGTAACTACTCTTTCAGAAAATGTTGCCATACTCTATTCAACCCTCCCCCTTCTAGGGTATTGATCTTGTATTAATGCCTACATTACTGTCTTTCAATTGGTATCAGAGATTGTATAACTGCATAGATCTAACAGTCTGGTGATTATGAGTACTGTAGGTGATGGTGGTTTCTCTCAGGGAAGAGCTCTTAACAGACCTCCTCTATTCTGTAGAGATAACTTTGTGAACTGGAAAGCTTTGATGAAAATGTTATTCATTGACCAAGATATAGAATTGTGGAGTATCATACAGAATGGTCCTCACTCACTCTACACAGAGAAGCATGGGATCAGAACTCCCGAAATTGAGGATTCACTTTCTACTTATGAGCTAGAACAATTTTCTAAAAACTACAGAGCTATAAATCTCTTATATTGTGCTTTGAGTGCAGATGGATTCAACAGGATTTCTGGATGCAAAACTGCTAAGGAGATATGGGACAAGTTGGTGGTCACCTTTGAAGGAACTAGCCAAGCAAAGCAAAAAAATATCAACGTATTCCTTAGACAGTACGAACTGTTTAAAATGAATGGAGATGAATCCATCAGAGACATGTTAAAAATGATTCACAGATGTTGTAAACAATCTAGATTCCTTGGGAAAATCCTTGTCAAATGAAGAAAAGGTCGGAAAGATTTCGAGAAGTCTTCATAAAGCCAAATGGGAACAAAAGACCACTGCTATTGAAGAAGCTCAAGATCTGTCATCTCTTCAGCTTGAGGATTTGCAGGGAAAGCTTCTTACACATGAGATCTCCATGAATGAAGTTGATGAAGAATTGCGAGAAAGTTTCAAGAACATGGCACTCAAGGCTAAGGAGATTAAACCTTCTCAAAGCCTTGACAAAGAATATGTTGATGATGAAGATTCCTTTGATCTCATTTCCAAAGCCTTTACCAGAATTCTCAAGATGAAAAAGAACTTTGGAAACAAAGACTTTAACAGGGACAAATAAAAATCCTCCAGTATCAAAGACTACAAAGGACATTTGATTAGAGACAGTCCACACAAGAAAAACAAACACTTTCAGAAGAAGGACCATGACAGGAGAAAGAAGGCTATGATAGCTTCGTGGAGTGGCTCTGAATCCTCAAGTGATTATGAATCTGAAGAATAACAAGTCAACTTGTGCCTTAAAGCTAAGCATGATGAAAGTTCTGAAAAGAAAATTGAGGTAATAGTGAATTGTTTAATTACAAAACCTACAGATGTCCTTTCTGATTATCTCATAACAATGCTTTTAAATGAAGAGGACTCTCTGAATGAAAACAGGATTTTGAAAGAAAGGTTCATGAGAAAGCAAAAGACAATTTGCAACTGGTTTGTCTAAATCAAAATCTTGAAATTTCTCAGTAAAAAACTGACAGAGATTTAAAAGCCTTATAATCAAGTTTCAAATCCTTGAAAACTCAGTCAAGGAAGTAGTCACTGAGAACTCTTTTTTGAGTGTCTTGTTGCTCTAAGACATCAGAATGATGATTTGGAGGAACAAAGGACTACTATACCTGAGAAACTTCAAGAATCAGAAAAAGATTTAACTAATATTGCTGGCTCAGAACACAATCTAAACTGGATCGTTGGAGGAATATTACAGTCTGTTCACAAAACTGATATTGGCTACAACCCCAACTTTCCTAGAAAAAACAACACCAGATTTGTGAAGGCTAGTAACAAAACCTCTCATAAATGTCATTACTGCTGCAAAAAATTAGTCTTGTGTAAGATTACTTGTCCCTTTAGAAGAAGATACCCTCACATAATGAGGAACACTTTTCCAAATCAACTCAAGGGACAAGTTAGACGGATTTGGGTTTCTAAACGGGTTAGACCACCTAACATGGTTGAATCTAAATTCCACACTTGGTCTAACAGCTGGGTAAGGAAGTGATTGGTGCTTGCAGGTTGTCACCAAGAGCAAAGAACATAGATGGATCATGGATTGGTTGCTCGAGACACATGAGTGGAAAGAGTTCTTTATTCCGTGAATTAAAGGAATGTACAGAAGGAACAATCACACTTGGTGAAAAAGGAAAATGCAACATCATTGGTATTGGAAATGTTGGTAACACTTCTGAAAACTTTATCTAAATGTTTATCTTGAAGATGGTCTTAAGTTCAATCTGCTTAGTGTATCACATTTATTTGACAAAGGTAACAAGGTTATATTTGACAAGGAGAAATGTGTGCTACAAAATAAGAAATCATGAAATTGTATTCTCACTGCTCCTAGATCAAACAATGTTTTCTTTCTAATTACGAACAAAGTCACAGAAGAAAGTCTAAAGTACCTCAAGGCCTTGAAAGAGGATTCAAAGAGTTAGCACAAAAAGCTTGGACACATTAGTTTGCACACCCTAAACAAATTGATTTCCGAATATCTGGTAAGAGGCTTGCCTCCTATCAAATTCAAAGTTGAAGAGGTTTGCAAAGCTTGCGCTCAAGGTAAACAAACTAGAAGCTCATTCAAGCCCAAGAACTTTGTAAGTACACTACTTCACCTAGGTCACTGTGGTCCTATGAGAACTCCAACTCCAAAGGCTAATAATTATATTTTGGTTGTTGTATATGATTTATCTAGATTTACTTGGGTGATGCTTCTTAGAGAAAAATCTGAAGCTCTTCTCGAATTTTCAAAGCTTTGTAAAGAGCTTCAAAGCCTGAAAAACTGCCTATTGCTTCTATCATAAGTGACCATGGCAGAGAATTTGATCAACTTGAGTTTGATTTATTTTGTGCTAAGTATGGTATCACTCATAACTTTTCTGCTCCTAAAACTCCTCAACAGAATGGAGTTGTTGAAAGAAAAGAAGGACTCTGGAAGACATTTCCAGGACTATGCTCTTGGAAAACAAGTTACCAAAATCCTTTTGGGCAGAAGCAGTGAATACTGTCACCTATATTATCAACTTGTGTTTGATCAGGCCAATTCTGAAGAAAATTGCCTATGAACTCTTCAAAGGGAGGAAGCCTAATATTTCATATTTCAAGCCTTTTGGGTATATATGTTTTGTATACAAAAATGGTAAGTATAATATTGGAAAATTTGATGCCAGAAGTGATGAAGGCATCTTTCTTGGTTATTCACTGACTAGCAAACCTTACGGAGTGTATAACAATAACCGAGCTTGTTGAAGAAAGTATTCATGTTATTTTTAATGAAAGCTATGATGGTTCTTTGAGTGATAGTCTTGAAGACTTAAATTTAAACAAGCATGAGTCAGATGATGAAGATCCAGAAGATGGGTCCCAAGAAATCTTATAGTACAATAGAAGACATTTTCAAGGCCTTGAAAATCAGTCTCGAAGCGTTGAAACAGATCCTCAAGAAAAGACATATGATCAAGCCACTTCTTCAAGGTCTCAAAGCCTTGAAAAGTAGATTGGAGAACCAGAACCATGGACACCAAGAAAGAGTTTTAAATACACGTCTTCACATCCAACTGACAATATCTTATCTGATCCATCCACTGGTACACAATCAAGATCTCAATTGAAGAACTTGTGTGATTTTGATGCTTTTGTATCTCTTATAGAACCTACGAATGTGAAGTAAGATTTACAAGACGCAGATGGATCATTTCAATGAAAAGTGAATTCAATGAATTTGAGAGGAACAAGGTTTGGAATCTGGTTCCTCCTCCCAAAGACCAGTCTGTTATTGGCACTAGATGGGTGTTCAGAAACAAGTTGGACTAGAATGGAAAAGTAATAAAAAAAACAAAGCCGTATTAGTAGCTCAAGGCTACAACCAAGAGGAAGGTATTGATTATGATGAGACTTTTTCTCATGTAGCCAGGTTAGAAGCAAAAAGAATACTTCTTGCATTTGCATCTCACAAGCATATCAAACTTTTTCAAATGGATGTAAAATGTGATTTTCTAAATGGATATCTACAAGAAGAAGTTTATGTTGCTCAACCCCCTGGTTTTGAGAATGATGATTTTCCAAATCATGTTTACAAACTATACAAAGCTCTTTATGGCCTAAAACAAGCTCCAAGGGCTTGGAGTGAAAGATTGTCTAAATTTCTACTTGAAAATGGTTTCAAAATAGGACTTGTACACAAAAATATTTTCATAAAGACTCATGAGAAAGACATTTTGGTAGTACAGATTTATGTTGATGATATAATTTTTGGTTCTACTAATGAATATCTATCCAAGGATTGCTCAAGCCTTACTAGCAGGGAATTTGAGATGAGCTTGATGGGTGAACTGAATTACTTTCTTGGACTCCATGTACATAAAATGAAGAAAGGAATCTTTCTGCATCAAAACAAGTATACCAAGGACCCGTTTAACAAGTACAATATGTCTCAATCCAAGGTAGTTTAACCCCCCCCCCCATGAGTTCTTCACTGTCCTTAGACAAGGATCAAACTGGTAAGAGTGTGAACCTGAAAGAATGTAGAGGTATGATAGGTTCATTTTTATATCTCACTGAAATCATGTGAGATATTTTGTTCAGTGTTTGTATGTGTGCTAGATTTCATGTTGATCCAAAAGAATCACACTTGATAGATGTGAAAATAATTTTCAGATATATGAATCGTACCAAAGACTTATCCTAAACAATCTAGCTTCTCTTTGTGTGGCTATTCAAATGCTGACTTTGCAGGATACAAAGTTGATAGAAAAATCACTTCAGGATGCAGCCAGTTGATAGCACCTTTTAGGAGATATAATTCTTTAGCATTTAAGACATGTTAATAGGTATTTGGAGAGTGATTTGAGCCCAAATTTAGAATAAAGGCTGTTTTATCACTTGTTGCTCACCATGTGCTATCTTGTTAGTCCGGGAATTTTCTATGCATATTTCGTTGTTATTTGTCAAATATAATCACTTGGTATGTTTGTTCATGTTGTCTTGGAATCAACTGATTCCATTCGGTTGATAGGAAGCATGGAACGAACTTCGGAAACAACGGTAGCTCAAGTGGAGTCAAGAGAAGCCGAATTGGAGGAGCTTGGATGACCAGTCCGCACTAATTTAATCATATCTGGAGTTCTAAAATAATCTTGGGAGTGATATTTGTTCCAAATGAAATCAGACTCAAAGATATTTCCAACGGTAGGTCACGGAGCTAAATCCGAGTTCGGACGAAGAAGATATGACCCGGCGAAGTCAGGAGCAGATTTCAGGGGCTGTTGTGCAATTACTGAGGACTTGTGACGGGTTTTGACTAAAGAACGACCTAGGGACGGAAAAACACATAATTCACGCATATAGAGAGTCAAGAAGAAGGGGGGGAGAAAGGAGACTTCATTGGGGAACATCATCAAACAATGAGAAGAGCCCGGATCGCAAGAAAATCATGATTTCTAGCGTATGATCTAGTTTCTTGTATGAAATATTTGAACACCATGTTATCTTTTGCTATGATTAGCTAAACTCATACCTAGGCATCTATGGAGAGCCTAGGATTTATGTTTTGAGGATGTTTTCCGGTTTTTGGATGAACTTTCACATTAGGTTTATGATTTTATGGAGATTGTTATGTTCTATTTCATGTTGAGTTCTGCCATTGACAAGCTAGAACTAGGATGTGTGATGTTGATTATTTATTTCTCCATGTAATCATGAACTAGGCTTAAAGATAATTCGTAGTAGTTAATTATTTGTTTACTGTCGTTAGTAACGTAGGAGTCATGACCCGAAATTACTACATAACTAGTGAGTGTGTGAAAGCAACTCTACCCTAGTTGGGATGAGTAAACAAGGACATTCGTACTCAATTAGACTAAGAAGTGAGTTGAATAGGAATGGCTAGATGAGGGTAAATTCAGTAGTATGTAGTGAATTGCTCGTGAATAGTGGCCTGATAGAACATTATCCCTTACAATATCGTTAACCTACTAGAACACATAGGTAGTATACTTGGCCTGAGAGGAACAAATCATTACCGTTGTGTAGAACGACATGAGACCGATAGGTAATTGTCAATGCCATTACCCAGATTAACTAACTATGAATTGTCGTGTTAGAACATGAAATCCAAAATCGTCAGAACTACCCTAGGTGATCTATAGATTTCCTAGCTTTCTCTCCTCTAATTTACATCAAATCATTTTATTTTCGTTATTTCACTACCATTGCTAGTCACTTGTTTGAGGGTGACAACACTTTAAACTACAAACTTTTTTACCGGTTACTTGTGTGAATTGAATTTAATTTCTAAAATAGATACATAGGAGACACCTTCCCTTGGGTTCGATAACTCGGAGTCCAAAATACTCCATTATATTACTTGACCGTATACTTGCGCAGCAACGCGTAGTTTACACTCGTCACCAGTTCCTTAGATCATCTCTAATAAGATGGCACTCCCAGAAACAAAATTCAGTGGCTCTATCTACAGCAGAAGCAAAATATATGGCTGTTGGAGCTTGTTGCTCACAAGTTCTATGGATAGCTCAGCAAATGAGAGACTTGGGATACAACTTCAAAGAGATTCCAATAAAATGTGACAACACAGTGCTATCTCAATTACAAAGAATCCAATTCAGCACTCGACCAAACACATTGATGTTAGACATCATTTTAACAGGGATCATGCTGAGAAAGGTGATGTAACTCTTGAATTTTTGTCCACTAACATGAAATTGACAGATATCTTCACTAAACCATTGCCAGAAGATAGATTCTCAGCCCTGATATTAGAATTGAGCATGCTAAATAAAGAAGCTTTGGTTTAGGGGGAGTAACATGTAAGTATTGTGTGTTTCAAAGTTTTGAAAGGATTTCAAATCCTTGAAAACCTTTTCAAAGCTTTGATGTTATGTTTTCTCAGTAGTACAGTCTTTCAAGGCCTTGAAACTCTTTCAAAGCCTTGAAAATTAGTCTTTCTCCTCAATAGTTAATAAACTTGGATATTCATTGTTGAGTATTATCTCTGTAGATAATTTCTCTATACTGCTTTTACCTTTTTAAAGTATATTCTTTTAAAATAAGCTTTATACTATTTCATTTCCCACGTCACACACAGTTTGAATTTCTCTCAAACTTGCACTTCTTAGAACATTTTGAAAATATTCATTTTCCTTTTCAAACTCAAACTCTTCGGTATTTATCTCTTCTCAAACCCTAACGAGCACAAGAAGAGCCTCTGAAAGAATCAAAATGGCCGTAGGTTCCAAGAAAAGCACATGACAAAAGAGAAACACTGCTGAAGAAGAGCTTCAAACCCTAAATGATGGATCTAGTTTCAGAACTCCCAGTCCAGAAAGGCCTCCTTCTCCTCCAAAGAATAATACCAAGAAGGATCAGACTCCTAGTTCCAACAAGAAGAAGAAGACATATCCACCAGCTCTTGAGAAACAACCATAGGAACAGGTTGCTAGCCCCAAGAAAATGTAGAAGAAGAAACCTACAAAAGCTGAGAAAGGAAAAGGAAAGAATATAGATGAAGAGCCAGATACTGTTAAGGAACTACAACTATTTTCTGAGAAACAAACCTCCTCTGGTAAGAAATCTGCTATCTCTAACAAATGGTTTGTTAGTAATGTTTCAAGGGGAATGTGGTTAGATGGTTTTGCTTCTGCACTTATAGCCTACTGTAGTATGATCAGTATCGAGATGTTGAACAACATGAATCTTGAATGAATAAATAGGTTGAATAAAATCTCTCTTTGGACAATTCTAAACGCCTCATTAATTGCTTATCTAGACTCACCAAGCTATTTTATCTGAACATGAAGCAAATCAAGTCTGTTTACTTGGTTATAACCTCTAGAGTTGTTGGTGTAGATATGGAGTTTACCATTCTGAGTTTGCCAATGTGTTAGGCTGTCCTAAAAGATACAACACAGACAACTATCCCAGTAAGGTTGAAGCCCTGACACTGACTGAAGAAGAATTCTTTCTACCCAATGTTCCTACCTCCTCAAAACATTTACACACTCTGTATTGACTGTTGAAGCTAAAGTTATATTTACCATCTTAACGAGGTGTGTAGTGCCTAAGGAAAATTCAAATGAACTGTTGTCTAACATGGCACTAATCTTGATGTATTTGATCATGCATAGTTTTGAGATTAATCTACCCACTGTGATGATGGAACAAATTCTTTTCTCCCATAACAAGAAGAGAAAGCATCCTCTTCCATATGCCAATCTGTTATCACTCTTCTTATGGAACTTATAAATCCCAAAATCACCATTGTTTTGGTATGCTTGATGAGAAGTCATTCCAAAGTATTGGAATCATGAAAACCAGTGCTGGAGTTTGGAAATTGTACTTAGAACTGTCTTCAGAGGAGCTGCAATCCAAGAAGTTTCCAAAACCGAAAGCCTTGACCTCTCCATCCACTCTACCCTCTCAATCTCAAGACCTTTCACTAGTGCTTCAAAGGCTTGATGTCTTGGAAAATGATATGGATGAACTGAAGCAGAATCAGCATGAATTTGGAACTAAGTTCAAGCAGGTGAGGTACATGCTTGAGAGTATATTCAAAAGCATTAATTTAGTCCATTTATAAGAAGAAGTTTCATAGGCTGCAGAAGGATCAAAGAAAGTAGAGTCTACAAAGGACTTGTTCAATGAGCATACTACTCAAGATGAGACTGCAGGGGTTAAGGATACAAGGAAATAGATTGCTGAAGAACAGGTTGGTGAAGAACATGAACAAGACATTGAAGACAGCACAGATACAGGGGTACTAATCAAGGATCTTATGAAGAAAAATAAGAAGATCAAGACTTCAGCAGTAGACATTCCATCAGGGATCACCTTAGCAAAACTTTTTGAGGAAGATGTTGCTGATGAAGTTGTTGAAGAATTTGCTCAGGAAGATGAGGAAAATGATGAGGACAATGGTGAAGAAAATGATGAACCCAAGGGAGATGCAGATCCCTCACCCTTATTCTAGCCTCCTCTTTCTTCTATTTTCAAGGCCTTGAAACCCTTTTCAAATCCTTGATTCTTCTCTCTTTTTAAAACTTGTTTTAGTTTAAGTTTTAAATAAAATTGATCCAACATTTTCTCAATCTTTTGATGAATGTCAAAAAGGGGGAGAAATCTAGGGTGTCTATTTGATGCTTTAGAGATCTAGTTTAGATCTTTAGGATGTTTTTGAGTTGCATTACTTGAATAAGTTGGATTTTCTATCTGATTCAGTTTTAGCTTATGATATGAGAAAATCATGACAGATCTTCTATGCTATAATGTTTATTTTTTGTACAGAAACAGCTCTTAACATATTAAGTGGTTTTGTCTTTCATCAAGGGGGATATTGTAAGATCAAGCTTGCTCTAAATGGTTGAAGAAGCATTGTTTCAAGGCCTTGAAACAAGTTTCAAAGGCTTGAAACTATTGCAGTATATAGCATGATCTTAGGGGAGCTTTCTTGCTTCTAATAAGGAAAGATCAAATCAGTATCTTGAAGATACTGAGCAACTATCCATTAGGAAGGAGCTGTTAGAAAAGTCAAAGATCAGCTGCATGATTTTAGGAATTCTGTTTGAAGAAGTGACGCGCCTAAATTACCCGTACTGCGCAAGTGTACGGTCAAGTAGTAAAGTGGAATATTTAGGACTCTGAGTTGTCGAAACCACAGGGAGTTGAACTACTATTAGCCAATCGTTAATCAACTTTTAGGTACAAAGTAACCGGTAAAAAGGATTGAATCATTATAAGTTTGCCACCCTCAATCAAGTTGCTCTATGTAACTAAGAATTGCAATTTAATTGAGTAATATTACTAAGAGTATGGAGAAACTAGAAGATTTAGGGTCCCTGATAACTCTATATTAGAGTTATATTTCTTCTACGTTTGTGTACCGTTTTGTGTAATTTCAGGGTTGAATATATTAGAAATACACTATGAACTTGAGGAAATTGGATAAGTTTAGCTTTGAGTGATAAATAGTTAATCCGGGCGTTTTTCACATTATTTACATTTATTTTGTCACTTTTGATCGCACGGGTTGTTTTTGTGTTGTGTTTGACAGGAAACAGTGCTCGTGGATCAAGAGGAGGAGGAAAACGAACTTCGGAACATATGCGGAAGCTTGGGAGAGAAAGGACAAAGATGGAAAAAGGGGGTTAAAGTGTCATTTTCATAAGTTTGGGTAATGACACTTAACACCCCCAATGAAGAATAGAAGAGAAGACTTAGAAAAATTGAGCGGAAGAAAAGTGGGGAAACTCACTGACTTGTAGGATCAAAAGTTGATCCTAGGATCTGAAGTAGATCGCAGGATCAAAATATGTGATCGTGCGATCAGATGCGAGACTTAGCCAATACTTGAAGGAAGAAAAAAGAAAACCCACTGAAGTGTCGGATCACCTCTGTGATCGTAGGATCAACCCAAATCGCACGATCAGAGAAAGTTGATAGCACGATCTGCTGAAGCTAGGTGTACGATTTTGCTTGTTTTTGAGCCAAAACTACGTCGTTTAGTGTTATGTTATTTCCTAACCTAGTTGGGGAATAATTAATACACGTAATATTAATTCTGTTGGAATAGATGCCCTAGAGGCAATCTAGTTTAGTATGAATTATTTGTGGCTAGAAATTCATTTATTATTTATTTGTGGCTAGAAATTCATTTATTATTTATTTATTTAATATAATGAAGTCCTTAGATTTACAATTGTGTTGTTTATCTTAAATATCCCTAGTCAAATATAATGATTAAATGGGACAATCATCTATAGACTAGTATGGGGTTGGATTGATATGGAGATATCACGATCCAACACATAGGTGTGCATTAGGGAATGTTGCACTGGATTGACCCATCTCCGAGAAGGCTACATACACGTTATGTTGAGTCACAAGCGCTTCTCGCGGTGCAATGGTATTGTCATCCTTAGACTTGAAGTCACTAGATATTCTAGTTGTGGATTATTGTGATCTTGGTAGCGTTAAACGCTACACCGTAACTGGGTAGTTATAAAGGCGTGTACTGGATACAATAAGAAGCAAGCTTAGAGATCGTAGTGGACGTATATAGAATTTGTCCCTCCCACATAACGGGAGCAAATATCCTAGGCCACTTGTGGGATAGTGCTTATAGAATGTCTGGCCAGACTCAAATAAATCAATATGGGATATTGATCTTATTTGCACGAATAAGGCTATTCCCATGGATCGAGAAACTATGGATTGGATATACGAGTGTGACTTGTATGTCTCGTGTCCAATCCGGATATAGAGACAAAGGGATGAGACAATTACTTGTACAAAGGTTGTCAAGATGACTATTCTATTAGTTGGCTAGAATGGATGTTTTTCTAGAGACCGCTCCATATTAGCAAATAGTTGCTACCAACTAGATAGAACCTATGGGGTCACACGCTACATAGAGTTGAACTAGATTAGGGAATTAATTAATTGGATTAATTAGAAGGATCACTTTGCAAACCCTTGCAAACTTAGTAGGGACTAATTTGCAAGGAAGGGACTAAATTGAATTCTAGTAGGACTAGAATAAGTCCTTTAGGTAGTTAACAAGGAGTTGTTGGACTATATAAAGGACCTTTCTTCCTTCCTTCCCAATAACTTATGCTCATTATTGAACATAACAAGAGTGGGAGAGAACAAAAGGAGAGAGAGCAAGCAACAAGGGAGCCGACCGCCCCCTTGCCGCCGCCCCGTCCCCGTCGGCCACAAAGGAGGCCAAGACCCTCCTTTTGGGTCTCGTTTTGCGTGATTCTTCTTCCTCTTCCTCTTCCGGGCTAGCACCAAGGAGTTGGGAGATCTAGGATCAACTCTAGGCGTGGATCAACTATAGAGAACGTGACACAATTCGCGTTTGAAGTCATCAAAGGAGAACCCTAAGGTGTGTTATTGATTTCTAACCCTTACCATCGTTATGTCTCTTGACTTGTGATCCTTGGAGGGTTTTGCATGGTATTATGATTGTTTATGCTTCCGTTGCGCATCCATGATTCAAAACCCTACAGTGGTCTCAGAGCCACAGGTCGTAGAGCATAAACGTGGTTTATGTGTTACGTTTTAGTTGCTTTACACCTTAATTTGATTGTTTATCGCGTAAAACAAGACAAATCAAGCATGGGATGCAATTTGTCAATAATTAATCATAACAAGATCCAATTTTTGCATTGGATGCATGAATTGGTGAGTTTGAGAAATTTTAGGATCTTAGATCTAGGGTTTGGGCATCCTTGGGGAAGAAGGAGTTCTCCCAAAACAAGGAAACAACCAAAATTGGGCACCAAGCAAGGGAGTTGTTTTGGAAACAACTCCCTCAAGGAGGATCGGCCCCCCTAGGGACCGCCCCCCTTGCTTGCCGCCCAAGATTGGCCGCCCTAGGGGCTGGGCGGCCCTAACCCGCGGCCTAGGCTTGTGGGTTTTTGGTCGGGCCGGCCCTAGGGCCTTGTGTTTCACCTTATTGGGCCCGGGCAATTTGATTGTTGGGCCCATGGACCGTTTTAACCCTAGAAATCCTAAAATCAATTAAAAATTGACCAAGCGCGTTAAAATTGGATTTTAACTGTTTATGTGCAAATCGCATGGTTATTGGATATGGCCTTAGGATGTGGTTTGATGTGGATGTTTAATTTTGTGGTTTGGTTTTACGGCCTGGGAGCTGATCAATTAATTGTAATAATTAATTAGGGTTTTATGGCCTGCGTGCCATTTTTTTTCTCAACTTGTGAGATTTATTTTATTTAGTATAGAAGTTAGCTAGTGCTAGATAAAGTAGATTGTTAGCCAAGATTGAAGAAAAGAAGCCCAAACCCAAAGAAGCCACAAAAGATGGAGCATGGAGCATGGAGCATTCCACAAGACTATGAAGGATGGACCAAAAGATCAAGACGCATGGAGATGTGTTTGCTTTAGGGTTCATAGATAATTTCATTGGCTTGGAATTATCTTAGTGTAGAGAAGGCCATATCCACATCACGTTTAATTTCTGTTTTGTGGTTGTTTATTTTATTGTCTTATTATTGTGTGGTTGGTGTATGGATGATGCATGCAATTAGGATAATAAGATAATTAGACAACCCGGATATATTATTTGGAGTTGTGCCCAAACTCAAATAGATAGATTAGTTTATATTGATCAACAAAAGCAATTAAAAAAATTGAATTTAAAATCCCTCAAAATTCAAATATTGTGTTCTTGCCTTCTCGTTATTTAAACACTCATTATCATCATTATTTACCAAGCTCGTGCGTGCCAAAGCATGGCGACTTGGTTCATCATGATGGAATGCGATGGCTCGTAACAATGTGCAATTGTTTAGATAAGAGGTTGAACACAACTAGGCTATTAATTTGATTAAGAAACCTAGAGGCAATCAATTGGGATTATCCACATGGATGGATAAATAAGGAGTTATTTGCCCAATTGAACCAAGAGTTGCATATGGGATGCAATTGGAATTGTTCCTACCTAGAGTAGTCAAATTATGGGCGACTTGCCAAAGCAAGCTCATAAGGAGATGAATCATGGATCTTGGCCCACTAGAAAATATAAGGATATTTTCCGCATTAATATCTTGAGGGTTATTAATCCGTAGAAAAATGGTGGGAGCTATATTTGATAAACTAGCCATTATTGAATATAGTCAAAAATTCACAAATACTAAAACTTGCGTATTTCTTTTTTGTAGAATTCCAAATGGCAAACAACTCATCGAGTTCACAACATTCCCTACGATCTGTCCTTGAGAAGGACAAGCTCTCTGGAACCAACTTTCTTGATTGGTACAAAAACTTGAGAATTGTTCTCAAGCAAGAGAAGAAACTGTACGCAATAGAGGAGCATGTTCCAGAAGGTCCTGAGAACCAAACACCTGCTGCCCTAAAGGCGTATCAAAAGCGTGTTGATGACGCTAATGATGCGGCCTGCCTTATGCTTTGCACCATGACTTATGAGCTTCAGAAGCAACATGAAAACATGAATGTTGTCGATATGATCGAACATCTAAAGCAGCTCTTCCAAGATCAGGCGAGGGTAGAGAGGTATGAGGTCTCAAAGGCACTGTTCAAGTATCATCTGGCAGAAGGGAACCCGGTGGGACCCCATGTACTCCGAATGATCGGGTACTTGGAGAATCTCGCCCGACTAGGGTTCCCGGTCGGCCAAGAGTTGGCAACCGATCTCGTGTTGCAATCGTTGCCCGAGAGTTATGGACAGTTCATTATGAACTATAACATGAACGAGATCGTGAAACCACTGCCAGATTTACTCAACATGTTGAGGACGGTTGAACAGGGCATCAACAAGGGTAAGGGCAAGGCCATAATGATGGTACAGAAAGGAAAGGGCAAAAGGTTTGCCTCTTCCTCCAAGGGCAAAGGCAATCAGTTGTCAAGTCCAAGGAACCTGCCCTTAAGCCTGTTGGTGGCATTGCCAAGGGCGTGACTAAAGGTGAGTGTCACTACTGCAGTCAGCCTGGACACTGGAGGAGGAACTGCCCAAAATATCTGGAGGACAAGAGGCTTGGAATAGTGATTCCACCACCACCAGGTATTTTTGTTGTAGATGTCAATTTAACTTTCTCTACATCATGGGTATTAGATACTGGATGTGGATCTCATATTTGTCGAAATATGCAGGATCTAAAGAGAAGTAGGAGATTGGCTAAAGGGGAGATAGATCTGCGCGTTGGGAATGGAGCAAAGGTTGCTGCGTTGGCCATAGGCGTGTGCGAGCTATCTCTGCCTTCAGGATTAGTTTTAGAGTTAAATAATTGCTATTTTATGACTGCTATGAGCAGAAACATTATTTCTATTTCTTGTTTGGACAAGGATGGTTTTATTATTTCAATAAAAGACAATTGTTGTTGCTTTTATTTAAATAATATTCACTATTTTAGTGCGCAATTATTTAATGGACTTTATGTCCTTGATCTAAGCAATCCTGTCTACAACATTAATACCAAGCGGATTAAAATAAATGATTTAAATCCTGCTTATTTATGGCACTGTCGTTTAGGCCACATAAATGAGAAACGTGTATCTAGACTCCATAAGGATGGATTGCTAGACTCATTTGATTTTGAATCATATGAGACATGTGAGGCTTGTTTATTGGGAAAATTGACAAAGTCCCCTTTCAATAAGAAAGGTGAGAGGACTAGTGAGAAATTGGCGCTCATACATACCGATGTGTGTGGGCCATTTGCCACGCCTACCAGGGGTGGTTATGTCTACTTCATTACATTTACTGATGATTACAGTAGATATGGATTTGTGTACCTTATCAGGGCAAAATCCGAATCCTTTGAAGTGTTCAAAGAATTCAAGAATGAAGTAGAGAAGCAACTTGGCAAAAGTATCAAGGCTCTACGATCAGATCGTGGAGGAGAATACTTGAGCCAAGAGTTTGACGACTATCTTAGAGAGTGTGGGATCGTGTCCCAACTCACTCCACCCTGAACGCCACAATGGAATGGCGTGTCCGAGAGGAGGAATCGAACCCTATTGGATATGGTTCGATCTATGATGTGTCAAACCAATCTTCCATTATCATTTTGGGGCTACGCTCTATTAAGTGCAGCTTTCACCATTAACCGTGTTCCGTCTAAATCAGTCATGAAGACACCATATGAGATGTGGAGTGGGACGCGTCCCACACTGTCGTTCATGAGGATTTGGGGCTGCGATGTCTATGTAAAACGTTTACAATCAGACAAGCTGGGGCCTAAATCGGATAAGTGTAAATTTGTGGGGTACCCTAAGGAAACTAAGGGTTACTACTTCTACAATCCAACCGAGAACAAAGTGTTTGTTGCTCGGACCGGCGTGTTTCAAGAAAGAGAGTTTGTCTCTAAAGAAGCAAGTGGGAGGAATGTAGAACTTGAAGAGGTTCAAGAACCACAAATCACTGAACCGATCATGGAACATGAACAGGAACCACAAGTTGTTGTGGAGCAACCTGTTCAGGTAACACAAGAGCTTCGTAGATCTAGTAGAGTGCGCCAGGAACCCGAGAGGTATGGACTTCTCGTAACCGATTCCGGTGACACGATGCTCATAGATGATGAGCCTACTACCTATGAGGAGGCCATGAGTGGCCCAGACTCTCAGAAGTGGCTGGAAGCCATGAGATCCGAGTTGGAATCCATGTATACCAACAAAGTATGGACTTTGGTGGAACCACCCGATGGGGCGCAGCCCATAGGGTGCAAGTGGGTCTTCAAGAAGAAGATCGACATGGATGGTAATGTGATTACCTATAAGGGCCGATTGGTGGCTAAAGGATTCAGACAGATTCATGGTATTGACTATGATGAAACCATTTCACCAGTCGCTATGACCAAATCCATCCGAATCCTACTTGCGATTGCAGCATACCACGACTATGAGATTTGGAAGATGGATGTCAAAACAGCATTCCTTTATGGGAATCTCCTCGAGGACGTGTATATGATACAGCCGGAGGGTTTTGAGGATCCAAAGCAAGCCAACAAATTCTGTAAGCTGCAACGATCCATTTATGGATTGAAGCAAGCTTCTAGGAGTTGGAATCGATGTTTTGATGAAGTGGTCAAAGAGTTTGGCTTCATCAGAAACGAAGATGAGTCTTGTGTCTACAAGAAGGTTAGTGGGAGATCTGTATATTTTCTGGTCTTGTATGTGGATGACATACTACTCATTGGCAACGACATTCCCATACTGCAATATGTTAAAGATTGGCTAGGAAAGTGTTTCTCAATGAAGGACTTAGGGGAAGCGGCCTATATACTCGGTATAAAGATCTATAGAGATAGATCAAAGAGGTTGCTAGGCCTAGGTCAAAGTACATATATTGACAAGGTGTTGAAATGGTTCAACATGCAAGATTCCAAGAAGGGATTCTTGCCCATGTCACATGGAATCACTCTTTCGAAGAGTGGTTGTCCTTCCAATGAGATTGAGAAGGAACGCATGAGTAGAATCCCCTATGCCTCGGCCATAGGATCTATCATGTACGCCATGTTATGTACTAGACCAGATGTGTCATATGCCTTGAGTATGACAAGCAGATACCAATCCAATCCGGGTGAGAGTCACTGGATTGCAGTCAAGAACATCCTAAAGTACTTGAGAAGAACTAAGGATGCTTTCTTGATATTTGGCGGTGAGGAAGAGTTGCGTGTAAGGGGTTACACTGATGCAAGCTTCCAAACCGACAGAGATGACTTTAGATCACAATCGGGATATGTGTTTTGCCTGAATGGAGCAGCGGTGAGCTGGAAGAGTTCCTAGCAAGAGACGGTAGCTGATTCTACAACAGAGGCTGAGTACCTTGCTGCAAATGGCGCAGCAAAGGAAGCTGTTTGGATCAGAAAGTTTGTTTCTGAACTTGGTGTGGTCCCTAGCATTGCGGATTCAGTTGAGTTGTTCTGTGACAACACTGGGGCGATCGCGCAATCGAAGGAACCTAGGTCGCACCAGAAGTCCAAGCACGTGCTCAGGAAGTTTCATCTGATTCGAGATATTATCGATAGAGGAGACATTCGAATATGCAAGATTCCTACAGATCATAATCTGTCAGACCCACTTACAAAGCCTCTCACGCAGTGGAAGCATGAAGGGCACACTAGGAGTATGGACATACGAGATGCGCCAGATTGGCTCTAGTGCAAGTGGGAGACTGTTGGAATAGATGCCCTAGAGGCAATCTAGTTTAGTATCAATTATTTGTGGCTAGAAATTCATTTATTATTTATTGGATATTTAATATAATGAAGTCCTTAGATTTACAATTGTGTTGTTTATCTTAAATATCCCTAGTCAAATATAATGATTAAATGGGACAATCATCTATAGACTAGTATGGGGTTGGATTGATATGGAGATATCACGATCCAACACATAGGTGTGCATTAGGGAATGTTGCACTGGATTGACCCATCTCCGAGAAGGCTACATACACGTTATGTTGAGTCACAAGCGCTTCTCGCGGTGCAATGGTGTTGTCATCCTTAGACTTGAAGTCACTAGATATTCTAGTTGTGGATTATTGTGATCTTGGTAGCGTTAAACGCTACATCGTAACTGGGTAGTTATAAAGGCGTGTACCGGATACAATAAGAAGCAAGCTTAGAGATCGTAGTGGACGTAGATAGAATTTGTCCCTCCCACATAACGGGAGCAAATATCCTAGGCCACTCGAGGGATAGTGCTTATAGAATGTCTGGCCAGACTCAAATAAATCAATATGGGATATTGATGTTATTTGCACGAATAAGGCTATTCTCATGGATCGAGAAACTATGGATTGGATATACGAGTGTGACTTGTATGTCTCTTGTCCAATCCGGATATAGAGACAAAGGGATGAGACAATTACTTGTACAAAGGTTGTCAAGATGACTATTCTATTAGTTGGCTAGAATGGATGTTTTGCTAGAGACCGCTCCATATTAGCAAATAGTTGCTTCCAACTAGATAGAACATATGGGGTCACACGCTACATAGAGTTGAACTAGATTTGGGAATTAATTAATTGGATTAATTAATTAGAAGGATCACTTTGCAAACCCTTGCAAACTTAGTAGGGACTAATTTGCAAGGAAGGGACTAAATTGAATTCTAGTAGGACTAGAATAAGTCCTTTAGGTAGTTAACAAGGATTTGTTGGACTATATAAAGGACCTTTCTTCCGTCCTTCCCAATAACTTATGCTCATTATTGAACATAACAAGAGTGGGAGAGAACAAAAGGAGAGAGAGCAAGCAACAAGGGAGCCGACCGCCCCCTTGCCGCCGCCCCGTCCCCGTCGGCCACAAAGGAGGCCGAGACCCTCCTTTTGGGTCTCGTTTTGCGTGATTCTTATTCCTATTCCGGGCTAGCACCAAGGAGTTGGGAGATCTAGGATCAACTCTAGGTGTGGATCAACTATAGAGAACGTGACACAATTCGCGTTTGAAGTCATCAAAGGAGAACCCTAAGGTGTGTTATTGATTTCTAACCCTTACCATCGTTATGTCTCTTGACTTGTGATCCTTGGAGGGTTTTGCATGGTTTTATGATTTTTTATGCTTCCGTTGCGCATCCATGATTCAAAACCCTACAGATTCAAGGAGACACTTTTCATCTATTATTCATCACTCACGCAAGGAGGAAGAGGAGAGACGGGGATCAAGAGGAGGATTCCTCCTCCATTGAAGATCTAGGGTTTCATCTTCTTCTTATTCTTCTTTCAAATCTTGTATGGAGAAACTTGTAAATTTTGTTTGGTTGATTAATATTAGCTAAACTCCATTGTTAGGCTTCTCTAGAGAGCCTAGGGTTATGTAGACGATGATTTTTTCTGGATTCTTAATCTTTGTTTCATGCTTATTGATTTCTTCTATTGAATGGATGTTAGTTCTTGAATCTTGTTAAGGATCTTAGTATATTGACACGACTAAGATAGGAATCGATAATCAATGAACTAGGGTTTGCTCATAGGATGAATCATGCTTAAATTTGATAAAGTTCTAAATCAATTGTTCATAATCTATGCTTAATTCTTAATGGGGATGGAGTAATTAACCGGAACCGTTAGTTGGCTAGTGAAGTGCGCGACAGTGACTTTAAATAGCTAGGATGAGATATGAGCATCAATCCCGTATCAGTGAGACTGAGAAGAGACGTGTTAGGATTGGCTAGTGTGGGTAGATTCGGTAGGTGAAGTTCGACTGTTTCATGCAACGGTGGACCGACAGGACCTGTTTTCATGCATGTCGTTAGCCTACTAAAACGGACCGGTAGACACAAGAGACCGATAGGAGATTGTAGTCTACCGTGAAGTAGAATGACTTGAGACTGATAGGAGATAGTCTGTGCTGTTACCCGGCTTAGTTAGAATATAGTTAACGTGTTGCTTAGATAATCCGGAAATCGTCTACAACCCTAGGTGATCTAGAGATTGCCTAGTTTCTCCAAACTTATTTCTTAAATATAAAAAAAATACAAAAATATTAGATTAGTTTTTATTTCAATTTCTAAAATCAATCAAATCTTTCCTCCTGCACCGTACTCTAAATTAAATAACTAATTAAATAATCTCAAGCCTGTCCTCGTGGGATCGATAACTCGGGGTTGAAATACCACCCCTATATTACTTGACCGTGCACTTGCGCATACGCGTTAAGAATCTGCGTCAGTCCCTAGGGTACTAAATTGATTTCCGGATTCTATTCACAACACTTCATCCTTTCTTCCAACATACCAGTTACACTCGCAACACATATCTTTCAATCATGTATCACACTGTAATGTAATACACAACAAATCCTTTTAGCCTAATGTTGTTAATCACACTACTCTAGTTGATATACGAAAGGTACGTTTCAGTCCTTGTAAAGCTATTATTCTAGCATAATCAACTAAAACAAATCCTCAAGTTATCACTCTCATTCTTTCACCTCTCAGTCTCAAGAATATTAAGAATGTCTTCTTACTCTTCACGAATCTAGGGTTGAGTTACTTTCATACACTCTCCTAGATAACTAACATGATTTGGGTGATCAAGCCTCACATGCTAAGAATTAAGAACTTGGGTAGAAGAATGATGAGAATCAAAAGTGAAATTAAGCTTAAAGCATGAAGTAAATCCATGAATCCAAGATTCAATCAAGTAAAACCCTAGTTCTCAGTAATCACCTAGATATGAGTTTTGCTAGACATGGAATATCTTGAAAACATCATATTATCCATAGAAAATAGTACAAGAGATGAAGAAGAAGAATCAAACGATGAAATCTCCCCAAGAGGTGCGTGAATCTCCGTCCTAGAGCTTCCTTGCGTCGTCTTCTCTCTCTCTTCCTCTACGTGCGTGAATGAGTCTCCAGGCCACCTAGGTTGTCCTTTAGCCAAAAATCATCATAAGACTTTAAAAATTGCGTTTTTGCCCCAAAAAATTGGACTTTAGTGTCAGACCATTTCGGGCCGAAATGCTGCTCCTTAATTTTACTCTCTGACTTCTCCAGGCCATAACTTCTTCGATCTCCGATTAAGCTCCGTGACCTATCGTTGGAAAGCTCTTTGAGTCTACTTTCATATGGCATCAGTATCACTCCCAAATTAATTGTATAACACCATCTATGATCAAATTAGTGCAGACTGGTCACTCCGGCTCCTCCAACTTTGCTTCTCTTCATTTCATTTGAGCTCTGGTTGTTTCCAAAGTTCGTTCCATGCCTCCTATCAACCGATTAGCATCCGTTCTTGTCAAGAAAACATGAAAAAACATACCAAGCGATTATATTTGTCAAATAAAATCTAAATATGATTAGAAACGCTTGGAGTAACAATATAACACATATGAAGCATCAAGTGATAAAACACAACATATTCTCTGCAATTAAGCTCAAATATCTCATGATAATGTGGAAAATTACAATAATATATAGCTCCTAAAAGGCTCTATCAAATTCCCCCACACTACCTTCTCGCTCGCCCCGAGCAACACTTGCTTCCATGATTCACATATATCTTTACTTTTCCTTGGACACAACGACTCAAGCACCGGACTATGCAATCTGCATGACTTTAGACCATGCAAATCGATTATAAACAATGCAACAAAGTAAAGAACATATATTTTTTTCTTTTTAGTTAGAGATTTGGCAATCTTGAAAAGCAAATCGGCATGTCATAAAGTTCTCATATTCCCTTGGAGATTCTATAACTTTGGTGATTGGTAGAACTTGCGGCCAGTTTCGTCAGACAGAACGGGCACGAACACTCAATAAGTTGCTTCTGCACACTCATCAAACGTATCCCTAGCACCTACCATCCGAGCTATTCATCCACAAGTTAAATTGTTTACGGCTTAGGAAGGGTAGGATAAGACACTTAGAAGCGCATTCCTAGACGTCATGATATAACTCGAAAAACCCGATTCTCACACTCCCACACCAAAATCCAAGGAACCCCACCGAAACTAACTACTCCGGCCCTCATTCCCTCCATCTTGGAGCAACGTCGTTCTCGCGGCCACAAATGTGAAGAAGTGATCTCGAAAAATAGCTAATCTCCTCGGTCTTCATGTAGTTCAATTTCGCTCCTTTTCCATTCACTTTCAATTTCTCTTTTTTCTTTTCTAATTTATGTTTTTTTTCTTCATATATATATAACAAATCTCATGGAGCCAACAATAGTGATAGTAATACCCGAGGAAATGCAAGTATCAAATCAAATAATGTGGGGGTGGACTGTGTCAAATCAGTGATATATAAGTTCACAGGTTTCACAGGATTTAAATAGAAGAGCTATTTCAAGGCCTTGAATTGTCACAGGTTTCACGGGCTTGAGCTATTTCAAGGCCTTGAAACTGTCTGACCTATATGCATATTCTAAGGGGGAGTTTTTCTGAGTTCTTCTGATCTTATTCTAACTCTCTAATACCTATATTTGATCTGTTATAAATTTATGATGAAATAAAAAAGCTTTTGATTCACTTAGACTTCATCTGATTAACCTGTTTGACTTAGTTTTGCAGGAAAATTCATTTCCTATTTTGCAGGATTGGTTTCCTAACCTGGGTTTTACAGGAAAGGAAATATTGAGAGAATGTGATTCTGTGATCAATCAGACACTCATGAAAGCTTCTCAGTACGTTTAAAGACAAGATCAACTTATTATCTTTGAAGATTCTGATCAACTATCCGTTGGGAAGACTGTTAGAGAAGTCAAAGATTGTTGCCTAATAAACAGGAAGTTTGTTACTGAAAATCATGAAGATTTGCTGATCTTTTGAGCAGCATAAATGGAGCTCAATTTGAAGAATTTGATACAACACTCAACGGGAAAAAATAGAGACACATATTAAGGATTGACAAGCATCAAATATGCACGTCATTCTCATACTCCATCTCACAGAAGATCACTGAATTTTTCACTGCATTTCCACTTCCAGTGTTCTTCTGTTCTGAACTTAATTTGTATATCATTCTTATATTACTTCTAGCTCTCATTCTCAAGGATTGTTCAAAGTGAAAAACAGAGAATTCTTAGTTATTCAGTTAGCTAGATCAGGTACCAGATAGGTTAGTGAGAACCACAAGTTGTAATAGAGTAAGGCATATCTCTGTGTTTGAGATCTAGGGCTTAGCTTTTGATTAATAAGATTTGTGTTGAAAATCCTGCTGGGAGAAGATCCCTGAGGTAGAGACGTAGATCCAAGTGGACTGAACTCTATAAATCCTATGTCACTTGCATTTATCACTTCATTCACATAGTTTGATTTACACAACATTCAAACTAGCCTATTTTCAAGGGTTTGAAACTCTTTTCAAGGCCTTGAAAAAGAATTGTCTGTTTTTCACTTAAACTGTATTTCATTTCAAAGGCTTGAAACTATTTTCAAGGCCTTGAACTTCATTACTCTTCACAGAAACTCTTCTTTTTGCAAGTTTTACAAAAATTTAGCATACTCTATTCAACCCCCCCCCCCTTCTACAGTATCTGTACTGCATTTCAACCTGCTTACTCCCCTTTCAATTGGTATAAGAGCTTGTATCTATGTATAGATTTAACCATCTGGTGATCATGAGTACTGCAGGTGATGGTGGTTTCTCACATAGAAGAGCTGCTAACAGACTGATAGCGCCTTTTAGGATCTATAATTCTATAGAATTTATCACATGTTAATAGGTATTTGGGGAGTTATTTTAGCCCCATGTTAGAGAATATGAGTCGTTTTATCACTTGTTGCTCACCATGTGCTATATTGTTTGTCCGGGCGTTTTCTATGCACATTTCATTGTTATTTGTCAAATATAATCTCTTGGTATGTTTGTTAATGTTATCTTGGCAGGAACGGATGCTAATCGATTGATAGGAGGCATGGAACGAACTTCGGAAACAACGGAAGCACAAGTGGAACAAAGAGAAGCAAAGATGGAGAAGCTAGGATGACCAGTCTTCACTAATCCTAAGATATCTTGAGTTATGCAATTAATTTTGGAGTGAGACCTGTGCCAATGAAAATTTACTCAAATAGATTTTCAATGATAGGTCACGGAGATTAATCGAAGTCCGGATGAGAGAGTAATGACCCGCGCAAGATCACCTTACAATTATGTCCGGGAATTACAAACTGGAGGGGCTGAAATGCAATTTCGGCCAAAGTACATTAAGAACTCGCCCCCAACCGGTAAAAACGTGATAGAAGACCTAGGGGGACTCATTCATGCATACGGAGGAAGAGAGAGACGCAAGGGATCTGAGGAGATCGATTGGGATCATCCCCAAACCCGAGATTTCCCCGTTTGATTTCTTTCTCTTCTCTTTTCATCAATTTTATGGAGAACCTCTATTGCTTTGCTAAGATTTCTAGTAGTTAGACGTTTTGCTAGGCTTCTCTATAGAGCCTAGGGTTTATGTAGACGATTGGTTTTTCCGGAATTTAGACTTTGCTTCATGCTTTGAGTTTGATTTATTGAATGAACGTTAGTTTCTTGATCTTGTTATTGAATCTAGTCTATTGACACGACTAGTTTAGGATTTGATAATCACGAGACTTAGGGTTTATTTGTGTATCATAATCTTGCTTAATGTTAGTCTTTATTCTAGGTATTGTTCATATGCTATGCTTAATTCCTTAGCAAGAATGGAGTAATTAACCAGACTTGGTAATTAGTTAGCGAGTGCGTGAAAGCGACTTAGACCTAGTTGTGATGAGATATGAACAACAATCCTTAATCACTGAGACTGAGAAGAGAAGTGTGTAGGATTGGCCTTAGTGGGTAGATTCGGTAGGAGATAGTGATGTGTTCGTGTGGTGGTGATCTGAGAGGACATCATTCAGTGCACTGTCGTTAGCCTACTAGAACGAACCGGTAGATGTAGGTGGACCGACATGACACCAAGTAGAACGTGACGTAGAACGACAGGAGTCTGATAGGAGATTTTCAGTACCATTACCCGGCTTAACTAGAATAGAATTAACGTGTTACATAGCTAATCCGGAAATCGTCTACAGCCCTAGGTCATCTAGAGATTGCCTAGTTTATCCATACTTGTTTCTTAAAAATAAGAATACAAAAATACTAGTTTAGTTGTTTATTTTATTTCAGTCACCTGTCTGAGGCTGACAAATGTTTAAATCACGATCTTTTTCTCCTTGTACCGTACTCTAGTCGATTAACTAATTAAATAATCTCAAGCTTTTCCTCGTGGGATCGATAACTCGGGGTTGAAATACTACCCTATATTACTTGAACCGTGCACTTGCGGTAACACGTAAGAAAGCGTGTCACAGACCTCCTCTGTTTTGTGGAGATAATTTTGCTCACTGGAAAGCCCTGATGAAAATGTTCATCATTGATCAAGACATATAGCTATGGACCATCATTCAGAGTGGACCTCACACTTTCTACACAGAGAAAGATGGGATTAAAACTCCAAAAACTGAGGACTCTCTATCTTCATCTGAATTAGAACAATTCTCTAAAAATTTCAAAGCTATTAATATCTTGTATTGTGCTTTGAGTACAGATGAATTCAACATGATTTCAGGTTGTAAGACTGCCAAGGAGATCTGGGATAAGTTTGTGGTGACATTTGAAGGAATCAGTCAAGTCAAGCAAACCAAGATCAACATCTATCTCAGACAATATGAGTTATTCAAGATGAATGAAGATGAGTCAATCAGAGACATGTTCAAAAGGTTCACACACATTGTCAATAACCTTGATTCACCGGGAAAGCATATTTCCAGTGAAGAAAAGGTGAGGAAGATTCTGAAAAGTCTTCCAAAGGCAAAATGGAAACCAAAGACTACTGCTATTGAGTAAGCTCAAGATCTCTCATCACTACAACTTGATGACCTACAAGGGAAGCTTCTGACACATGAAATATCCATGAATGAAGCTGATGGAGAGCTACCAAAAGGTGTCAATAACTTAGCACTCGAGAACAAAGAGAATGAGAAAATTCAAAGCCTTGAAACTGAGGATGATGATGAAGATCCATTTTCCTTGATTTCCAAAGCCTTGAAAAAAATCCTTAAGATGAAGAAAAACTTTGGAAACAAAGACTTAAACAGAGAAAGACACAGATAATCTAGTAGCAAGGACTACAAAGGTAAGTCTTCTTCACAAAGTAAATCAAAAGTCATGAACTGTTTTGAGTATGGTGATGTAGAACACTTGATAAGAGATTTCCCACATAATAAAAGCAATAACTTTCAGAAGAAAGACCATGACAGGAGAAAGAAAGCTATGATAGCTTCATGGAATGATTCAGATACCTCAAGTGACTCTTAATCTGAAGAACATGCCAACCTATGCTTCATGGCCAAGCATGATGAAAGTTCTGAAAAGAACATTGAGGTAATGGTAAACTTTTTAATTTCAAAACCAAAAGAAGCTCTCTCAGATTATCTCAGAACAATGCTTTTAAATGAAGAGGACTATCTGAAAGAGAATAGAGTTTTGAAAGAAAAATTTCATGAGCAAGTAAAAGAGAATTTACATCTTGTTTGTCTGAATCAGAATCTTGAAATCTCTCAGAAGAAAACTGACAGTAATTTCAAGGCCTTGAAAACCAGTTTCAAAGCCTTGAAAACACAAGTTAAGGAATTAGTCACTGAGAACTCTCTATTGATTAATAGCCTTGTTAATATGAGACATCAAGTTGATGAATTAGATAAACAAAAAACTAATTTACTGAGAAACTTCAAGAATCTGAATTAGTCAAAGTCAAGCTTGCAGGCTCAGAACACAATCTGGACTTGATTCTTGGAGAAAGCTCAAAGTCTGTTCACAAAACTGGTATTGGATACAATCCAAATTTTCCAAGAAATAACAATACGATATTTTGTGAAAGATGGAAACAAAACTTCTCCTAAGTGTCATTTCTGCAATAAAATTGGTCATGTTAAGATGACTTGTCCTTTTACAAGAATAAACCCTCACATAATGAGGAACGCATTCCCATTTCAACTCAAAGGACAAGTCAAACAGATTTGGGTTCCTGAAGGAACACACTCCCATTTCCACACTTGTTCTAATAGCTTGGTAAGACAGTGATTGGTGTTTGCAGGTTGTCACCAATGTCAAAGAACATAAGTGGTTTACGGACAGTGGCTTCTCAAGACACATGAGTGGAAAGAGATCTCTATTCTCAGAATTAAAAGAGCAATCAGAAGGTTCAATTAAACTTAGTGAAAAAGGCAAATGCAACATTCTTGGTATTGGTAAAGTTGGTACAGATTCTTAAAATTCAATTTATGATGTATATCTAGTTGATGGCTTGAAATTTAACCTGCTTAGTGTATCTCAGCTTTGTGATAATGGAAATAAGGTTATCTTTGATAAATAGAAGTGTGTGGTGAAGAATGAGAAATCAGGAAAATGCTTTCTCATAACCTCTAGATCAAACAATGTTTATACTTTTCAGACTAACAAAGTTGCAGGTGAAAGCTTGAAGTGCCTCAAGGCCTTGAAAGAGGATTCAAAGCTTTGGCACAGAAAGCTTGGTCACATTAGCTTGCATAACTTGAACAAATTGATCTCCAATGATCTGGTAAGAGGATTACCATCCATTAAGTTCAAAGATGATGAAGTATGCGAAGCCTATGCTCAGGGTAAGCAGACCAGAAGCTCATTCAAGCCAAGGAAGTTTGTAAGTACTACTAGACCTATTGAATTACTTCACATCGATCTCTGTGGCCCTACGAGGACTCAAACTCCAAAAGTTAAGTAGTTGCTAGTTATTGTAGATGACTATTCTAGATTTACTTGGGTTATGTTTCTTAAACAAAAATCTGAAGCCCTCTTTGAGTTTTCAAAGCTTTTCAGAGAACTTCCAACCTTTAAAAAACCTACCTATTGATTCAATCAGAAGTGATCATGGTAGAGAGTTTGATCAATTAGAATTTGATTTGTTCTGTGTTAAGCATTGTATCTCTCACAATTTCTCTGCTCCTAGAACTCCTCAACAGAATGGAGTTTTTGAAAGAAAGGACATGACTCTTGAAGATATGTCACGAACAATGCTTTTAGAAAACAAGCTGCCAAAACACTATTGGGCAGAAGCTGTGAATACAGCACACTATATTTTGAACAGGTGCTTGATCAGACATATCCTAAAGAAAACCCCCTATGAACTATTCAAAGGGAGAAAGCCAAACAGTTCATATTTCAAACCCTTTGGATGCACATGGTTTGTCCACAACAATGGAAAGGACAACTTGGGTAAGTTTGATGCAAGAAGTGATGAAGGTATCTTTCTTGGTTACTCTATGACTAGCAAAGCTTATAGAATTTATAATAAAAGAACCAAGCTGGTTGAAGAAAGTATTCATTTTATCTTTGATGAAAGCTTTGATGATTATTTGAGTGAAAGTTTTGCAGACTTGAATCTGAACAAGCATGAATGAGAAGAAGAAGCTGAAAACTCACTTGGTTTCAAGAAAGGTTCAGAAGGAAACAGAGGCCATTTTCAAGACCATGAAAATAGGTCTCAATGCCTTGAAAATAGAGATCAAAGCCTTGATAAGGATGATCAGAAAGACATGAGTGATCATGCTACTACTTCAAGACCATAGAAGCAATATGGAGAGCCCGAACCCTGGTCTCCAAGAAAGAGATTCAAATATCTTTCATCTCATCCATTTGACAACATCATCTCTGATCCAACTACTGCTACACAAACAAGATCACAGTTGAAGAATCTTTGTGCTTTTAATGCTTTTATTTCTCTTGTAAAACCTAAGACTATGAAGGAAGCACTACAAGAAGCAGACTGGATTATAGCTATGAAAAATGAACTCATTGAGTTTGAAAGAAATAAGGTGTGGAACCTTGTTCCCCCACCAAAAACCCAGTATGTCATTGGTACCAGATGGGTGTTCAGAAACAAATTGGATGAAAGTTGGAAAGTGATCAGGAACAAAGCAAGGTTAGTTTCTCAAGGTTACAACCAAGAAGAAGGTATTGATTATGAGGAAACTTTTTCTCCTGTTTCCAGGTTAGAAGCAATTAGAATTTTACTTGCCTTTGCATCTTACAAGAACATGAAACTGTTTCAGATGGATGTGAAATGTACATTTTTGAATGGATACTTGCAAGAGTAAGTTTATGTTGCACAACCTCCTGGTTTTCAAAACGACAAGTTTCCAGATCATGTTTACAAACTTGACAAAGCTCGTTATGGTTTGAAACAAGCTCCAAGAGCTTGGTATGAAAGACTGTCAAATTTTTTGCTTAAAAATTATTTCAAAAGAGGATTAGTAGACAAGACCCTTTTCATAAAGACTCATGAGAAAGATTTACTTGTAGTTCATATATATTTGATGATATATTTGGAGCTACTAATGATCTATTGTGCAAATAATTCTCAAGTCTTATGAGCTGGGAATTTGAAATGAGCATGATGGGAGAGCTGAACTTGTTCCTTCGACTTCAAATACATCAGATGAAGAAGGGCATCTTTCTACATCAAGGCAAGTACACTAGGGACTTTTTGAACAAGTATAGTATGTGTCAATCCAAAGAAATCAAGACCCCTATGAGTTCTACACTGCTCTTAGATAAGGATGAATTTGGTAAGAGTATAGAGGTATGGTTGGATCATTACTATACCTTACTGCTAGTAGACCAAATATCATGTTCAGTGTATGTATGTGTGCAAGATTTCAAGCTGATCCAAAGGAATCACACTTAAGTGTTGTGAAAACAATCTTCAGATGTCTAAATGGTACCAAATACTTAGGGCTTTGGTATCCAAGACATTCTAAAGTTTCTTTGTATGGATATTCAGATGTTGACTTAGCAGGTTACAAAGTTGATAGGAAAAAGCACTTCAGGAACTTGTCAATTCATTGGATCCTCCTTGATCAGTTGGCACTCCAAGAAACAAAACTCAGTTGCTTTATCAACAGCTGAATACATAGCTGTTGGAGCCTGTTGCTCACAAGTATTATGGATTGCTCAACAGTTGAGAGATCTTGGAATTAATTTCAGAAGTACACCTATCAAATGTGACAACACTAGTGCAATATCAATTACGAAGAATCCAGTTCAGCATTCAAGAACCAAGCATATTGATGTCAGACACCATTTCATCAGAGATCATGCTGAGAAAGGTGATATTGTTCTTGAATTTGTTTCTACTAACATGCAAATTGCAGATATCTTCACTAAAACATTGCCAGATGAAAGATTTTCAGCTCTAAGACTGGAATTGGGTATGCTAAATAAAGATGCATTGGTTTAGGGGGAGTATCAGGTAAGGAAGGTAAGCCTTTATGTGTATCAAAGGTTTGAACTGATTTTCAAAGCCTTGAAAATCTTTTCAAAGCTTTGATTTTATTTGTTTCAATAAAACAGCGTTTCAAGACCTTGAAATTCTTTTCAAAGCCTTTAAAATAAGTCTGATAACTGTTTAGTCAATAACTCTTGGATCGTTCAATATTGGGTGCTATCTTTGTAGATATTTGCTCAATATTGCCCCTACCTTTTTCAAAATCCTTATTCATCCAAATATAGTATTAAAATATTTGTTTGCAACGGCTTCAAAGATTTGAATCTTCTCTGATCATTACAAATCTTTTGAGATCAGAGAGAAATTAGAGTTTCCTTTTTAAACTCAAACTAGTATTCATCCTCCTCTCTTCTCCTTCTCTCCATAGAAAATAGTACAAGAGATGAAGAAGAAGAATCAAACGATGCAATCTCCCCAAGAGGTGCGTGAATATCCGTCCTAGAGCTTCCTTGCGTCGTCCTCTACCTTCCTCTACGTGCGTGAAAGAGTCTCCAGGCCACCTAGGTTGTCCTTTAGCCAAAAATCATCATAAGAACTTAAAAATTAAGTTTTTGCCCCAAAAATCGGACTTTAGTGTCAGAACATTTCGGACCGAAATGCTGCTCCTGAATTTTTCTCTCTGACTTATCCAGTCCATAACTTCTTCGTCCGATCTCCGATTAAGCTCCGTGACCTATATTTGGAAAGTTCTTTGAGTCTACTTTCATATGGCATCGGTCTCACTCCCAAATTACTAGTAGAACTCCATCTATGATCAAATTAGTACAGACTGGACACTCCGGCTCCTCCAACTTTGCTTCTCTTCGTTTCACTTGAGCTCTCGTTGTTTCTGAAGTTCGTTCCATGCCTCCTATCAATCGATTTGCATCTGTTCCTGTCAAGACGACATGAACAAACATACAAGACGATTATATTTGACAAATAACATCTAAATATGCATAGAAACGCCCGGACTAACAATATAACACATATGAAGCATCAATTGATAAAATGATACATATTCTCTACAATTAAGCTCAAATATCTCATGATAATGTGGATAATGACAATAATATATATCTCCTAAAAGGCGCTATCAAGAAGATCCTATAAATTTGGTTTTCAAACAGGCAGCAAACAAGAGGAAGAATTGAGAGAATTCGTGCGCAACCAGTTTACAGACTTTCAAACACTCTCAAGGATTGTCAAGCATCATTGAAGAAGATCATCTCACTATATCCAACATCCAGAAGAACACTTCAAGCTGCACTACTTAAAGTGTTTCACAGTGTTCTTCTTCTGATAATCATTTATATATCATTTATGTTGTAATTACAATTACTTAATCTCGTGGTGTTGTTCAAGAGGAACAGTGAGAGATTCTTGTTGAATCAGTTAGCTAGAGCAGGTACTAGATAGGTTAGTGAGAACCACAAGCTGTAACAGAGTAGGGCTTAGCTTTTGATTAATAAGAATTGAGTTGAAAATCATGTAGGGATAAGATCCCAGATGTAGAGACGTAGGTCAAAGAGGACTGAACTTTATATATTTTGTGTCTCTTACATTGTGTATTAAGTTCTTATACTTGTTCATTTTTTATCAAAACAATTTTTAATTTCAAGGGCTTGAAAGCCATTTCAAGGCCTTGAAAACACTCTACAAAGCTTTCTTCTCAACATTTTGATTCCAAGGACTTGAAACACATTTCAAGGCCTTGTAACTCTTCCTACTCTCTACAAGCTTTCTTTGAAACTACTATTTTTTAGAAAAAGTTGCCATACTCTATTCAACTCCCCCCCCCCCTCTAGATTATTGATCATGTATTACTGCCTACATTACAGTCTATCAACAACTCTTGTGAAATAATAGAGGTAGTACTCCCCTTTTATAGTAAATAACTCCTTATTAACTACAAAATTTCCCCAATACTAATCATGTCCATACACGGAGTAGTTAACTTTGCAACTTAGACCAACGAACTTTGCATGTTGTTGCGTTTTGATCCTTGATCCATATAATTGTTACTTAACCAACTAATTAACATCCATATCCAGTTTATCCTTTTGGTGTGCGACCCTGTAGGTTTCTATTAAGTTGGCAGTAACAATTACAAACATTTAGTTGTGTCTAGCAACACATCAATGCCACCCAACTAAAAGAAATAGTTTGTGATCTGACAAACCTTGTGCCCAATGTTACCGCATTGTGTATGACCCTTTATCACTATATCCAAATTGGACACGAAACATAAATGTCACAATCGTATTTCCAATCCATAGTTTCCTGATCCTGGGAATAGGCTTATCTGTACAGATAACATCAATTTCACATATTGATTTATCTGATTCTAGCCAGACATTCCATAAGCACTACCCGTCGAGTGGTCGTGGATATTTACTCCCATTATGCGGGAGGGAAAAATTCTATCTACGTCACTACCATCTCTCAGCTTGCTTCATATCATGTTCGATTACCATCTTTATAGTTAACCAGTTACGGTGTAACGTTTGAAGATATCAAAACATGATATTTCACAACTACAGTATCTCGTGACTTCAAGTTGAAGGACTACAACACCATTGTCAGTAGGAGAAGCACTTGTGACATTCACATAATTCATATGTAGCCTTCTCATGGTGGGTTAATCCAGTATATCATTACTCCTAATACATACCCATGTATAGACTTGATATCTCCATATCAATCTACTCACATACTAGTCTATAGTCATCGTCCTTTTAATCAATATACTTGACTATGGATATTTAAGATAAATAACCATTGTAATCTAAGGACTTCATTATACTAAATATCTCCATAAATAATAAATGAATATTCTAGCTAAAACAATGTTCGTACCAAATATGATTGCCTCTAGGGCATCTACTCCAACAAATACCCCATGCACTATGGTTAATTACCATTTGGTACCCTGTCAGAGATCGATACCCCCCCCCCCCCACCCGATCAGTATGATGCGTTTCTGGGTTGTCAGTGCAGTTCCGTAACAAGATGTTAATTTCACAATGTTCGTACCAAATATGGGTTTGAGAGTTTCTAGGTAATTCTAACCGAACTGGATGAGAAAAATCATTAACAGAGCACGTGGGTACCTCTGATTCGGGCTCAAACAACACATGAACATATCATATTTCAATACTTGATATTGCCACCAACAGTCAATTGAATTTCTAGAGATCTGAAACCGAGCTACGAACATATCCCAATCGTCTTCATCTTCAGAGAGACACACCCAACAATCGGAACTGTAGACAAGTCTCGACCCATTTGCTCCGATCACCACCACTGCAGTTGTTGGTGGGTGGGTTCTATTTGCTGAAACAAACATCGATCACAACAAAAAAGAAGGACAGTAGGAATTAATAAGGAAACTACCCACTCTCCGTCCCATGTTTTCCTCGTCCACCCTAGCAAACCTAAACAAGCCTTCACCTCTCAGCCACAAACCGCCACCGCCACCACTACTTGGAATGAAAATCGAACCAAAACACTTTGAACTCTGCCAAATCGAACCCTCAATTCAAATGAAAGCAGCCGTTCATGAAGAATATGGTCACCCTTCTAGTCAGCCCCAAGAAGATACAACACCCAAATCGTCGTAGGGAGGAGAAGTGTGTGGATCTGGGTGACCGATGTGGTGGAGTGGCGATGATAGACGGTGTTGACAACGTGGTGGTTTGGTTGCTGGAAGATCGTTACTGGTGGTTGAAGGAGATCGGGACCGCAAGAGAGGGAGCAGATGAAAGTTTTGTGGCGTCTAGGGTTAGAAAATGAGGAAGAAGGAGATGAGATGGCATTTATAGTGTTGTAATTTTGCTTCAATGTTAGGGTAGAATTGTCTTTTTGCCCTACTTAGTGTGTCGTTAGTTTCTAACTCTGACAGGGGGTATTCGTATTTAACCACAGCGCATGGGGGGTATCAGTATTTTATCCATGATGCAGAGGTGGAAATTGTCTTTTACCAATTTTTTTTACTATTTTTAGTAATATTTCGGTTGCTGATTATGACCTCATTTTTAGACCGGTTTGGGTCAATATTTCGCTTGCGTGTTTATCAAACTTATGGTTCAGTTTCAAAATTTTATCACTTGACATAAATTAGGGTTTTGGCTATATATGAAGGCCTTGTGGGCAAAATCGACAGATTTGTTCATTGAATTATTTTGAACCCTATAGAGAGGTTTTTCCACTAGCATTTGAACCCTACGTGCAGCGTCAGATTCATGGGAGACAACGTTTGTTGACCAAATTTAGTAGAAGGCAGGTTTCTATTCCAGTGCCTGTTGGATACAGTTTCTTACTGAGTGATGATCAGCAAATATAGGCAAGTTGAAATCAAGTAAGATTGTCGATTAGCCTCTATTTATCAGATCATGTAGTCAGCGGAATGACGAAGTCTAGCACACAGACTGTAATTTGCACATATTCAAACCTTCTGAACTAACAAAAGCAATCAGTGTGAACAGACAGTTCACAAATAAGTCAACCAATGGTAGCAAGAAAGACACGGTTATGTTCAAGGAAACAAAAGTGTATCATTCTGAAGTCAAATGGTTAAATCAAGTATTCAAATTGCGAATAGGGGGATTGAAAAATCAAGACATTTGACAGCAGATGATGCCAGAGTCAACCTGTGATCATCCCAGAGGCAGCAAAATCAAGTGAGCGAGAGCGCCAACCAACTTGTTGTGGAACTGGAACTGGAAAATAGATAAGCTGGAAAAACACGGGCAAGGAACAGAAACTGGTGATATTTGCGTAGTAGGCAGAGGGCAAAACATTAAAACATGAAAGCTGAAGAAAGACTGGCAAAGAACAGAAACTAGAGATATTTGCACAACGATCTATTTCAAAACATCTTTAACATAACCCACTGCCCAGGACATAAGTTTTCCGGAGCTTCCAACCAATATACTCGACAGCAAACCATAGAATACCGTAGATATTGTCATGGAATACACAGCCAACATTAGCAAAATACTAATATGTAGTAGTAGAATATTCTTGTTTGCTCCGAAACTATCTTTTAGCTTACACCTGTGACCCTACTCAAAATGCCATATGATCTCTTTAACATAACCCATCGCCCAGGACATAAGTTTCCCGGAACTTCCAAACAAACTACTCGACAGCAAACCATAGAATACCGTATAGATCTTGTCATGGAATACACAGCCAACATTAGCAAAGTACTAATATGTAGTAGTAGAATATACTTGTTTGCTCCAAAACTATCTTTTAGCTTACACCTGTGACCCTACTCAAACTGCCACATGACCTCCGTGCGGAGCTGCTCCTCTTCTTCAGGGGTGAAGTCTCTTTTGAGGTTGAAAAGTGTGCGGATCTCCTCGGAAGTCTTCCCCTTAATCATGTCAGCAACTGTCTGGCATGTGAAGTCAAGCAGCTTGGGGATTTCCAGGAAGTGCGCAGCCTAAGGAGTAAAGAGACAGATTAAACTTACAGAAGAAACTGTGATTACACACTACTGTTTACAGCAGTGCAAAGAAATATTTATCAATTACCATGCTTGATGTTTCTCAAAGTGCCACTACCCTTTGAACATGTAGTAAGCATGTAATTGTGTACATAGGAACTACATATATCTTACATCACAAGAAAATACATGGCTGTATATTTTCATGCTTCTATACTGCATAGATGATACAATCTCCTACAGTACAAAGGGATACACTCAGCAGAAATATCTAAACTGAATTACACAGAACATGGTAATCACATATACCAGTGGATACATAAAAAGTATACTGTTATTGTACTTGCTCTTCATAAATTGGATGCTGGCATAACATGTACTGGATATAAGAATGGTACAAAAGTACATTTTAAACGCTATCAACTTAACCTAGGCCCAAATATTTATTTATGAGAAAGTATACATTATTTCACCATCCTCTACTGGGGACTAACATCCTAAAAGTGATACTTTTGAGTGTGTTTGGATCTACTCACCTGATCTACAATATCATAATCTCTCGTCCAAAAAAGGTTTATATTCATACAATGTTCTTTATCGACGCTTGCTTAAAAGCTTTTAACTCATGTTTGTTTATTGGAACTGGAACTCTTTAGCTGCTACTGTGCACAACGATCCTGAAGGTAATACTTTCTATTACTCATACAATGATCTCTATGTCTCTAGACTTTTGTTATAGGCGCTGTTAATGTTAATGGGGATTCTAGGAACATCTAACTGATCGACATTTCCTTATCTTACTGCCTATAGCTTACTGCACATTCTCTAAAAAGATTTTCAGCACTAACAGCAATTACTTCGCTAATGACAGTCTGGATTCATAGCACTAAACACAGTAGCCTGTTACTATTTTACAGCAGTGTGAAAAAACATTTATCTACCAAGGGGCTTGATCTTTCTCACAGTTCCCACTGCCCTGAACACAAGGTACCGAGGTAGATTTTTTTTATCTGCAATCACAGTTGTACCATCAACGTAGATTTTTTTTATCTGCATACACAGTTGTAATATCATGCCATAATTGACGGGGTATCTTATCGGTACACAGGTAGATTGTATTGTACTAGCTAATTATGCTTGTATCATAAATAGCTAAATATGCGTGTATGCTATAACAGACTATAGAAACCACACAGTCACTACCAGTAGCTAGTATGAATACCAGTTGGTATGTGCACTACTGATTGCAAGTATTGATACATAGCATAGCATATGTATTGTTGGATACAAGGGAACACAATGCACATCACTAATTTAACTTAATTTGGCCACAAATATTTCTTCGAACATACAATCAAAATTAAATGAACAAGATTAAGGTACTGCTTTTTGCCTATTATTCACAATGTTCTTTATTGAAACTAATACATGTATTAGCCTAGAATTCTTGTTATTCTAATTCTAGGAACACAAAATACGAATAGTCTCTTTCATTATCTTGCTGTACACAATCCATGCACTATAGACAAAAGGTTCAGCTCATTCAGTTGGTTATCCTAACAGTAATACTAATGGTATTGTTAAACACTTGTGAACTGAAAGAAAGGAGAAACGAGGTACAACAAGAGAAATTTGGTGACAGGATGCAGCATTAAACGTAGTATTTCATGAGTTAACAACATCACTAAAAAAAAAAAAAAAAAAAGAGGCAAACTCCATTTCAGAACAGTGCCAGAGTCAAACATGTAGGTTAATTCAACCAACACTTTTGAATGCAACTACAATAACACTCTGAACAGCCAGAGAGAGAACATCATAAGGTGAGTGGAAAAACGTGATGCATACCTCAATTAATGAAATAGAGTATACAGTCTACAAGATTAGAAAAAAACAGACACATAAACCATGTTCTTGTTCACAATTATGATATCAGTCGTCACTGACAATTATGAGAGTCACCTCCAATCGTGGCCACATTTCTTACACTTCTACTACCTCTGTTTCTTCGGTATTGTCCAGGTTTGACTTTTCAACCCGTAACTGGGTCACTGACTCGGTGAGTTAGATAGCAAAGCGATGTAATTTTAAGGAAATTTTTCCATGGTTTTGTAGAGTAAACTTTACTCTACAAGACTATGCTAGGATTACCAAATTTGTCTATCGTTTTGCAAATCGAATCGGTGAATAGTGACAAAAATAGAACTAGGCTAATACAGAAGAAAAGGAGGTCGTGAAACTTAATGTATTTGGATTACACAACTTTAGAAAAACATAAATTATATCATATATCCTTTTCAATGTTGATATAAAAAAGCTTGGGAGATGAATGATTTCCTACGGATTCTTTTATTTTTGCCACCTCAAAGTATATTAAACAGACAATTGGCATTCAGTGCTTCATCACACTCTTTTAAAGTCCCGACCATGTCTTCAACAGAGTTTATCATGCTTGATACAAGAAGTAAAAGAATGAACAAACAGAAAATCTATGGAGGAATGGAGGTAGTAACGGCAGAGAAGCCTATAGAAGCAATTATGCACCCAACAGATCTATCCTCATCATCCAATCCAAAGATTCCACCGGGCCAGTCATGCAAGTTTGTACACATTAGAAACAAATACAAAACCAATTCTGAGTTTCCGAATACAACGATAGTGAATGCACAACCGCACTCATAATTTAGATTCAGCAAACTAAACATAGCACCATCAATACCAATTCCAGAATACATGCAAACCAACGATTCACAAAGAAAATGGAAAACAAATTCGGAAATCAAACAAACAACAAACAGAAGAATCGCCAAAACAAGCAACACATGAAACAGATCAAGCCTCTATTTACAAATCACCATAGATCTGGTTACAGAGAAATGAAAGGACTAGGAATCCTTACCAGAATAAGATCTATAAGAGTAGACTGGTCGACTTTGATGTAATCAGCGTCCCAGGCCTTGAGCTCCTTCTTCACGGCTTTGTCTTTAGACATCTCAGACTCGACGTGCTTTTTGCAATATTCGATCACCTTGAGGAGGGTCTCTGTGGTAAACTTTTGAAGCGGAACCTCGGTTGATATGCACCCGTCCTCAACCATTCTCTTGAACAGCTCTGATTCCTTAGCCACGGTCACGTCAATCTCCAATGAGTCTCCCTCTGCACTCCGGATCTTTATCTTCTCCTCAACCATTTTTGCTCTTTCTGCAGGAAAGGGAAGCTGTAAACCCTAGGGCATCCCTCTATCTCTCTCTCTATCTAAAATTTGGGGATGAGCCTGCGAGAAAAATAAGAAAGCTCTCAGAAGATTTTAATTCTCAATAAGCGGTCGTGGGTGGGCTGTAAGTTGATGCGCCCGTAATTTTATTTAATATAGTGGGGTAGTTCTGCGGCCCAAACTGATTAGCAAATAAAAGCCCATGAAACAACTACGGAACTCAAGTCCATTTTTGCAAACTGGTGTGCAACGGCGTTTCAGTGTACACACGTAAGTATTTGACCCAAAATGGAATGTACACCTAAATCGTACTACCACTCCCTCCCACCTCTTTTGCATTATTTGCACTTTTACCACTATTCACTGGGTCACTTTGACCCGGTGTTTTGGAGAGCAAAACTTTACAATTTTTGGATAATTTTGTTCGTAGTGTTGTAGAGTAATTCTTATTTTACAATACCATAAAAATTATCGAAAAATTTCATCATTTTACGATCCAAATCATCCGGTCAAAGTGACCCAGTTACGGGTGAAAATTTCAAATTGTGCAAAAGAGGTGAAACGGAGTGGTTGCATCCATGGAACTCATAGTTCTGACTTTCGTGTGAATCGGGTATGTGACTCCTCGGTACTTTCCAGTGGTACCCTTCCTTAAATTTGCATCCATATGTTAGACGAAAATCTATATATGGACCAATATATCCATCATTTACACTCCAATTTTCTATGAAATTGTAAATTTTACCTGTAAATTTAAAATTGTTACATAGGATTCATTTACAATTCAATTACATAATTATATATGCTTTTTTTGAAATGACTTAATTATATATGCTTAATATTATATTAAATTCATTAGTTATTACTACCTTTGTTTCATGCATTTCGTCCTAGTTTGACTTTTTACCTCGTAATCATGTCACTTTGAATTTCGATAGCAAAACCACATAATTTTTAGAATATTTTTTCATAGTGTTGTAGAGTAAAGTTTAATATACCACACCATGAAAAGATTACCAAATTCTTGTTTTGTTTCGCTAATCAAATTACCAGGTCAAAGTGACCCAGTGAATAGTGAACAAAGTCAAACTGGGAAGAAACGCATGAAACGGATGTAGTACTATAACAAGTAAATAATTAATTGAACATAATTATATTTTATAAAACTTAGATTTGTGAGTGAAAAAAAAAAGTAATTAATAGTATGAAAAGTAACTTACTTTTTTTACATATGCGTGTGTGTGTCTGTGTATGTGAAAATGGAGAGGGTGTGTTGTAGACTATGGTATAGTGTTCGGATTATAACGAATCAAATCTAACAATTTTATAACAAAAAACTCATATTGATCGGAGAGAAGGAAATGTAGAGATAATGGGTGGAAATGAGAAATATTGTGTTGTTTAAGGAGAGAGATAGCATGTTGGCAGCAATTCGGCTACTTAGTACAAAGAATAATCATAGTATTGTGTAAACGTTCTAAATGGTAAAAAGGAAAGTCCTATTTATACTAGCAAGCTAGGGCAACTCATGGGGAGACACGTGGCCGTACGACGGCCCACAGCCCATTTATGATGGCAGTGTGCCCTAAATTCTCTGGAGGATTGTAACGAATGAAGTCAAACCTAGCATAAGGAAGACTGTGGAACAAGTTAGCTTCTAGAGTACAGTATGGATCGCACATGGAACGGAGACCACATGCGACGGTCCTCAATCCAGCCTCCATACCACTAGAACCCCGACCCTCGTGAGGATGTAGGCGCGAGGAACCTTGTCTCATGGTCCTCTAAGTCACGATCCCCTTTCCCGAATCCCCATTTTATTAATTCGAGACCGAGAGTCGAGACCGGCCACCAAGGCCTCAAACAAAACTCATGTGGCTTGAACCGTTTGAAAATTTAAGTTTCAAAATATATTGCGGAAGCGAGTTAAAATTCTTGGAGTCGACATGTAATATTTCAGAATAATGAAAAAAATGTATTCTTGCTAAAATTTATTTCTTTATGAGGTATTGACAAATTTATCAGAATATTCAGTTATAAAATAAAAATATATATATATATTCCAAAAAGTAGTTTTGCAAGCGTCAGTTTAGCAATTAATCGGTTCAACTACGATGAGCAGATTACGAAAAAAAAAAAACTAAACGCCAACTAAACTATTTACCTTAAAATAATTCATACCGCAAATATCTTGAAAAGTCAAAAATCAAATATAACATGCTCCAAGTCTTACAACAGTCTCCAATACAATACTTCATGCCATAAAAGGACAACATAGTCATAATAGATCAACAAAGACTAAATCATAAACAGCTACAAAAATCACCAACGGTCCTGCTTCGGAATTTCATATTTTTCTGCATGTGTTGTGCCGCGTGAAAAGTATTTAGTTTAAACAAAATGAGCCACAAAGCTCAGTGACGGTTTTTCTCCCCTTTAGTTTCAAAAATAACTTGTTTATCAAATAATATGCTGATAATTGACAAAACGTGCTTATCAGATAAAGCGAAACTAAACTAATACATTGAAAAGTGCAAAATAATCACATACTAACAGAGCGAATTCCCGAAATTATCATATCACATAACTAGATTTTAGATTCCGTTAATTCCCTTGGTAACCATCGTATCAAACAGAACTCGACATGTCCAAAATAAAAGGGGCCTATTCGTCGACATAAAAGCCGTTTTTGTGGTCCAATTCGGAAGGACAATCTCTTGAATCGCTGATGATAACTGTCCCGATCCTTTTGCACCACAAGGTGTACGGCCGAGCCATGTATGTACTGAGGATTGTTGCTCTGTAATCCCACATATGACTAAAGTGGCATTCCCCATCGTCTTTAACAGGTAAAAGTACCCCATTCTTGCGGTGTATCTTAAAGCAGCAACAAGTATCACGGCGTAGCTCCTTCTCGAGTGACCGGTAACTCCGCTGTCAACGCAGTATCAATATCATATGCAACATTACATGGAACACGCTTGAGATGTCTCTTGGCTCCCAACACAACATGTTCAATAACCACTTACATTAAGGTCGATTAACACTACAAAGAATGTCACTATAAATGGCATTATATCTGGGAACCATATCATTGCTTGTAGGCAACCCTCAATTCAACCCTCAACTTTGTAACATACACATTTGGTACTCAACATTCTGGCAGTTACTTAGACATTGAGCATTATCATATTATCTATCAGGGAAGACAATTGAGGTTTGTGTTGGTGACGCTGCATACACAAGAAATCAAGTATGACGTACAATACAGAAATGTTGGTGATGCTGCTACAGGTGGTTGGATTGCGAATATACAGAAATGTGGGTAGAAAAACATGCTGGTTATGAAATGATTGAAGGAACGATTATTCGTAATATAAAAGGCCACGAAATGGGTCAATACTCTGAATGCATTATTGTTAATCAAAATGTTCTCTTACATTCCACTACCTTACGTGCAACCATTATTATTGATTTGGGTGCAAAAGTTGACGATTAACCTACTCTCGGTCTTTATCAGACGATACAGGCCCCACTGATGTAGCATAGCCAGCACCGGGACTCCCACATTTTGAGGGAAGCACTGGCATCATGCTCCCATCTGGAGCAGCAGCAGAACCAGAGCCATGAAGGGGCTCTACCGAGCCACTGAATTAATAGCACTTGTCCGCGAATCAACATTGCGATAATATAGCGCCATCCCCCCACCCACCTCTCTTTTCTGAAAACAATGTGTATGACATTAATTATTCCTTTTCAATGCCTGTTTTGATGGAATTGGGATCCCATTCAGTAATATGGGGAAAAGACACATGCTTATTCTATGTTAAACAATAAAAGGCCTAGAAGCATTTCTACATTCCATACACCGGCCATACCCAGTCGGACAATTGCAGACTCAGACTGTATGGTTTCGGTAGACAGTCTGCCAATTCTTAAGGGCGGCAGATCTAATTCCTTACATGATTTGCTGGTGGGGTGTATAATAATCTCTGCAGACTCAGACTGTAGTACGCCATGTTGGTTACGACTACTATTTTTTTGCATAATCTAATTCATGTTAGAAACTAGACTCAAATTTATTCTAATAAGAAGAAAACAAAAGTGAAGAATGACACAAAAATGATTAAAACAAACTTACAGATTAAATTCCAATTAAAACGAAGATGAGTTGAAGGACAGTCTCGTACAACGACGATCTCCGTAAAGCAATATTCGCCCCCGCAGTTGGTGCGTCTTTGTGGAATACTACAAGGCGAATTGCTCCCCAGGATAAAAGTCCTTCCTGTACTGTAGACGATGCACCAGCGTACAATACACGGTGAACGAAACTATGTTTGGGAGATATTGAGAGAGAATAAGAAGATGATTGTTTGAATTGCTAGAATGAGAGGAGAGGCTGCTATTTATAGAAATAAGACACCTCTTACGAATAGTTGCAATTGTTAATTTCAAATTTAAAGGTTACAACTTTTCAATTCAAAGTAGAAAGCGCAATTAATTTACATTCCTCAATTAGAGACGACAACCTTCAATGTCTCATTTTTCATTCATAAATAAATGATTTTGACGGATGAGATCAAGAACTAATCTCTTTACTTCTACAATTTTATGTAAGCTCTCAAGTGAGCTTTCTCGAACCCGGGTTTGAAGTCGAGTCAAAATCATATTTTCCAACAATCCCCCACATGAATGACAAATTAGCGTTGGAGCTCAAAGTGTCAATTGGTATTTTAGACTCAATTTTCTCAGTAGGTAATTAATTGCATAAAGAGAAGTAGCCTTAGGCCTTGAACTTTTCCATTAGTGAGATTTTATAGGGTATACTGGCTAGACATTGTGCGAAGCGCTTTGAACTGTTTTGCCGTGGTGTATGCCTAGTCGACAGTAACCACACAATTAATTTCTGGAACATAGCTTGTTCTCATGGTTGTGCTCATTTTGGCCTTGAGACACTATTGCCTGGTTTCATGAGTAGTCTTAGAGGAGTATGCCTTGTCATCCTCCAAGAACCGGTCCTCAGTTCCTACTCACATAGGTGAGACACATTTAAGGGTATCTACCCTTACTCTTCTTAACATGTGATCTCATTAAAAGCATAGCTTACCCTGGTCCTATCACTCGTCGCCCTAGGAATGGGAGGGAAACATAGTTTCTTTAATGAGTGATTTTGGTATTTGCACAGACAGTTAGGTTGTCCCTTTTGAACCTAGTTCTTGGGATCTCCAGTCACCTAGGTTGGGTTTCCGCTATCGTGCAACTCTTTACGAGATTGGCATTAGCCCCATTCCCCTTGACGAACTTGCAACTCGTTCTCTCGATAAACATTTAGTCAACAGATCCGTTTTTCTTTTGACACAACATATTCGATCGATCTTATTCTTCGTGAGAGAAGTTTCCTAATGGTATTATGTCTCTGACGAAGATGTCTAGTCTTACCATTATACATATTACATTCTTCTTTCCCTACTGCAGTAAATGCAGATAGGAGGCACAAATTTCGACGATGTTGGAATATCTTTGAGGAAATAACGAAGTCATTATGCTTCTTCCCCTTCCTTGTCTAACTCTATGAATTACGCTTTCATAGTAGACCTTGCAATGCACGTCTGCTTTGAAGATTTCCAACTTATTTCCATTCTACCAAGAGTGAATACGAATTCACTTATGGATTAGTGATCTCTTAAGTTAGAGATCCACTTGATCTTTCTTAGCGATCCTCTTCACGGTAATTGGTAAATCGACTAAGCTTCTTATGAAGAGTTTTAGTATACATTCATAAGGACTGGTCCAGAATGTTTGCAAACACAAGTGCAAACTTATACTTTATGGATCACGTACTGACCATTTTTTAAAATACTTTTGAAATTGATACCAATCCGTTATTATGCTAGTCGATGATTGCGACAATTGGATTTATTCATTTAGAGTATGAGTATATCCACTTGGTGGGATACCCCCCACAATTATGCATATAACTCATTTTCAAGCTTTATGAAGGGTAACATCACCCACAAAGCAATTGTAGATACAAGAATTTCTATCCAAACTCACACTCGGATGGGTGTTTATAAATAGATAACTCCCTCAATTCATGAGACATTGAGTCATGAACTTTCCATCGAAATATTATGTGCCTGATGAGATACCATCCTTTGTAATCTCTAGGCTCAGTTTACCAATATATATGAATTTTATGTTGCCCAAACTATGCTGCTATTTAGTAAACAAATCATAAGTACTATGATATTCCTGATTTGCGTTATACTAAATCGCATATCCATGAGTGCTTGAAAACTCTTGGATTTCCATAAGTGCTTGAAAACTCTTGAATTTCCATGAGTACTTGAAACTCTCGGAATGATGTGTAATTGATAATCAATCACAGCGGCAATGCATATCCTTGAGTGCTTGAAAACTCTTGAATTTCCCTGAGATTCTGGAAGCTCTTGGAATGTGTGCTAGGTACGCGACACGTCGCTTGTCTACACTCTAGAGAAACATGAGTTTCTAACGAGTCACCAAATATGGTAACTACTATGTGTACTTATTCTAGAACACATATTCAATAGGTCAAGTAGCGGAGTTTACAATTATTTTTCTAGTACACCTTATTTGGGGTGTCTAAGCTGCCGAGTTTTTTTTTTTTTTTTTTTTGAATGATCACATAATGAAAAAAAAACTATATTCTCTTTCCTTGAATACCTCGAGGGACTTAATTCTTTTCATTATGTATTTCATATCTTGAGCCTGCATACTTTAGATCACACACGTGTCTGTATGAATCAATTCAAGGGTCTCATTATTTTCTCGATGCATGATTCATACTTCTGATATAATGTAGTTGCATTTGAGAAGATGATCCAAAATTATTAATTTACGAATGTGAATGTAATAATATGACCAATCTTTTATGCCATAAACAAGACATAGAAGATTTTCTCAAATATTCAAGGTCAGTCTTTTATTCATAGTGAGAATAGACACAATATATAGATACAAACTTGGACATCCTTTGACGCTGTGACTCATCGAGGAAACACCCTCTAGCGTTTATCTCGTAATGCTGTAGAGAATAACTGCCACCGTAACTTCGTAAGAACCACGACGAGGAACATAATAAAGATACCAGGGCCGTCTCTAGTTTTTCGGAGGCCCTAGACGAGTCCAACTCCCGGGGCCCCTTCGTAAAAGAAAAACATGTATAGCATCATCACATATTATTTTGAGATAGTAGAAGAATTCGGTTTTGTTGCCTAAACAATATATTTTTGTTATAAAAACGTGTGAATCAAACATAATGTATGTGAATTTTATTACATAACCCTCATTGTTTTTTGAAAATTGGACCCCTTCCATTATCGGGGCCCTAGGCAAGCTGTAAGTTGGCCTAATGGTAGAGACGACCCTGAAAGATACATAAGCCCGCTGAGAATGAGCCGTCATTTAACTTTCCCTTGGGTTTCCCTGTCTCTTTACTTACTGTTTCTCTTCTAACCCAATATAGTCACGGACAATTACTAACAGAATATTAATCAGACCAATCTAACGGGAAGGACAGCCCAAAGAAGGGACACGCTTAATGGGAGGGACAAACCCTTTTCAGAGGAGACACCATGTGAATACGTAACCGATTGCAAACGGTTGTAAACCCGATTATCATCATCATAAAAGACTAAGAAATTAAAAAAATTGTCCTGTAAGAATACTAAAAGATACAACAATCCATCTTTCACGAACAGTACAAAGAATGCAGTATTCTTTTCTCTCTATGATCATGGCGGATAAGGCCGTTTTTTGATCGCAAGATTGCCTCGCTCGCCCCTACAGTTCACCGGTACTATGTCTAAAAAAAAAAAAAAAAAAAAAACCAAAACCACAGCCCCTGACCTTCAACAGATCATCCTGAATAAAACAGCGTGTGTCACAGACTCGGTCGGAATGCGAGTACTCACGTTTTCGACGAGAATTACGATCAACCACTCGCTTAATAGGACAATGAGTTTAGAATTATTACAAACAGGCTCCTGCAATCGTCCCTAACCTTCAGTTGGGTTAATACGCCACAGAAAAAAGAAAATAAATTATGCCCAACCCCTTGCCACAGTTTTCAAAAGGGAGATCCGGCGAATCTTATGAACCGTCTTCGGCTTTAGACATGGTCGATAGCCGACTCGATCGCGGCTGAAAATCTGCCATACGGCTTTGTTGATGAGACGAAGGCCGAATTAACGCCACTAATGCTCTCTTCAACAAATCCCCTCCACTGTACCAGTCCTCACCAGCGAATTTGTCATCGCCTATCCATGCGCGTGCAACAATTCGAATGGAACGACATCGTATGGTGTTCCTTATGCTAGTTTCTGTGCTCCCATTCTTTTGAAGACTACAGCGGAACGAGCCTAGATGCGTCGTTGGACTACACACACATGTCTTCTTCTGTCCCGACAACGACTTATTGCTCTGTTTCTGGTTCGCCGAAAGAGGACGGATCAAAGACATCGACCAGTCGATCGAAATCGAACCGACGGCAACGAGGAGGCGTAGGTAGAAGACGATTGAGGACGAACACCCAACCGAACGGGATCGCGTGGAGGAAGATGAAATTGACAACTCTTAAGAGGACAACTCTTAAGAGGAAAACTCTTAAGAGGACGGCACGTTCATCCACATATATAGGGACCGTTACACACTTCGTCCGCGTATACCGGAACCGTTATGAGGTTGATCGGGTTTATGAAGCACGTGGGCATAAATCTCTCAAAGCAGTTACCAAGGTCGCGCACGGGCTTGGTTGTCGCTCACGCGCGACAGGACTTACTCTAGCCTCCAAACCACTAAGTCCCTACAAGTCCCGTGTGGTGGTATGCGAGGGCCCTGTCTCGCAGCCCCCACGTGGATCAGCGGGGCTGGTGATCCAGTGTGTGTGGAGCACAGCTAGGTGTGCAAGATGGTCGCCACGTGGCTAAGATCTGCCTGTCTAGAAAGCACTATCTACATTAGCCCCCTTTCTGCACGTGAAGACACACAGCCGGATAGGCTTCAATGCGCAGGAACCAATGTATGCGTCGTCACCACGCACCAATTCAAATACACGCAAATTCAGCCCCCGTGCGTGTCATAATGACCTAAAATCCCTAGAGTCATGCCGTCTGGTCTTTATGGTTTTAGGCATGACGTCAGCTTGTCCTGTGATTTCGCGATTGGACGGTGACGGTTGCGATTCGACTACTGAAAGGATGCGACTCCTCATTGTTTTTAGATAAATACTTTGTGCCATCCATTGTTGCAAAGCATTCTTCTCTCTCTAAAGTGAATGATACCCGGAAGCCTTCAAGAGCAGATTCAAGTGATTAATCATCATTTCTTCCTTGTCAATCGTCTCCTTCAACTGGCTTCATCTAAACAAGCTTTACCAAAACAAGGTTGGCTTTGCTCAATTCCGTTTAATGTACTGAAATATGCCTTGAACTGTATTGGATCTGCAAACCCGTGACTATTTGAAACATGTCATTCGTTGAGATGGGGAAAAAAGAGACCTTGTTCTTAACCCCAGAACTGATCTAATCACCGGATTGTGACGATTTTTGAATGTGGGACTTCTGAAATTCCAAGCAATATAAACGATTCCGAACTTCCAAACCAAGAATTAACCCTGGACTGTTCATCTTCTTTTTGATAAAACGTAGTTGCTTCAAACTGAAATTCGAACTGATTCTTGAAATTCGAACTGAAAGTGTGTGTATTTCTCCCCCTTTTTTCTTGCTCTTCCGCAGGAATGGAAAAGACAAAAGGAACCAAACCTATTAAAGAGGCTGAATAAATACCTGATCTTCCCCAAACCTTATGGCGGAAAGCCCCCTATTTGGGCGGAAAAGATTTTTACCATGCTAGGGTTAAGGTGAAGAACCTGCCGACTCCTGTTCCCTCTGGAGAATTGCAGACATTGACCCCGCCTGTTAACGCAACCATGCTTGAATTGATCGATTCCAAGGATGTGGTTCGATTAGGGGTTGAAAATAGGTTTTTCCCCCATACTGCAATTTCTACCCAGGCGTTTGTCCAGAAATTGGACTTCATGGATAAGTGGATCGACCACGTAGTGACCCACCATGCCATCACATTGAACAATGCTCGCGTCTATTTCACAGTTCGTGCTATGAAAGGTGCTGCCGTGAAGTTGGACCAGTCCATGCTTCTAAACCTTCTTTCCCGCTATTCGCCTGCGACTCATACCTTCCATTTTGCTAAGTTCGAGGTTGCTCCCACTCTGGAGGATGTGCACATGTTGTATGATCTTTCTCCCATTGGTGAGGTGGACCCTCTGAGTCCTTTGAGGACTGATGCGGAACTTGCTCTGTACAAGCAGATGGAGGAATGCTTGTCTGAGGTAAATAAAATTTCCACACGGTGGACATCTGCGAAAGTTCTTCCCGACTGGCAGCTGGTTGATACATCTGCGAAGAACACCTGGGGCAAGTTGGTGCAATACTTCTTTCGCGATCATGCGAGTAGCAGTATCTCCAAGAAACTCCTGAGCCAGAACCCAAAGGCGAAGAATTATGTGAACGGGAAAGGGTACCATCTAACCTTGTGTGGCTTTCTCTGCGCCTGGCTATCAAGGTACCTAATTGATGGTCACCCTCATGATGGAGTTTTCTACCACGTCCTCCCTCTTGCTGTGAGACTGACCCTTGGTCAGAGAGTCGCACTTGGGCCGCTAGTCTTGGGCACCCTGTATCATAGATTGGACCAATTGGTTGTGGCGACCAAGGACTCTCGCGGTCGCCTTGATGTGTTAACTTATGTTAACATCGCATTCCCGACCATGTGGGTTTTTGAGCGATGGCCCTCCTACGCTCCTGTTCCTTCTAAACCCAGCAAATGGTGTGTCCCAGGTGCGGAGGATGAACTTTCCAGTGGAAGAGATGCTCGATGGTTTAGAACCAATTTTCCTAAGTGTACCTGGAGCCTGATATGCGATGACCGAAGCAAGTTTACAGCTAGGCCTTATGCCACGCGCATTGAAAATGTGCGATGGTTCCCAAAGTTGTATCCTGCCAAACTTGTTGCTTTCTCGAAAGAACTTCTTTTCGAGGGTCATGAGCGCTATCGCGAATTCTTCTGCTGGTTTCTAAGGGGCTCTCTTCCTGCTCTTGCAGAGTATGTTCCTGAGCTTACTCCCAGGTACGAGAGGATCACAGTGGATGTCGATCCCACTCGCGTTTATCCCCAGTTTGGCTTTGATGCGGTGGCGCCATCAGTCTGGCCTAGATCCATTGTAAGAGGCTGCTACAAGCGGCTGCTGTCTGGCGAGTGCCAAACGATCCTGAGGAGCAACCTACCCTTTGATCAACCTTCAGGTGGCCGCGCAGGTCGCTTCTCCAAGAATTGTGTTGCTTACTGGACTACCCAGCAGCAGCAGGCCAGATTTGAGACACACTCGACCCCTAAACCCAGCAGAGCTCCTGTGATCAAGAGAAATTCCTCGCCCTTCCGTTCTAACTGCAGTTTGGATGATTCCCAGTATGGCTGCTACTCATTGCTGGACCATGAGAACCACTTGTGCCCATCCACCATCCTTGAAGAGAAGATGGTCGGAGTTAGGGATGGTGCTTCGCATGTTATCAAGTACAGCGAAGATTTTGCCAAGGTAAGCAATTTACTTTGTGCATATTAAGCTTCATTCTTTTGATGCATCAAAACTTATGCTCCATTTTCTGTTTTAGTGCTATTTGAGGAGGTTTGCATCTGGTGAGCGCTCCAAGTCGTTGATCAATACCATTGTTGCTGCGAGAAGGCAGGGTGAGCAAGTTCTGCTAGCAATGTGAATGGCTCCCGCAATCAAGGCCCGAATTCGCGAGGTAATGGACGCATTTGCTGACTCACTGATAGACAACACCCCAGTTTTATCTCCTCCTAGGAACGCTCCATCTCCTCCCGCAGACGTTGCTCCAAGGGCGAAGAGACCAAGGCAGAAGGGAATCACAATCTCTTCCCCTAGGAGTGCTCCAGCTTCCTCTCCTGCGAAGTCCCTTACTTCTAAGGACAAAGGCAAAGGGCGCGGAAAGAGCTCGCAGTCGAGACTTTTGTTCCGTTTGGTCAGGAGGAAGAGGAGGATGAGAGGAGGGAGGTGAGATAAAGAAATGATGATAATGAAGAAGAGAGATTCGAAGATGAAAGAGAAAAAGAAAGAGGTGAGATACAAGAGGAAGATTCGGAAGGTATCTCGAACGAACTTATCTTCTCATTACTTAAACTCTCGCACTATTTTTTGAACAGTTTGTTCTTTCGCAGATGATGATGCATAAACCATCAGCGGCCTTCTGGCCAAGAAGCAGAAGAAGGGTTCTCACTCTGGCGTTTCCAGCGAAGCCATAGACGAGGACATCCTTGCCGAGTCTAGAAGAACAGCTGCGGAGGCTGCTGAAAGAAGAAGGAAGCGAGAAGAAGATGAGCTCAAACTCATAAAGAGGAGGAGTTTGGAAGAGCAACATGTTGACGACTTGGTGCAGGAAGCCGATGAGGAAGATGCGGCTGATCTGGAGCAAGCTCAAGCGGACTTTGAGGAAATCACAGGTGGCAATCAAGGTGAGATCTTTAATCTTGCTGTATCTTACCAAGAAGTGATTGTCGGTGCATTAAAGCATGGCCTATCGAAAGCCGATATTCGCCGATGGCTAGTAAGCAAGTGTGGTGAACCCTCAGGTAATCATCCAAGCAATGTCTGTAAGCTAGGCTTAACAAACCAATTATCATCATAACAAGTTTCTTCGCACCCCAGGTCACGCCCACCTTAAGGATGTGCTAAATGAAGATACGTTAGTAGGATATGGTGTCGCGTCTTTAGCATATGATGACGATGCTGCAATCCCACCTACGCGTGGAGGTGCTCGCTCTTGGTTTATCAAAATAACAGAACATTGTATGATACGAATTACCTCACATTTTCCTATCTTGTATCGCATACAATGCTGATGCGGCCATGCCGGAACAGAGAAGTCAACCCCCTGCGTCTTATGTTCCAGAGCAAATCTCTTATGTCGAGAAGCCTATCGCGGCCGCCGATTATGCAGGAGAGCCCTTGGAGGATGTCATTGAAGTTTCTGATGACTTCGAAGCTGACACCGTGCTAATGGAGGAAATGGAGACGGATGCTGCCGAGACTGAGGTTCATGAAAATGAGCAGGTCGTGGAAGACATAACATCACATGTAAATGTGAATGTTCAAATGAATGCCCCTGAGCCCCACGAGCCCCTCGCACACGAAGGTGTTCCTGGTCGAGCAGCAGCTACTACTGTTGCCATTCCTTCAACAGAGGTAGAGCTTCCAGAGGTTCCCCAAGCTTGGAGCTTTTGGAGCTCGCAAGTGGGAGCTGCAATCGCACTTGTTGCGGCCTATACCCTTCCTACTAATTATGAGGAACTAGAGCACACAGCTGATAGACGAGCAATGGAGCGAGGACAGACTTCAGCTGTTCCAGCAATGCGCATCCCTTCTTTGCGCGAGATCCTTGAAGGAACCAGTATGCTACCATTTTTTGCATTTTACATCCTCATTTACAAGTTTCATGCTCTAAGCTTGAATCAACATTGTTAGGATTGAAGCAAGCTGATGTGGACTGGCTAGTTCGGATGCGTCTCTCCTATCCTCGGTCGTTTGCGAGGTCTCTAGAGATAGAGCCATATAACAGAAGGCTGTTCTTGACCGAAGCGATTTGGATTTTGGAGCAGCTGTCTGTGGCCACTCCTGCGACCATTTCTCCTCAAAGTGCGCAGCTGCTTTTCAGCACATGCCAAGGCCTTCAAGCCAAAGTTCAAGGCAAGCTAGGCTTCGGGTATCTTCTCAACAGGGTCACCCAGATTCGCGCAGCTGTGAATTTGAAACGCGGCTTCCACAACCTGGCAGCTGAGGGGCGAAAGGTAGAGGAGCAAAGGCTGAAGGCTGAAGAAGCTGTCAAACTCTTCCATGAGATGAACGCCAAGTACGAGCAGCTGAAGCGAGAAGTGGACCAAGTGAGAGATACATCACTCTCGTTTTCTCCTGATGACCCCCTGATCAAAGATTTATTTTGAAAAATAGCAAGTATTTGTTTGAAACAAAAACATTATTGTAATGTTTCTAGGGTTTCTCCCCCCTCAAGACTTGCATGCCCCGTTTGGCCCTTCCGGGGATTTGCTCAAGCATTTTATGCGTATCAATTATGACGTAACTTGGTGACATATCTGCCTTGATTTTCGCGCTAACTACTTATTAGATAAGCACGATTTCCTTGGGAAGTCCATCCGTATCATGAACTTCCGTCATTAATTAGGGCACGCCACCGAATCGTAGCCTTTAGTAGGGTAATTGAATGTTACCTCTTTTAAGACGCAAGTAATTGATTCTTACCCCTTTTCCAAGCTTTGCTGACTCAGCTGGGGAACTGAAGGGTCTCCGTAGGGTCTATATAAACCCTGCCTCTTGCTGCTTGGGTTTTTCATCCCAAAATGTGGCTTGCCATGAGTCCTTACAACTGCTGGCTTCAACGCTTGTCTTTTGTTCATTCATGGAAATTTCAAGTTGTGAAACTTGAGTTTGTGTTTTGTGCCATAGAAATATCTTCCAAGATCTTCTTTACGAAGCTTATTGATCTTCATAACCATCGTAAAGAAGGTGCACATAATACCTCATGCTTGTTTGAAGATTTTTCTTCGTCTATTTTGTTTGCATGTCGTATTTCCGGGTGCCTTCCGGCGAGGTGCAGTGCTGTACTGACCTTATTACCAACTCGTAATGAACGGAGTGTTTCTCCTCTAGCTTTACCGGAGGATAACTATTTGCCTCCACGTTCTTGAACTAGGGGTGGCGAGCCATTGTGCTCGTCTCCGTGGACAAGGAGCTTCCTGCCCCAGGAGTTGCTCCCTGCCTGTTCTTCACCGCCGTATCCGCCTGAACAGGTGGTTCATCTGGCATATCTCTTGGGCAGAAGACCAGACAGAGGCCTTGTGCAGATCTGGGCTCTTGCCGCTAACGTCGCATAGCTTTGTTAGGAACAGTAGGCCGATCATTTTATAGTAAGACTTAGCTTACCATTAGCTTTCACTTGTAAGCTGCTATCTAGACGGATAGATTGGAAGTCATTTTGACTCTTAATGAAATACACTTTTGAGTATTTGCTGTTCGCTTGATAGAACAGTTTGTAATATCGCATGCGAGTTGGCTATAAAACAAGTTATGTTTCTTTCTCCTGTTGCATTTGGATATTTTCCTTCATAATTCTTTGTTTTACGCAGGGTGTTGCTGCTCTAGCTGGCTATCTAATAGATAGGTTCGCAGATTATAAAGATCATTCACTAGAGCTGCTATCTTAGGCAGATGATCTTTTAGATCATTTAAGATCGCATTGGAATATTGCTACTATTTTAGCAGATAGGCTTTAAGATCACTTTAGATCGCATTTGTATAGTACTGCTATCTCGGCATATAGGCTTTAAGATCACTTTAGATCGCATTTGCATAGTGCTGCTATCTCGGCAGATAGGCTTTAAGATCACTTTAGATCGCATTTGCATAGTGCTGCTATCTCGGCAGATAGGCTTTAAGATCACTTAAGATCATATTTGCATAGTGCTGCTATCTCAGCAGATAGGCTTTGATTGCTAAGAAACAGAGAAGTAAATGAAGCGATGAGAGACAGCCAAAGTCTTAAAATTCTTCCCATTTGGGAGAAGTCTTTTATTATAAGCACCCTCATATGGGAGAGGCCAAATTACAAGTCCCCTCTTATGGGAGAGGTGAGATTACAAATCCCTCATATGGGAGGAACGACGCATGAGTCTATGACAATACTAAGTGTAAATAGTCATTGTAATATGATGCAAATAAGTAGAGAAGTTAAGGATAATACTTATTAATCCAGCGCATGTTGACTGAGCTTGGGGTTGTGGCCGTCCCATGTAGCCTCTGTATATTGCAGTCGCCACTATCAAAGACTTATTTGACTTCGAATGGTCCTTCCCAGTTGGCTGCGAACTTTGGATGAGCTGCCTCTCGCATGCAGTGATCTGAAGCGCGCAGAACTAGGTCCCCAACCGCGAAGTTTCGATGTTGGACTGTTTTATTGTACGCGCGAGCGATCCTCTCTTTGTACCGCTTATTAGCCCGCTTGGCTTGCTCTCGCTTTTCCTCCAATAAAATCAAGTCGTGATCGCGCTGATTGTCATATAATGCGTGAAAGGCCAATCTTGCAGAGTTTATTTTCACCTCCGCCGGTATAATAGCTTCAGCTCATAATATAAGAGGAACGGGGAGACCCTTATGGGTGCCCTCGGCGAAGTTCGATATGCCCACAATGCTAAGTTCAAAGAATCGGCCCATTTCTTGTGATCGTCTGCGACCATCTTGCTCAGAATTCTTAGCAGCGTCTTGTTGGTTGCTTCTGCTTGACCATTCCCTTTTGGATAATAAGGAGTGGAGCAGACCTGCCTTATATTGTACTCCGCTAGCTTTGTGGCCACCTGGCGATTTACAAAAGGGGTACCATTATCCGAGAGGACTGTGTTGGGAATCCCAAACCTGTATATGATGTTTTCCTGGACGAAATGGACCACAGCAAGCGCATTTGCTGTCTTCAGCGGTATTGCCTCCACCCACTTGGTAAATAGCTCGGTCGCGGTGAGAATAAACTGGTTCCCATGTGAGGCTGGTCGGATGGGACCGACAAAATCTAGACACCAAGTGTGGAACGACCATGGTGTCCCCAATGCGTGTAGATCTACAGCAGGGGCATGCACAAGGTTGCCTTTGAATTGACACTCCTGGCATCTCCTTACTTTAGTGCGGCAATCTGCTTCCATGGTGGGCCATAAATAGCCAATTGTGAGGAGCTGTCTGCATAGTTTCGCACCTCCCTGATGCTCCACTTGGTGAGAGAGATCCATCACCTCTTGCGCTACCTTGCTGTCTAGGCATCGAAGTAGGTTACCCTCGTGACCCCTTCGCCAGAGTATGTTTTCTTGCACTACGTACCGGGCTTCTTTCCTTTTCAGTTTCTCGGCTTCTTTTCTTGACTCTGGATCTTCCGTGAGGAAGTCGAAGAGCGGCTTCCTCCAATCCGCATCATCATCAACCAGAGCAATTGTTAAAGAATCCCTGATCAATGCGCAACTCTCGCAATTCCCTTGAATTGTCGCAGCAGCCGTTGACATGTCCGGCCAGTGAATCCCATACCTTTGGGCTTTCCGATAGATTGACACCTCACTTTCCCCGCAAGTATGCTGGTGAATCTTTTCTAACAGTGCTTGTCCCTCCTGCTGCGAGACGCATCGCATGAGTATTCCACCTGGGACTTTTTATTAGAGAGCGTTGTCGTGTATGCAATACCACTTAGTGGATGCCCAATTTTCTTTGCTCGTTCCTTCTGCGATGGCGTGTAATACTGGCTTCCTCCAGTCTGCATCGTCCATGCATTCGTCTTCGCATGCGTCCTTTGTCAACGCCGATGACATTCGTACTTCAGTCGAGATTCTCGTGGGGCACTTATCCGCACTAACTTTAGATCCCAGAGTGGCCAAAGCATCTGCATGCCGATTGTCTGCCCTAGGTGTATGCTCGTACCTAACATCGTAGAATTGTTGCACCAACTTCTGCACCAAAGTCCGGTAGGGCAATAGATTTACTTCTTTTAATGCGTACTCTCCTGAAGCTTGTTTGACGATTAGCTTGGAATCCCCCATAACCGTCAAATTGCTTACATCCAGTGCCCTGGCTGCGCGGAGACCTGCAATGAGGGCCTCATACTCCGCTTCATTGTTGGTGACTGCGAAATCAAGTTTCGTGGACATTTGTATGACCTTCCCATCAGGTTTGGTCAGAACGATTCCAATTCCTCCACCTTTCCTTGTTGACGATCCATCAAAATGAAGCGTCCAGTAAGGCAACTCAACTGCATAGATCTCGGGCCCCTCTAGTTCTTCCTCGATCATGGGTTCGTAGCTGTTATCCGGGAACTGTGCTAGCATGTCCGCCACTGCTTGTGATTTAATTGCCCGCGGTCGAACGCACGTGATGTCGTATTGGGAGATGGTCATATACCATTTTGCCAGTCTTCTGCCAGGAGAAATGTGAGTCAAGAGGTACCGTATGGGTTCGCTCTTTGTAACCACCACTACTTTGTGCGAGGCGAAGTAGTGCTTCAACTTTTCTATCACAAAGAATAGAGCAAGGCAATGATGCTCGATATCTGTGTATCTTGATTCGGCTGGTTGCACTATGCGAGAAATATAGTAAATCGGCCTTTCATTCCCTTCATATTCCTGAGCCAAGAGTGCCCCTATAGACCTCTTTGTTGACGTTAGGTACAGCAAAAGCGGTGATCCGAGCTGCGGTGCGATCATTACCCTTTGTGATGTCAGCAAGTCCTTTGACCTTTCAAATGCAGCCTCATGTTCCGCGGTCCAATTATACGCAGCATTCTTCTTAAGGAGATCGCTGAAGCAGAAGGTTATTTCTGTGATCGCAGGGATGAACCTCCGCAGGTAAGATAATTTCCCCAAGAATGTTTTCAGAGTGCTTTAACTGTGCGGTGCCGTCATGCTAGTGATGGCTGATACTTTGGCGGGATCAGGCTCGATGCCCTGACGATGTATCACACATCCCAAGAACTTCCCTGAGGTCACTCCGAATGCGCACTTCATGGGGTTCATTTTTAGCTGGAAACTTCTGCATCTTTCGAATACTTTCCGCAGATCCCCCAGATGGTCCGCTTCTTCCTTGGACTTGACAACCAAGTCATCAACATAAAACTCAACTTCTTTGTGCATCATGTCATGAAACAGAGCCATCATGGCTCGCTGATAAGTCACCCCTGCGTTCTTGAGTCCAAACGGCATAACCGTGTAATTGAAAACTCCCACTGGCGTGATGAACGCAGTTTTCCGTGCATCTTCAGGGTCCATCTTGATCTGGTTGTACCCACTGAAACCATCCATGAAGCTGAACATATGATGACCCGCAGTCGAATCAATGAGAAGTTCGATGTTGGGCAGCGGAAAATCATCCTTAGGGAAAAAGCGGTTGAGATCTCTGAAGTCTACGCAAATGCGAAGCTGCCCATTCTTTTTTACCATAGGTACAATGTTAGCCAACCATGTAGGATGATGATTTGGCTCGATGAACTTGGCAGTCAGTAGCTTGACGATTTCTTGCTTGATTTTCACGTTTATCTCCGGCCTGAAGCTCCTTGTGCTCTGCTTTATCGGCTTAGATCCCGGGATTACATCTAACCTGTGCATGGTAATGCTCGTGTCCAGACCAGGCATCTCATCGTATTCCCATGCAAACACATCTTTGTATTCCGTCAGAAGATGCAGCAGTCTTTCTTCCTCCTCGCTCGTGAGGTCTGCGCTCAGGAAGACGGGTCTCTTCTTTTCTTCGCCTGGGCTTAGGAATACTTCCTTCAGCTCCTGTTTATGAGGTTTCGGCTTATCCTCTATGCATTCAGGCGCCTCTTTTAGTTTATCTTCTAAAACGTCTGGTGTTGGCTTGTCTACTTCCATGACACGCTCGATTTGATTGATTTTCCCAGGGATATCCCCATGCTCGAGTGGGGGTATCCCCGCACACCTTCATATGCGGTAGCATTTCTTCCCGTTAGAGTAGAAACTCTTCATCTCTTTGCCCGCGGGATCGTGCTTTACTATCCTTTTCAGAGTTTACACGTTCTTCCTCTGATAGGCGACCGGCGGTACGTCTTCTCGCACAGACAAATTTTCCTTGGCCTCCTCCCTTGTCACCATTACTCCTGTCGGTGATTGATCCTTGATGTCCTCCCATCGTGGCAAAGGAGTGGGATTAAACGGCCCTGGCGTTTGCTCGTCTGCCATTTTAGTGAACCACACTGCTTCGGTGAGGTGCGCCTCATCCAAATTAAAAGGATTTACCGAAGCTGGTATCTCCACTACTCTGTCGTTCCAGATAGCCTTCATCACCTGGTGAGCTGTTGAGGGAACTGCTTCAAAGCGATGAATCCAAGCTCGCCCTATGATCATATGATACGTAGTGTTCGCATCAATGACGTAGAATTTGGCTGAACATTTGATTTTGCCTATCTGGACGCCCAGACGGATCCATCCTATCGTCATCCTAGAATCGCTTCCAAATCCCATCAGTGGGGATGGACGTCTGACAATCTTCTGCTCAGGGATTCCTGCCAAATTTAGAGTGTTGAGCGAGACCACGTTGATTGCCGCTCCTCCGTCGACGAACGCCCTTTTGAACTCGACACCATTGATTACTGCCGTTACATACAAAGGCTTCTGGTGGCTGCATCTGTCTTCTTGTCGCTTGCAGAAAAGGTCATAACCTTTTCCGTAGAGCGGAACGCCCTAATAACTTTCCCATTGGAAACCATGATGTCTTATTCGTAGTCCTCTGCAATCCTTAGAATCGCTTTTGTCATTTCTTTCCGGCATTTCTCCGAAAAGTTCGTTTCATCGAAGAACCTCCTGAACCCGTGCGACCCCTTCATCCGATCAGCACGTGCGTCCTCCGTGTCTATACTGTAGTTCTCATCATTGTAGACTTCGACAATGATGGGCAAACCGTCTTCCGCAATCTCTTCGAGATCCATAATCGTGATCATGGCTACCTCTTTGCCTTTCGGCTTTTGCTCCGCATGGGCCGGAAGTGGATTGTTTCGCACATCCTGCCTCTGATCGCTGACAATCAACTCGCCATATTTCATTTTTCGGCTCACCATGTTTCTGAGCTTCTTGCAATCAGCCGTGGGGTGCATAATCTTTCCGTGGAATTAGCACCACTTCGGGTCCCTCATCATCTCCTTGGAGGGTATCCTTTCGGGTGGCGGCAAGATACCGTCTTTACGCCACTGCTTACACAAGTCGGTCGCTTCCTCTATTGAGCATGGTAGGGGTGGCGCATCCAGGTTTGTAACCCTGGGCTGCTTTTGCGGCGAAACTATGTTAACCTCAGCTTCACGCCCCCTCTTGTAACTGAACCTTCCAATCTTGAAAGTAGTTCCACTCGGGGATCGTTCAGGGGCGTGCTTCTTCTTCTGCCTCTCCACTATAGGCTCTATGTTTTTCGTGCACTCCATCAATTTTGAAAAGGTAGGAGTTTGTAGGTTGATAAGCATACCTTTGTACTCGTCTTGCATACCTTGCAGACATATTTCCACGAGCCTGCCCTCGAGCACTTCATCTCTGCATTCCAAGGACTTGGCTTTGAATTTCTTAATGAATGTGACCCCATCCTCCTCGCGTTTCTGGTACATGCGAGAGAGATGAATCATTGTCACCTTCTCTTCCACTTGGAAGAATTTGGTATAGAACTTCTGAACCATGTCGTCCCAGATTTCACGGATCCGGCCTCTAATGTCCTGTACCACTTGTAGGCCACATTTCTCAAGGATTTCGGGAACTCGCGCATCAGCAACTTGGGGTCGGCTCCATATGGTCCCATCACATCGATGAAACGCATGCCATGCTCGTGAGCATTCCCGTTAACGTCTTCAAACTTGTACCACTTAGGAGCTTTGTACCCTGCAGGGTTAGGCATGAGATAAATTTCTCGTGGGATGGGCGGATCATTGTCGACCTTCGGAATAATGGTGTCTGCAAACGGTTGATTGGCCAAGAAGGTTTCTATGCGTCGCTGCAGCGACGTCATACACTCCGGCGCACTTTCCCCAGCAGCGGGAGTAAGGGTTGTTGTAGTCGGCGGTGACACATATGCCGCGGTCGGGCTAGGAGTGTACTGTGACGTCACGTTGCTCAGCAGTGCCGGCGGAGGAAGCAAGGGTTATTGTGAGGACAGGTTGAGTGCCACAGTTGGTGGTTGAGGAATATGTGCGGTGAAAGGCGGTATTTGAGCCGTTTGCCCCTGGATCGAGGGCAACTGCACCGTTGCCGGTGGGGTTTGCAGATTGGGATTAGGTGGTCTGGTTATCACTCCAGTCCCTTGGGTGGTGGAGGCTCCTCCTCCCTGAGAGACGGCAGTGCCCGATGTAGGATTCGGGGCAATAGTTCCCATAATGGCCATTATCCGTTCCATCTGTGCGGCTTGAGCCTGAAGGGCCTTTCCCTGATTCTGAATGGTGGCGTTTAGAGCCTCCAACGTCGGAGTCTCACCAGCAGCTGTAGGAGTGTGACGGGTCTCCTCTCCCGAGGTGGTCTTTGTGGAGGGCGATCTGTTACTGACATCATCTTCATGAGACATGGTTGCTTGTAATGGTAAGATTCACGTCGGGTTCACCAAATGTGTACGAGAGAATCCTGCAGAGAGAATTCAATATACACCAAGAGTAGGGGATAGAAGCACAGGAAGAATAGGGTTGTGTGTAGGGGAGAGTAAGACAATAGCACTGTATGAGAGAGAGACAGGATTTTGGCAGAGCTTCCGCGTATCTCAGGTGATTCTCCCTTTGTATGGAAGGGTTAACGATCCTATATATAACGGAGAATGTGACAGTTGTAGTGTGGTTAATGCGCCCATTAATGGCGGCTTAATTAGCTTAACCACAACGGCACGTTCGTCCGCGTATATAGGGACCGTTACGGCACGTTCGTCCGCGTATACCGGAACCGTTATGAGGTTGACCGGGTTTATGGAGCTCGTTCCGTAAATCTCTCAAAGCAGTAACCAAGGTCGCACGCGGGCTTTGTTGTCGCTCGCGCGCGACAGGACTTACTCTAGCCTCCAAACCACTAAGTCCCTACAAGTCCCGTGTGGTGGTATGCGAGGGCCCTTCTCGCAGCCCCCACGTGGATCAGCGCGGCTGGTGATCCAGTGTGTGTGGAGCACAGCTAGGTGTGCTGGATGGTCGCCTCGTGGCTAAGATCTGCCTGTCTAGAAAGCACTATCTACAATCGCACAAGCAGCACAAGGCTTCGACCACAGATGCCCCGCCATTGCATGTTCCCTTGAGGAGGTGATCAACCTCTGCAAACAGTGGCGTAAAGATGGGGTCCTACCTCAACTTGAAAGGGCACCCTCTAGGGAGCAGTTAAGGGATCCAAAGTGGTGTGAATCCCACGACAAAGTCATGCATCCAACAACTGACTGCAAGAAGCTCAGGTACCTGGTAAGCAGGAAGATGAAGGAAGGGGAGCTGGTCATCAGCGACCAGAGGCAGGACGTGCGCAATAATCCCCTCCCTGCCCATGCAAGGAGGTAGCCATGATCGCAATCATGGACCTCGAAGAGATTGCAGAAGATGGGCTGCCTGTTGTAGCCGAAGTCCATGACGAGGAAGATTACAGCATGGACACCGAGGACTCGCGTGCCGACTTGATAAAGGGGGCGCACGGCTTCAGAAGGTTCTTTGACGAAATGAACTTTTCAGTAAAGTGCCGGAAGGAAAGGAAAAAGGGGATCCTCAGAGTAGCATAAGACTTTGAGGAGGATATAGTTGTCTCCAACGGAAGAGTTGTTAGGGACTCTCTCTCAACGGAGAAGATAACGACCTTCTCTGAAAGTGATAAGAAGACAGATGCGAGCCATCAGAAGCCCTTGTACGTCACAACAGTGATCAATGATGTCGAGTTCAAGAGGGCATTCGTTGATGGAGGAGCAGCCGTCAACGTAGTCTCGCTCAACACACTGAAGTTAGCGGGGATTTCTGAGAAGAAGATTGCCAGGCGTCCATCTTCGTTGATGGGATTTGGAAGTGACTCCAGGATGACAATGGGCTGGATCCTCCTGGGACTCCAGATAGGAAATATAAAGTGTTCGACCAAGTTCTATGTCATTGATGCGAACACTACATACCACATGATCATAGGCCGGGCGTGGATCCATCGCTTTGAGGCAGTTCCCTCAATAGCTCATCAAGTGATGAAGGCTAATTGGAATGGCAGGGTAGTTGAGATATCAGCCTCGACAAACCCAATTAACCAGAATGAAGCGCACCTCACCGAGGCGGTATGGTTCACTGAGATGGCGGATGAACAGAAACCGGGGACATTTAATCCAACTCCTCTGCCCCGATGGGAGGATATCAAGGATCAGTCTCCTGCAGGAGTGATGGTGACAAGGGAAGACCCCAAGGAAAAGGTTCCTACGTGCGAAGAGGTGCCAAAGATTGCTTATCATAAGAAGAACGTGTACACCCTAAAAAGGGTGGTGAAGCATGATAGCAAAGGCAAGGAGATAGAAAGCTTCTAATCCAATGGGAAGAAATGCTATCGCATATGAAGGCGCGCGGGGGTAACCCCACCTCAACATGGGGATATCCCTGGGCAAATCCATCAACTTGAACAAGCACAAGAGGAAGACAAGCTGAAGCCAGATCTATCGGAGGAAAAGTTGAAAGAAGCGCCCGAATGCATGGAGGACAAGCCAAAGCCCCAAAAGCAGGAACTAAAGGAAGTGTTCTTAAGTCCATCCGAAGAAAAGAAAATGCCTGTGTTCCTGCGCGCGGATCTCAAGGGAGAAGAGGAAGCAAAATTGCTAAAACTGCTCGCAGAGTACAGGGATGTGTTTGCCTGGGAGTATGACGAAATGCCTGGTCTTGACACGGGTGTGACGATGCATAGGTTGGATATTGTCCCGGGTCCAAACCAGTAAAGAAGAGTGAAAGGAGTTTTAGACCTGAGATTGATGTGAAGATCAAGGAAGAAATAGTTAAACTGCTGAATGCCAAATTCATTGAACCCAATCATCACCCTACCTGGTTAGCCAACATTGTGCCAGTGGTCAAGAAGAATAGGCCGCTTCGCATCTGCGTGGATTTCAGAGATCTCAACCGCTTCTTCCCAAAAGACAACTTCCCGCTGTCAAACATAGACCTGCTCATTGACTCTACTGCAGGTCATCGGATGTTCAGTTTCAAATCAAGATGGACCCTGAGGATGCGAGGAAAACTGCGTTCATCACGCCAGTTGAGGTTTTTAACTACACTGTTATGCCCTTTGAATTAAAGAATGCGGGCGCAACTTATCAACGCGCCATGATGGCTCTCTTCCATGATATGATGCATCAGGAAGTAGAGTTCTATGTTGATGATTTGGTTATCAAGTCAAGATAAGAAGCAGATCATCTGGGAGACTTGTGGAAAGTGTTTGAAAGGTGCAGGAGCTTTCAACTAAAGATGAATCCAATGAAGTGCGCATTTGGGATAACTTATGGAAAGTTCTTGGGGGTGTGTGATCCAATGCCATGGGATTGAGCCTGATCCTGCGAAGATTTCAGCCATCCCCAGTATGGTGGCACCCCACAACCAGAGCACTTTGAAGACATTCTTGGGAAAGCTATCCTATCTGCGAAGATTTGTGCCAGCACTTGCAGAGCTGACTTTCTATTTCGGTGACCTTCTCAAAAATGTTGTGTATAACTGGACGGAGGAGCATCAAGCCGCATTCGGGAAGTTGAAGGACTTATTGACACCCCCACATGTAATGATTGCGCCTCAACTGGGGTCACGACTTTTGCTGTATCTGACATGGACCAGGAAATCTATAGGGGTGCTGCTAGCTCAAGAGCATGAGGAGGAGGAAAGACCAACCTATTACATCTCTCGCGTGGTACAGCCGACTGAGTCCTGGTACACTGATATAGAGCGCCACTGCCTTGCTTTATTTTTCGTCATAGGAAAGTTAAAGCATTATTTCGCTTCTCAAAAAGTTGTGGTAATCACAAAGAGTGACCCCATCTGGTATCTCTTGAGTCATTCCTCTCCCTGCGGAAGGCTAGAAAAGTGGTACATGACTATCTCGCAGTACGTCATCACGTGTGCCCGTCCAAAAGCAATTAAGTCTCAGGCAGTGGCAGACTTATTGGCACAGTTTCCAGACAACAATCATGAGCCAAAGGTAGATGAGTAGCTAGGAGGGCCTTAGATTTATGCGATTGGGCCACTATATTGGAAGCTGCATTTCGATGGGTCATCAACAAGAAAAGGATGAGGAATTGATATTGTACTAACTAAGCCAGATGGAGAAGTCATCCAAAAGTCAACGAAGTTGGATTTCCTGGTCACCAACAATGAGGCAGAATACGAGGCTCTGATTGCAGGGCTCCTCGCTGCCAAGGCATTGGAAGTAAACAACTTGATGGTCATGGGAGATTCGAAGCTCATTGTCAAGCAGGCCTCAGGCGAGTACGGCTTAAAGGAAATCAACTTGCTGCCTTACAGGACCATGGTTCAGAAACTGGTGCAACAATTCCACGATGTCAAGTATGAGCATACTCCTAGGGTTGATAACCGGCACGCGGATGCTTTAGCCACCTTGGGATCCAAAATTAGTGCAGATAAGTTCCCAGCAAGGATTTTGATTGAAGTCAGGACTCCTCCGGCTCTAGCGCAAGAGGTATGCAAAGAGGAGCCCACGAAAGCTGAAGATTGGAGAAGGCCAATACTGCGCGCGATTGCTGAAGGAACGAGCAAAGAAAATTGGGCATCTACAAAGGGGTACTGTGTGCATGAAAAACTCCCTTTACTTTAAGGGACTAGGAGGAGTACTCATGCGATGTGTTTCGCAACAGGAAGGGCGCGCACTATTAGAGAAAATCCAGCAACACTTCTGTGGAGAAAATGAAGTGTCCATCTATTGGAAAGCTCAGAGATATGGGATTCATTGGCCAGAAATGTCAACAGATGCTGCAGTCATTCAAGGGAACTGCGAGAATTGCGCATTGGTCAAAGATTCTTTAGAAATTGCTGCAATCGATAACGACACAGATTGGAGGAAGCCGCTGTTTGACTACTTAACGGAAGGAATTGAACCAACTCAGAGAAAAGAAGCCGAAAAGCTTAAAAGAAAGGCAACCCAATATGTTGTAAAGGAAAACATACTCTGGCGAAGAGGTCACGAGGGGAATATGCTCAGATGTCTGGATAGCCAAGAAGCACAAGAAGTAATGGATTTGTCCCATCAAGTGGAGCACCAAGGAGGCGCTAAGTTATGCAGACAGCTCCTCACCGTTAGTTATTTCTGGCCTACAATGGAAGCAGACTGTCGCACCAAGGTCAAAAGGTGTCAAGAATGTCAGTTCAAAGGCAACTTGGTACACGCTCTTGCTGTAGACTTGCATGCATTGGGTACACCTTGGCCATTTCACACGTGGGCCTTGGATTTTATTGGCCCTATTCGACCGGACTCGCACGGGAATCAGTTCATCCTGACCGCAACAGAGCAATTCACCAAGTGGGTGGAAGCGGTGCAACTTAAGACAGCAAACGCACTGGCGGTGGTTAATTTTATTCAGGAGAATATTGTTTATCGCTTTGGGATTCCCAAGTATATTCTTTCTGACAACGGGACTCATTTCGTAAATCGGCAAGTGGCTGCGAAGCTAGAAGAGTACAACATAAGGCAGATATGCTCCACACCTTATTAGCCAAAGGGGAACGGACAAGAAGAAGCAATGAACAAGACATTGTTGAGTATCCTAAGCAAAATGGTTGTGGATGATCACGAGAAGTGGGCAAATTTCCTGAGTCTAGCTCTATGGGCATATAACACCTCACCGAGGACCCCCACAGGAGTTTCCCCTTTCCTTCTATGCTATGGGGCCGAAGCTGTTGTCCCGGCTGAAATCAAAGTTAACTCTGCAAGGATAGCCTTTCATGCTTTGTACGAGAATCAACGTGACCACGATCTTTTCCTGCTGGAAGAAAGGCGTGAAGAGGCAAAGAGAGCTAACACGAGGTACAAGGAAAGGATTGCTCGCGCCTACAAAAAAACTGTACAACACCGAGACTTCGCGGTTGGAGACTTGGTCTTACGAGCTTCAAATCACCGTATGCCGGAAGCAGCCCATCCTAAGTTCGCGTCTAATCGGGAGGGACAATTTGAAGTCAAAGAGGTTTTCAACAGTGGTTACTGCACCATTCAGAGACTTCATGGGACTGCAACAACTCTAACTCCAATTAACTTGCGCTGGATTAAGAAGTACTATCCTTAGCCTTGTCTATTTGCTTTTCAAATTCATGTTTTATCATTTCTCAGTGCATGTGTATTCTGCATTGCTTCCTCCCATATGAGGAATTTGTTCTCATGCTCCTCCCATATGAGGATGCCTTAATAATAATAACTCTCCCATATGAGAAAACTTTATTAAATTATTTTCTTGTTGCTTCATTTACTTATTTGTTTATATTACTTATATTTTCCAAATTCATCCAAAGCCTATCTGCCTAGATAGCAGCAATAACAAAAATGATCCTGTACGATCCAAAGCCTATCTGCCTAGATAGGAGAAATAACAAAAATGATCCTATGCGATCCAAAGCCTATCTGCCTAGACATCAGCGATAATAAAACATGATCCTATGCGATCCAAAGCCTATCTTCCTAGATAGCAGCGATAACAAAAATGATCCCATGCAATCCAAAGCCTATCCGTCTAGATAGCAACTCATTCAAAGACTGTCTGGCTAGACTGTAGCGAAATACAAAGCTTGCAAGTCAATACGCGAAGTTACAATCTATTGTAGCAGACAAAAAAACAAATGAAAAGCATACTCTCATAACAATCAAATGCGGCTTACAACTTATCTATTTAGATAGCATCTTAAAAGCAATGCTTATAATGAAGAAAAAGCTTCCAATCGAAATCTAAGCATTACTAAGGAACGATCCTACGAAAACCACTAAAGCTACAAAGCTTGACGTTGTCGTCGACGTTCACGACCAGAACATGGCCCTTGCTTGTGCCCTTGACATGGCAATATTCCTGATGAACTTCATAACATGAAGGCTGCTGATGTGAAGAACAAATGGGAGAACAACTCATGGGGTAGGAAGCCGATTGAGTGCAACGAATAAACACAATCAGTTGTTACACCCTGACTGAAACAATGGTGGCAAATAGTTCTCCGCCGGAGAACCGGCAAAGATGCACACCGCTCATTACTTGCTGGTAGAAGAGTTGGTACAAAGTTGCGCCTTGCCGGAAAGTCACCGGAGAGGACCTCTGCAAACATAATGAAGAAGAAAATATCTTCGTTCCAACGGAAAAGCTTACACAATTGGTCTTCGCAAAGACCAGGCGAATCAGGGGCCTTTTCGATGAATTTCTTTTTTTTTGAATTTCTTTTCGATGAATTTCTTGGGAAACATTTCTATAGCACAACGCACATATTCTGACTTGGAGGACCAGAGCTGATACGAATCAAAAATGGTCAAAGAGCAATGCAACCAATCGTGAGGACTCACTAGAGATGACATTTTGTCAATCACGGGAGTTCGAATGAAAAACAAAAATGGCAAGAAAAAAGGCTTATATAGGACTCAGAGGAGACTCTCCGGTTTCCTTGATGAGTCAGCAACACCTCGGAAACAGGCAAAAATCAATGACCCTATTAAAGACTACGAAGATACAGTAGCACGCCTTATTTAATGACCCTCGGTTATGATGAGGGTGGGGCCCACTGCGTGAGAAGTACGCCTCATTTAATACTATGGCGACACGATAATCCAAGTAATTACGGCAAAACATGATGTGATAATTATTGCACCCTTGGAATGCGAAGGAAGATCATTCCGAAAACAAAAGCAAATATTGTGTTCAAATGATTGAAAGAAAAACAGGATAGCATTATAGCGCATACAGCTCTTAAAACAAGTCATTGTCTAAGGGATCTTCTGGCGATAAAAAGAGCGAAGCTTTCTCCTCCTTGGCAACGTCTTGCTTCAACTTTTCAAAACTAGCTTTCATTGCGTGGAAAAGCTTGGCAGCCTCTTCAGCCTTCTTCTTTTGCGCCTCCAACTTACTCTTCTCAAGGGCAAGGTTGCGGTGGCCATACTTCAGCATAGTGGAGTTGAGAATTTGGGTGAGCCTCTGAAGGAGAAAACCAAAATCCAGATTGCCTTGGGCATTAACTTGAATCCTTTGGCATGCCTCAAAGAGAGACCGCGCGTATTGAGCTGAAATGGTAACTGGAGTTGTAACGGATAGCTGCTCCACAATCCATATGGCTTCAGTCAGGTAAATTCTCCGATCGAAGGAACCGAGCTCCAAAGCTCACTAACCATCGGTGAATGTCATGTTTGGACACACCATGTTTTAATGCACCAAAGATTACTTCTTGTTAAGTTACAGCAAGGTTAAAAATCGTACCTTATTCATCACCTGCGATCTCTTCAAAGTCATGTTGAGCTTGTTCTAAGGCAGTCACGCTCATGTTGCAAGCATGCTGCTCTTCCAGACTTCTTCTTTTCACAGCTTCTATATCATCTTCCTCGCGGTTCCTCATCCTCTCTTCTGCCTCAGCAGCCATCCTCTTGGACTCTGCGATTATGGCCTCGTCTATGTGTTCACTTGACGCATCTGAGCGAGAGCCCTTTGTCTTTCGACGTTCCTTGGCCAGAAGGTCATTGATGGTCTCAGCATCATCATCTGCGAAGAGAGTATTTGTTTTGGCAAAACTATTGTTGAAAATTTTGTTTGAAAGAAAATCAAGTTCATTTCATTACCTTCTGAACTCTCTTGAAAACTTTCTTGCCTTGATTCTTCTTCTTGTTCTTCCTCTTCTCTTCCATCTTCTACTCTTTCTTCTTCTCTTTCTTCTTCAATTTCTTCCTCCTGATCATATGGGATGAAATCATCAACTGCAAGTTCCTTTCGTGGCTGGCTACGCAAACGACCTTTGTCTTTGCCTTTCGGAGCAGGAGCCTCCCCAGGCGACGAAGCCGGAGCTTCTCTGGGTGGCGAAGAGATCACAATTGCCTTTTGCTTTTTACCTTTTGGTCTTTGGAGCAACTTCTGCATCTACTTCAGCACTCTCGCTTATTAGGGAGCGAGCGAATACATCCATCTCCTTCTCCACTTTGGGATCCATCTCCATAGTCAAAGGGATGACCTGCTTACTCCTCTTTCCATGAAGAATAGAATTGACCAGCGACGTACAACGGTCTCCAGATGCGAATCTTTTCAAGCAGTACTGGAAAAGGGAAAATTTATGTAAGCCGTCGCACTCCAAAAAGAGATGTGTTTCAGGAAAGACAAAGAGGTGTTATTTACCTTAGCGAAAGATTCGCTATACTCAATCATGCATCCAACCCCTCCTCTGACAGCAGTCATCTTCTCAGAAAGGGTCATGTCAGCGCATAAGTGATTTTCCTTGTCAATCAAGGAGTAGAATCCATATTTAGAGTCGTCCAAACTGCAGATTTGACGGAACACGAAGGTATTCCTTTTAATGGAGGGAGCCCTGCTGATGCGCGGAGAAGAGGATGAAGCAAACCTTGCCTGCTGAGCGTTCCAGAAGGAAATCCAAATCTTGGTGGGGCGAACTTCGCGCTTCCCTGAAGGCTGAACGAAAGGTGGACTACCAACCAGAATAGATTTACACCTCTTCAACAGCAGTCGCTTGTAGCAATCTCTGTTCACCGATTTACGACAGATTGAAGGCGCCACTGCGTCGTAGCCAAATTGGGGGCAAACGCGAGTGGGGTCAACATCGACCGTGATCCGCTCATAATTAGGAGATATCTCAGGAAAATTCTCAGCAAGAGCAGGCAGCGAGCCCCTCAAACACCAGCAAACGAATTCTCTATAGCAGTTATCCCCTTTGATGATAGTGTCCTTGGAGATGGGGCCACCTTTAGTTGGGTACGTACGCTCGAAGAATCGCACATTTTCAATGCGAGTGGTATAAGGTCTGGTAATAAACTTCGATCGATCGTCGCAGACCAAACTCCATGCACACTTGGGCTCTTTTGTATTATACCATCGAGCAGCTCTCCCGCTCCGAAGTGCGTTCTGAGCACCAGGAACATTCCAGGTTTTGGTTTTTTAAGGAACAGGAGCATAAGAAGGCCACCTTTCAAACACCCACATGGCGAGGAAGTAAATGTTGACAAAATTCAGCACATCAAGACGCCAGCGCGACTCTTCAATTGCAACTACAAGCTGGTCCAGTCGATGATAGAGGGTTCCCAAAACAAGAGGTCCGAGCGCGTTATTCTGGCCTAAGGATAACTTGACTGCAAGGGGCAAAACATGGTAAAAGACCTCGTCATGAGGATGACCATCGATCAAATATCGCGAGAGCCAAGCGCAAAGAAAGCCACACAAGGTCCAGCTGTACCCTTTCCCTTCGACATAATTCTTTGCCTCGGGATTCTCCTTCAATATTTATTTAGTGAGCTTGTTGTTCGCATAGTCACAAAAGAAGTAATGCACCCACTTGACCCATGTTTTCTTTGCAGAAGCATCAACCAATTGGTATTGTGGAAGAGCTGTCGCAGTTTTCCAACGGGTGGAAATTGTCTTTACTTTTGCTATGCACTCCACCATTTGCGCATATAGAGCGAGTTCTTCATCACTTTCTTGTGCAGCCAAGGGATCAACCTCACCCATGGGAGGAAGATCATATAGCATATGCACATCCTCCAGGGTGGGGACTGCCTCAAACTCGGCCAAATGGAAAGTGTGGGTTACAGGCGAGTATCGGGAAAAGAGATTCAGAAGCATAGTCTGATCCAGATTCACAACAGCACCCTTCGCAGCCCTAACGGCGTAGTAAATCCCAGCTTGATCCAGTCTAACAGCGTGTTAGGTCAGTACATGATCGATCCACTCATCCATTATTTCCAACTTGTTCACGAAGGCCTTGGTTGAGATGTCAGTGTGTGGGTAGAACCCATTTTCAAGACCCAATATCACCACATCCTTGGCGTCAATCAAGTCTAATTCTGCTCGATTAGGTGGAGGAGTTAGAAATAGCAGATCTTCAGTAGCAGGGTCTGGCATATTCTTTAATTTGGTTCTGGCTTGGTAAAAGTCTTCACCACCCAGATAAGGAGCTTTCTTCCACAAAGTCTTGGGAAGATCAGGGATTTACTCAACCTCCTTCACAGATTTGGTTACCTTTGTCTTAGCCATTTCTATAACAAAGAAAGAAAAGGGGGGAGAAATATATCCACTTTAAGTTTTCAAGCAGAAAGTCAAGAGCAGATCTTACGAGTTTTTGAAGAATCGTTTGTTTCAGTTTCAAGAATGCTAAATTTCTGGGCTTCAAGCCAGCTTACATGAACTTCAATTTAGAGTTCCCGAATTTCAAAGTTTCAATATTTTAGAGTTTAAGAACCTTTTTCACAGTTACAAGTAATGGTGGGTTTTAATTGTTTCTGGGTTGCAGATTAAACAGATTCTAAAGATTTCAAGAGAAAGATACTCGTACGAGAAGCATTAATTCAAAATTGAGTAAGCCAACCTTGTGTTTTTGAAGCGATTTGAAGGAGTCGATTTGCCAAGAAGAACTGGTGGTTGATTATCTGGATTTGCTCTCGGAGGTTCTCAGAAAACATTCACTCTAGAGAGAAGCAATATCTTGCAACAATGGAAGATGATGAGTATTTATTCAAATCCACTGAAGAGTCACGTCCTTTCAGTGGTCGAATTGCAACCGTTACCGCCGAATCACGCAATCATAGGCCAATGCTGATGTCACGGCTAAAACCCTAGAAGAACAGAAGGCACGACTCTAGGGATTCTAGGTCAGAATGACAAGCACGGGGGGCTGATTTCTCGGATATTTGAATTGGTGCGCAGCCACGACGCGCGCGCTGGTTTTTGCGCATTGAAGTCTATCTGATCAGTGTCTCCACGCGCAGAAAGGGGGCTAATGTAGATAGTGCTTTCCAGACAGACAGATCGCAGCCACGTGGCAGTCATACAGCACACCTAGTTGTGCTCCACATACACTGGATCACCACCCGTGCTGATCCACGTGGGGGCTGGAGACAAGGCCCTTGCATATCATTCCACACGGGACCTGTAGGGACTTAGTGGTTTGGAGGCTAGGGTAGGTTCCGTCACGCGCGAGCGGCAACCAAGCCCGCGCGCGACCCTTGGTAACTGCTCTGGGAGATTTATGGCCACGTGATTCATAAACCCGGTCAACCTCATAACGTTTCTGGTATACGCGGACGAAGTGCGTAACGGTCCCTATATATGTGGACGAACGTGCTGTTATGGTTAAGGTAATTAAGCCGCCATTAATGGGCACATTAACCCACTAAAAAGGTCATATTCTCCACTATATATATGATCGTTAACCCTTCATTGCAACGATCTCATCTTCTGAACTACGCGGAAGCTTTGGCCAAATACTGTCTCTCTCTCTCTCTCTCTCTCTCTCTCAGTCTCAATTGTCTTACTCTCTCCCTACTACACTTCCCTGTGTTTTCATTCTCTGTTCTTGGTATACTCTTGAACCTTCCTCAAAGGATTCTCCTGTACACACCAGTTTAATGGGGTAGCCATAATTATTGATTTCAGGGTCCCAAAGTTAGAGGGGACCAATTATGTAATTATGCATAAAATGCAATGGTTGTATTTTACTACATGCACTGCTATTTGTACAACGACATACTGTCGTTAGGATACATTTAGAGGGAAAAAGAAAAGGTCGCCATCGATTGCTTTATCAAACGATAATTCGAACTAAGTAAGAAACTAGCGCTGAAATGTAAAAATGTCATACTAAGAAACACTTTAATATGTGATAAATCCCCACAGTAAGTATATAAAAATTTTGCTCTAAAAAACATATATCTCTCTAAGATGCGTGCTACCACGACCTTTACTGGTCGGGTCGAGAAATCTAAGACGCCAAAATAAGAACTCAACCGGCCGTGCCTCGACCTTATAAGTAGGGATCTGGTTTACTGTATCAAAAAAGATACTTCATTCTAATGAGGTTGAATTTCGGTGTAATTGGTCCATTGAATATCGGGCATGAATGGATCACAACTACACTGTGTCGCGGGTAGTAGAGTCTTTAGTGTAGTTGAGACTGTAGAGGACGGACGTCCACACCTTAGGTCGGGCTGAACGGAAAAGGTAAGTGACCACAACCATACGTGGTCGAAATTCGTTCTAACTGGTTAGTTCGATAACGAGTGTGAAAGGAGCACGACTCTGTTAGGTCGTGGCTAGGGGGTCCTTTACGTAGTTTCCTCATTCCTCGACAATAAGAGGCCAGACTTATATCTGTAGAGGCCGTAACCGTGACTTTAGGAACGGATGTTGACGTCTTAGGTTGGGCCGACTAAATAACATAAAGGACCTCAACCTTATTAAGGCAAGATGAATATCAAGTCCAATACAAAGGCTCAACCCTTCTGTTGAAGGCCGACTCACAAGAACTGAAGCCCAAGTCCTCTATTGCAGCCCAATACACACCTCATGGTCACGAGTAGTATTCTTTGAAAGGTCAAGGACTCTTCTGTAAATATTATTTACAGATCTAGATCTCAACCTTTCACATTAGGTCAGCTAATCCTAGGGCTGAGATAAGAGCCTGCTATGTATTTAAACCAGTTTTTCTCTCATAATTCTGCATCCCTTTCTCTCTCTAAAATTGAGAGCTCTCTGCATCTTCTATGTCTTCTCCGTCCTATCTGTTTTAAATTCATCAACCTTAACGGGTCTTTTTATGGTATCAGAGCCATAACTTCTACCAATTCTTCAAGCTCTTCATCGATGGCAACAGCCATCGTATTTGCAAACTCCTCCATCTCAAATCCACTTTACCTTCTGTCGAACATACATAATCTGGTTTCGTTGAAATTGGACGGATCAAATTACGTTATTTGGAGACGCCAAATATCCTCTCTTTTGTGAACCCATAACTTATTTGGGTATTTGGATGGTTCGAAGAAGGCGCCGGTTGAATTTCTCAAAGGAACTGATGATTCTTTGGATGAAACTATCAATACCAATTACCTTGCTTGGAAACACCAAGATCAAGCCTTGATTACGATTCTAAATGTACACTGAGTCAAGAGGCACTCAATCAAGTGATCGGTCAGTCTTCCTCTTCTAGATCCCTCTGGCTTTCCTTGGAAAAGAGGTATGCTTCACTAACTAGGTTGAATATCATGCAGTTGAAATATGAACTTCAAATGATTCGCAAAAATTCAGATTCGATTGACACTTATATGCAAAAAATTAAATCTATTCGGGATAAGTTGATTGTTGCTGGTGTTAATGTTGATGAAGAGGACATGTTGCTTTATGTGTTGAATGGGCTTTCTGCTGAGTTTAATCCCTTTAGGTCCTCACTTCGAACCAGATCAGAACCTTTCTCTTTAGAGGATTTACATGTTTTGTTAAAGTCTGAAGAGCAAATGCTCGAGACTCAAAATGTCACTGCCTCTCAAAATCAAAATCTGGCTTTAAATACCGTTGCTAATAATTCCTCTTCTTAGAAAACCCAACCCAATAGGGGGAGGGGAAGACACCATTTTGGCAGACACAACCACCGTGGTGGTTATGGTAGAGGAAATGGCTATGGTGGTTATGGTAGAAGTAATGGTTATGGTAGAAATCATGGTAATGGCTATAACACTGGGAGAGGAAACGGCTACCGTGGTTGCCGTGGTGATTTTTCTGGTGATAACAGGGGTCGTTCCCCTAGCTTTGGTTCTGCTCATTTGCCCAGAAACATTACTTGTCAAATTTGCGGACAAGATTATTACTCTGCATTAGACTGCATTCACAGAATGAATTATGCATATCAGGGGAGACAACCCCCTGAAACTCTTACAACTTTGGCTGCATCAACCCAATTTTCTCCGCTTGACATTTTTTGGTTGTCCGACACCGGTGCAACAAATCACATGACCAATAATTTTCAAAATATGACTACCTCAGACACATACATTGGTTATGACCAGGTCACCGTTGGAAATGCTCAGTCTCTACCCATTCAATAATCGGGTACAACTTTACTTCCTACAAATTCTAAAAAAAATTCTTTGCACAACACTCTTCACGTTCCTGATCTTCACACTAATTTGTTATATATGAATAAATTCTGCAAACAACATAATTGTCGTTTTATTTTTTACTCATCATCTTTTTTCTATTCAGGAGAAAACTACGGGAACAATTCTTTACCAAGGATTGAGTAAAGGAGGAAATTATCCCATCAAATCTGATTTCCTTAATTCTGTTTCTTTTAATAAACCTCCTACTGCTTTAGTTGATAATAAAGTTGATATGAAGGCTTGGCATGACCGTTTGGGTCATCCTTCAGATGTTGTTTTGAATAAAATTGTCCCTAGAATCGGACACCATAATGGTCCGTGTCATTCATGTTTAGAAGGCAAAATGCATCGCCTTCCTTTTACCTCTGCTAATTCTAAATCTGCTACTCCTTTAAATATGCTGCATAGCGATGTTTGGGGGCCTTCTAGCTCCAAATCCTATCATGGGTACCGGTATTATGTTCTTTTTATTGATGACTACTCTCGCTACACTTGGGTTTTTCCATTACACAACAAATCTGATGTTCCTGCTGTTTTTACCAAGTTAAAGACTCAAATTGAAAAGCTTCTAAATCATACCATTTGTATCTTGCGAAGTGACAGTGGTGGTGAATACATGTCGTTTATTTTTCAGCAAATTCTTAGTAATAGTGGCATTACCCACCAAAAGTCTTGCCCCTATACGCCACAACAAAATGGCGTTGCCGAGCGAAAGCATCGACACATTATGGAAACTGCAGTTACTTTACTAAAACGTGCTTCTTTACCTAATGACTTATGGTTTCATGCCGTGGCTGCAGCCACATTTTTTATCAATAGAAGGCCTAGTGCTAATACACAAAATAAATCTCCATTTCAGCTTCTATTTGGTACTGTTCCTGATTACTCAAAATTAAAATTTTCGGATGTGCTTGCTTTCCTCATCTCAGGCCCTATAATAGTTCAAAACTTGACGCCAAAACCAGAATGTGTGTTTCTATCGGCTACGCCGACGACTATAAAGGGTATCTTTGCTTAGACAAGTTGACAAACCGTATTTACATAAGTCGTGATGTTATCTTCGACGAAACTACTTTCCTTACAGTACCACTATTACTGCTACCTCTACTGTTGATTCTATGCCTATTACACATTCTCATGACATGCTCTGACCTGGTGTTTCAAGTACAACAGCTGGTATACCAGTTGTTACAGCAGATTGTACATCCACTGTTCCAAAAGATAGTACATCCACTGCTCCAGCAGCTCCTGCAGATGGTACTTTCACTGTTCCAGCAAATGATATAAACACTGCTTCAAATGCTGCACCTATGTCCCAGCCCATTAACCCGGCATCAATGATGAGTGGACTGCAGCTAATTCATGAGGAACCTACTATACCGGGGGGGGGGGGGAGCACCCTACTAGAACAGTAAGTGTTCCTGTTCCGAGCAGCTTTGTTCCGTCGAGCAGCACTGCTCCATCTACCAGCCCTGTTCCGTGCAATGTCTCCAAAATAGTGCACCCACCTTCCAGCATTGGCGTGGCACCCTCCCCTACAGTTGTGCCTCCTCCAAACACTTCTGAGATGCCCACATCCACCCACCCAATGCGGACTCGAAGCAAATCTGGTATTAGTAAACGTAAATTTGGTTTAATACTGTTCTTACTTCTTCTGATCCTTCCTCTTATAGTGAGGCTAGTAAATACTCTCAGTGGCGAAACGCAATGACTGAAGAGTATGCTAGTATCACACAACAAAACACGTGGACATTGGTGCCCCCGCCACCAAAAGCAAACATAATCGGGAACAAATGGGTTTTTCGTACCAAATATAATCCGGATGGCTCTATTTCTCGTTATAAAGCACGCTTAGTCGCTAAAGGTTTTCACCAAAAATCCGGAATTGACTACGACGAAACTTTCAGTCCAGTCGTAAAACATTCCACCGTTCGGACTATTCTTGCTTTAGCCGCCAATTTTAATTGGCCTCTTCAACAATTTATGTTAAAAATGCATTTTTACACGGTTTACTTCACGAAATAGTTTATATGACTCAACCACATGGCTTTAAAAATTCTAAGTTCCCTCATTATGTTTGTAAATTAAATAAGTCCATATATGGTTTAAAACAAGCCCACCGGGCTTGGTTTGAACGATTTACATCTTATTTGTACTATCTTGGCTTTATTGCATCTTATGCTGATTCATCTTTATTTATAAACAATCGTAATGGACAAAGTACGATTCTACTTTAGTACGTAGATGATATAATCTTAACAGGTGGTGAATCGCAATTTATTCAATTCCTCAATCAAAAGCTCAATTCTGAATTCTCCATGACGAATCTTGGGCCCTTGACTTACTTCTTGGGTATCGAGATCAAACGCACACAAGATGGTATTTACATTCACCAAGCAAAGTATATTTCTGATCTCTTATCGCGCTTTCACATGTCGAACTGTAAGCCCGCTCCTACACCAATCTCTAGTGGTACCAAATTTCATTTATTTGATGGAAAACCCCTTTCAGACTCTACGCCTTATCGCCAATTGCTTGGCGCCCTTCAATACTTAACTTTTAGTTGTCCGGATATTTCTTTTGCAGTAAATCATTTGTGCCTATTCATGCACAAACCAACTGAAAAATCATTTAATAGGTGCTAAACGTATACTTCGTTACTTGCAGGGATCCAAGCCCCATGGTTTTTTTTTTATCAAAAAGGAGTTTTACCCATCCAGGCCTTCTCGGACGCTGATTGGGCCGGAAACCCCACAGACAGACGAAGCACACTGGATTTGTTTTGTTTCTAGGACCAAACCCCATTCACTGGGGAGCCAAGAAACAACCCACGGTTGCACGCTCATCGACCGAGGCTGAATACCGCGCTCTAGCTTCCACTGCAGCCGAACTAGCTTGGATTAAAATTCTATTTCGCGATTTAAATATTTTTATTTCCCAAAATCCTACAATTTGGTGTGACAACTTGTCTGCTATAGCTATAACCGCCAATCCCGTTTTACACGCTAGAACAAAACATATAGAAAACGATTATCATTATATTCGTGAAAAAGTTCTTACTCACGATTTATCTGTTTCTTTTGTTAACAGCTCGGACCAGCTTGCAGATATATTCACCAAGTGATTGTCCACAAGCCAGTTTCAAACTTTGAAGGACAAACTGATGGTCCACCCAGCCCCATCAGTTTGAGGGGGAGTATTAAGACAAGATGAATATCAACTCTAATACAAAGGCTCAACCCATATGTTGAAGGCCCACTCACAAGAACTGAAGCCCAAGTCCTCTATTGCAGCCCAATACACACCTCATGGTCACGAGTAGTATTCTCTGAAAGGTCAAGGAATCTTGTGTAAATATTATTTACAGATCTAGATCTCAACCGTTCACATTAGGTCAGCTAATCCTACGGCTGAGATAAGAGCCTTCTATGTGTTTAAACCCATTTTTGTCTCATAATTTTGCATCCCTTTCTCTCTCTAAACTTGAGAGCTCTCTGCATCTTCTATGTCTTCTCCGTCCTCTCTGTTCTGAATTCAGCAACCCTAGCGGGTCTTTTCACATCAGGGTGAGGTACGACTTAATATGTATGATGGCGCCGTACCCACGACGGTATCCGATTGAAGTTTTTGAAAGGGGTTTGCTGTCGTAGTTCAAGAGTTGCGGTCGATGGTTCAGAACCCTGAATCCCACTTTCTGACTAAAACAAACCTAATAAAAACTCTATGCGGTAGTAATAGAAAGCGATGCTAAACTCTAATTTAAATTGAAATTATTGTTTGTATACTGATAGTTACACAATAATTGAAAGCGATGGGACGATCTAGTGTTTCATACAATCGTTACATTCGTTATGATTCAATATGAACCAAGAATAATACTACATGTTTAACTTCACATGTTTAATTATTTCATTACGTGCTTCATACAATCGTTTTCATTTATGTTTTTATATACTACTAAGATAGGTTGGGGATTTACTGTTCATTGGTGGAGTGGTGGCTGAATTTCAGCCCTTGGATATGTCCGGAATGTAGGGCTGCGATTGATTTGAGTGGCCCTGGCCACAAGTATTACATTATTAGCGTACTGGAAGATGACCCGTCCCGTTAAGATTATTCATTCATATTTTTTCTACTACTTATATTTTCATAAGTAGGACATAATTGCAATTACATGAGGTTATATATAACATTTAATTACTATTACAACATGTAAAATAGGCCAAATAATAATTATCGGATATGCTAGGGGTGAAAGACAAAAAGAGAAAAAATGACAAAGAAGTCCATGTGTGTCATATATGGGTGTGGAAGAAAGTTGAGTGGGTATATGATTTAATCTAAACCATCTATTATAAAATGATCTAACGGTCGGGGGGGGGGGGGAGACTATTGAAAGCAATCGAAGACAGAGGCCTCGGCCAGTGGATGTGTACAACAATGCCAGGAGGAACAGTAAAGGTCCCTCTGCTTTTATAGTAATATAGATGTATAGTGGGGGTAGGATTTGAAAGGATTCTGAGGGATGAAACGGGGACACAAAATTCCAAATTGCTAGTTAAGCATGGCGAGGAATTGTCTTATACCAGTCCGTCCCAGCTCTTTTTTCCCATCTGACTTTTTTGACTCGTATCTAGGTCACTTTGACTGGGTGATTTGGTTAGCAAAATCATACGACTTTTTAATAATGTTTTCACCATATTATAGAGCAACTTTTACTCTACAACACTATGAAAAAATTATTAAAAAGTTACATCGGTTTGCTATTCAAATCACCGGGTCAAAGTGACCCAATGAATAATGACAAAAGTCAAATTGAGAAGAAAGAGCTGGGACAGACTGATACTGACTGATGTTAAAGGACCCGATTGATTAAAACATGGGTAAAAGACATTTTCCACCCTCGAATTATGGGTAAAAGACATTTTGCCCCCTGATTTATGGGAAAATACATTTTGCACCCTTGTTAACGGATGGAGGTTGGACAAATACCACCCTTCTATTAGAACCCGTTAGTGGAGGGGTGCAAACTGACTTTTTGTGGCCATTTTACCCTTACAAAATGTGGACAAATAACACCCTTTTTTTTGTTTATTATTGAATTCATCATGTTCTTGGTGTTTTTAAGCACCACCTCAACTACCACCAAATCTCCACCACCAACAACACCAACACCAACCACAACATCACAAGAAATAAAATTCTTGACAAAAAATAGCATAGAGTCGAATAGAGTCAGGTATCCCACATACTCTATATGGTGGGATTAAGTCCAGTGTTTGTACAGACAAATTGTGAAAGGAGAAAGATATGTATCAAAAAACCTGATCTCAATTGTCCATGTTTCATCTCCCAAAAATAAATCATGCAGTTTAATACACTAGTAACATCAGATGTTTACTTGAGAGAACGTAGAGGTAGGACTGGATTCCAAATCCTTAATTTGAATAGAGTATGTTTAACTAATGTTAATACCATGGGGAGGGCTGGTATTGAAGATTTTTACCTTCAATCTTTCTTCTAATCCTGGAATTAGCAAACATGATCGACTCCATGAATCCAGCCAAAATAAGGGGGAACAACTCTTCACCAATGGGTCACCAAAATTGAATAATGCCAGAACAACTTTTCACCGAATGTCGTTCTGGCATCAACATAGCGCAACAAAACAGAAGAGAAGACCAACCGCGGCAGCTCTGCGACCGGTGGCTCCCCGCAAGCTCTTCAACGGCTGAAGGAAGTTGCACATCCCGGAGTGGATGTTCTCGATCGCGATCTGGAAACCGTAGAAGGCGCGAGCCTTCGAGACTTGGACCTCCTTCATGAAACGTCCGGCAAGATTCTCCAGGACAATTCGATCGGAGGCGGCGAAGAAGGCGAGGACATGCTCCATACCCAAAATCAACACCCACCCCACTCCTAATCAACTCAGACCCACAACCCCAATCGAAGCTCCAAGCCAGGAAAGCATTCATCGACGATCTCGAATCATCCGCCAAGAACGGCATCGAACCTCGATGCCTAGACCTTCGCATCCCTCCTCGAGACCAGCTTCCAATTACATGCCACCGAATTGGGTTTTCGAGTTCACCGCCTCATACCCGAGAATCTCCTCTGTAAAACTAGTGATGAAATAGGTAGCAGAGGGAGAGGGAGAGAGAGAAGGCAGATCTGTGAGGGAGGGAGGTAGACGATGGTGGGTGAGGAAGAGAAGAGAGAGATGAACATATAAGTTTAGGGTTAGGAAATGAGGAGGGGGAGGAGGATTTTTTTATAGTGGGGTAATTTCGTAAATGATAGGGGTATTTTTGTCTTTTTATGTCTCCGTTAGTCAACTGTTAGTTTTTAACTCTGACAAGGGTGCAAAATGTATTTTACCATAAATCAGGGGGTAAAATGTCTTTTCTCCATAGTTGAAGGGTGGAAAATGTCTTTTACCCTTAAAACATTCATTAGCTCTGTCTTCCCTAGGCCCCACGCACGTTCAAACAGATCACTGCTGCTATCGAACGCCCACCCACGATTCTCGGCATGCGGTGGACAACGACGTGTCTATTGTCATTGATTCCACCTTTATTATAGAATATGGAAGTTGCAGGTGAATATGGAATATGTGCCAGTATCAACTTTTTGAGACGTGTGAGTTATCAACTTCTTTTTTGAGATGTTTGATTTATCAACTTTTCTTTGTTAAATAAGGACGTGTAAGCCTACCTCAAGTTGGATACAAACACTATAATATTCCGTCTATAACCAAAACAACACACAATGATACAAGAACTTCAGCATAGGGGTATGAATTAATACATACTTCAAATAATCGTCCATAATAATGGATTACCTATATAGTTTAAAATCAGTAAGTATTTTAATGTTAATAACCAACTGCATCGAAGTAATAGAAGTATCGGGATTACATATATAGTTTAAAACAAGTAAGTATTTTATAATTCACGGACGTCTCGAGGCTCACTTCGTGACCAGTGCTGATGTCGAGCTGGGGCAACATTATTAGGAGGGTAATGGCTACTGTCTCCCGCTCGACGCATATTAACCAATCACGATGAAGTGATTAGTATAACACCACCCGCTCATTTAGCAGAATTTCTTAAAACTCGTGTACTGTATTGGAATTGCGCTGGTACTTGCCGTTGCCAGTATGGCCGAACAGTTTCGTCCCTGCGTGGTGGAGACGGTTTGTATGTAGCAGTTATCCTCGGCGGCATTAGTGAAGATGAATCCACAATAAGTTTTTTCTTGTATGCGTTGGGCCTCACAGGGTCCGCGATCTATGACTTTGGTGGCCGTGGCCCTACCGTGCATGTGAAGTGGATGAAGAAATGGTGGACGTGGTTTCAGCGGAGAAATTTGATGCAATCGATCATTGTACAAGGTCAGTGACGCTGCGAGTCGAACGATTACACTTTGCAGAAACTATATTTCCCCTACCTTTATTGGAAGTCAAAGTCCTGCTTTTGAAATGAATTGACATAGTTTGAATACTAAATTGACTATAGTCTTGCTAGTGAAATCAATAATCTCTCTTTTTAGAATCTCAAATAAGTTGAGAAACTAATAAAAATAACGAGCTTTCGAAACCGGTAAATTTATTACAACCTGCTTCAGAGCGGTACCAGCCCGGTGTGTTTGAAGAAAATTTTATTTAGATTTTATCCCCAATGGGCACTTGTCTCCGGTGCTTTCTACCAGCACATAAGAGGATTGACATGTTTTTAATCATGCTTTGTATTGATTCTGGTAGAAGATTCTAGTGTTGATTTCATTGTTCTTGCTGTTGCTGTTGTTCCAGAATTCAGAGCAGGCATCCTCGTATATGCATCGTGTTTGGATGTTATTTGATCGGAATTATACTTTAAATAGTCTCAAGATGTGTGAGTGCGTCATATTTGTAGTAATTGGATCCGTAGCTGGTAATAGTCATTTCATAAAATTAAGACACTAAAACTGGTAGATAGTACATTGCATAGACACGAGATTGGAACAACGTGATAGTAGACCTAGGGTATAAAGGAGTAGTAAGCATGTGTGTTATTGATAGGAGCTTCAATTGGCTATATAGATATTGCTTGCACCTGCCTTTGAATCGGGCGTTGTTTTCTTGCTCTGAACTTCATTATTGTCTCACTGTCATTGCAATCGATACTTATGTAATTTTGGCAGCATATATTGAGTACGATGTTTTAAAACAACATCATAGTCGCACGATTCAAAACTGGTTGATTTAATATAGTTCAGCTTTCCTAACTTCTTTGTTTTCAAAGCAATGGTATAGTTTCTCAATCTTTGTTATTCTCGGACTGTGATTACGTAATACCGATGCATGTGTCAATACATGGGTTTTGCATTCAAAATTTGGAACCTTCTACTGGCTGATTTGATTGATTTAGAGTTATTAATTATCCTCTCATATTTTAATGGATTATTACTGATGTTTTGTTTATGACAGAATGGTGCTGTCTTTGTGTATTGATTTTGAAACGTTCAACAGCCTTATGTAGGAAATGGTAAGTAATGTTCCATCGGGTATACTTTAGGTAGAGTATTACCATTTCATGCATAGTCAGTATAATGGATTGTACTCAGATGTTCAATGTTTTGAAATAGGTTTTGAAAATTTTCTTTCTCTCCTTAATTGATATCTATAATTAGCCTCTTATGCTACCCTATGAGCATCATGAGCTCTTTGAGCCCAACCAAATCATACTCATAACCTAATAACCTAATCCATTGTCAACGCCTATTCTCTTCCCCAATCACCTACCATCTCTTTCTTTCTGCCTTAGGTTTCATCATTTAGATGAATTGTTTCATGTGAATTGAAGATTTCTTCACTAAATTGAGTGGGGTTTGCAGTATCTTTTGCTTGATTCATCTGTCTTGCAGATTGCATTAATTGAAGATGTGTCTGTTTGAATATGCATGCTAACCAGTTCAATGAAAGGGTATGAACAGTTGCTATGGTCTTCTGACCTCCCTTCTTACTTCTGGTATAAAAGCACAAGCAGTTGGCCACAGTCATAACATACTGTGACTCAATGGATTCCGGTAAGGAAAATACTGATGACAAATGGAGGAAGGCTGCTAAGAAGAAGACAAGAAGAAGATGAAGAAAAGTATAAAATATCAGAGTGAAGAACAATTCACAGAGAGTGAGTCTGGATGGGAGAGTTGGCCTGAACATTGTTATGTGGTCGGGAAGTGGTCGGAAACAACAGTGTACCCAGATGCGGAGGAAGAAGATGATTTCTAGGGAACTGACACGGCTTCCTCGTATCCGCTGAAGTGGGAGCATTCTGTCTCTCGTTCTTCCAGTTCAGGTAGAGGGAAGAAGAAAAAAGTGACAGCCAAAGGTAGTGAAGATTCGCGAAAGAAGAAATCTACCTCTCCGCCGGATGCGACACCGGATAAGGGCAGCAAGAGAAAAAACACAGACGAAGATGTTCAAGAGTCGTGCAAGAAGAAACCAAGATGCTAGAGTGTTTAGGTTTTTTTATGTTATGATATGGTGAATTGTAGTTTCATGTTAGGTCTTATGAGTAGTAATGTCGAATTTGCTTATGTTTATCTTCTAATGGGGTTATGAACTGATGTAATCTTGGTTTATATTTCGTCTATCAATGCAATTTTTGATTTGTGATCATTTAATGTTCGTTTAGAATGATTTATTATACCATGTTAATCATGCTCTGTATTGATTCTGGTAGAAGATTCTAGTGTTGATTTCATTGTTCTTGCTGTTGCTGTTGTTCCAGAATTCAGAGCAGGCATCCTCGTATATGCATCGTGTTTGGATGTTATTTGATCGGAATTATACTGTAAATAGTCTCAAGATGTGTGAGTACGTCATATTTTTAATAATTGGATCCGTAGCTGGTAATAGTCTTTTCATAAAATTAAGACACTAAAACTGGTAGATAGTACATTGCATAGACACGAGATTGGAACAACAGGATAGTAGACCTAGGGTATAAAGGAGTAGTAAGCATGTGTGTTATTGATAGGAGCTTCAATTGGCTATATAGATATTGCTTGCACCTGCCTTTGAATCGGGCGTTGTTTTCTTGCTCTGAACTTCATTATTGTCTAACTGTCATTGCAATCGATACTTATGTAATTTTGGCAGCATATATTGAGTACGATGTTTTACAACAACATCATAGTCGCACGATTCAAAACTGGTTGATTTAATATAGTTCAGCTTCCCCAACTTCTTTGTTTTTAAAGCAATGGTATAGTTTCTCAATCTTTGTTATTCTCGGACTGTGATTACGTAATACCGATGCATGTGTCAATACATGGGTTTTGCATTCAAAATTGGGAACCTTTTACTGGCTGATTTGATTGATTTAGAGTTATTAATTATCCTCTCATATTTTAATGGATTATTACTGATGTTTTGTTTATGACAGAATGGTGCTGTCTTTGTGTGTTGATTTTGAAACGTTCAACAGCCTTATGTAGGAAACGGTAAGTAATGTTCCATCGGGTATACTTTAGGTAGAGTATTACCATTTCATGCATATTCAGTATAATGGATTGTACTCAGATGTTCAATGTTTTGAAATAGGGTTTGAAAATTTTCTTTCTCTCCTTAATTGATATCTATAATTAGCCTCTTATGCTACCCTATGAGCATCATGAGCTCTTTGAGCCCAACCAAATCATATTCATAACCTAATAACCTAATCCATTGTCAACTCCTATTCTCTTCCCCAATCACCTACCATCTCTTGCTTTCTGCCTTAGGTTGCATCATTTAGATGCATTGTTTCATGTGAATTGAAGATTTCTTCACTAAATTGAGTGGGGTTTGCAGTATCTTTTGCTTGATTCATCTGTCTTGCAGATTGCATTAATTGAAGATGTGTCTGTTTGAATATGCATGCTAACCAGTTCAATGAAAGGGTATGAACAGTTGCTATGGTCTTCTGACCTCCCTTCTTACTTCTGGTATAAAAGCACAAGCAGTTGGCCACAGTCATAACATACTGTGACTCAATGGATTCCGGTAAGGAAAATACTGATGACAAATGGAGGAAGGCTGCTAAGAAGAAGAGCAAGAAGAAGATGAAGAAAAGTATAAAATATCAGAGTGAAGAACAATTCACAGAGAGTGAGTCTGGATGGGAGAGTTGGCCTGAACATTGTTATGTGGTCGGGAAGGGGTCGGAAACAACAGTGTACCCAGATGCGGAGGAAGAAGACGATTTCTGGGGAACTGACACGGCTTCCTCGTATCCGCTTAAGTGGGAGCATTCTGTCTCTCGTTCTTCCAGTTCAGGTAGAGGGAAGAAGAAAAAAGTGACAGCCAAAGGTAGTGAAGATTCGCGAAAGAAGAAATCTACCTCTCCGCCGGATGCGACACCAGATAAGGGCAGCAAGAGAAAAAACACAGACAAAGATGTTCAAGAGTCGTGCAAGAAGAAACCAAGATGCTAGAGTGTTTAGGTTTTTTTATGTTATGATATGGTGAATTGTAGTTTCATGTTAGGTCTTATGAGTAGTAATGTCGAGTTTGCTTATGTTTATCTTGTAATGGGGTTATGAACTGATGTAATCTTGGTTTATATTTCGTCTATCAATGCAGTTTTTGATTTGTGATCATTTAATGTTCGTTTAGAATGATTTATTATACCATGTTAATCATGCTCTGTATTGATTCTGGTTGAAGATTCTAGTGTTGATTTCATTGTTCTTGCTGTTGCTGTTGTTCCAGAATTCAGAGCAGGCATCCTCGTATATGCATCGTGTTTGGATGTTATTTGATCGGAATTTTACTGTAAATAGTCTCAAGATGTATGAATACGTCATATTTGTAATAATTGGATCCGTAGCTGGTAATAGTCTTTTCATAAAATTAAGACACTAAAACTGGTAGATAGTACATTGCATAGACACGAGATTGGAACAACAGCATAGTAGACCTAGGGTATAAAGGAGTAGTAAGCATGTGTGTTATTGATAGGAGCTTCAATTGGCTATATAGATATTGCTTGCACCTGCCTTTGAATCGGGCGTTGTTTTCTTGCTCTGAACTTCATTATTGTCTAACTATCATTGCAATCGATACTTATGTAATATTGGCAGCATATATTGAGTACGATGTTTTACAACAACATCATAGTCGCACGATTCAAAACTGGTTGATTTAATATAGTTCAGCTTCCCTTACTTATTTGTTTTTAAAGCAATTGGTATAGTTTCTCAATCTTTGTTATTCTCGGACTGTGATTACGTAATACCGATGCATGTGTCAATACATGGGTTTTGCATTCAAAATTGGGAACCTTTTACTGGCTGATTTGATTGATTTAGAGTTATTAATTATCCTCTCATATTTTAATGGATTACTACTGATGTTTTGTTTATGACAGAATGGTGCTGTCTTTGTGTGTTGATTTTGAAACGTTCAACAGCCTTATGTAGGAAACGGTAAGTAATGTTCCATCGGGTATACTTTAGGTAGAGTATTACCATTTCATGCATATTCAGTATAATGGATTGTACTCAGATGTTCAATGTTTTGAAATAGGGTTTGAAAATTTTCTTTCTCTCCTTAATTGATATCTATAATTAGCCTCTTATGCTACCCTATGAGCATCATGAGCACTTTGAGCCCAACCAAATCATATTCATAACCTAATAACCTAATCCATTGTCAACGCCTATTCTCTTCCCCAATCACCTACCATCTCTTGCTTTCTGCCTTAGGTTTCATCATTTAGATGCATTGTTTCATGTGAATTGAAGATTTCTTCACTAAATTGAGTGGGGTTTGCAGTATCTTTTGCTTGATTCATCTGTCTTGCAGATTGCATTAATTGAAGATGTGTCTGTTTGAATATGCATGCTAACCAGTTCAATGAAAGGGTATGAACAGTTGCTATGGTCTTCTGACCTCCCTTCTTACTTCTGGTATAAAAGCACAAGCAGTTGGCCACAGTCATAACATACTGTGACTCAATGGATTCCGGTAAGGAAAATACTGATGACAAATGGAGGAAGGCTGCTAAGAAGAAGAGCAAGAAGAAGATGAAGAAAAGTATAAAATATCAGAGTGAAGAACAATTCACAGAGAGTGAGTCTGGATGGGAGAGTTGGCCTGAACATTGTTATGTGGTCGGGAAGGGGTCGGAAATAACAGTGTACCCAGATGCGGAGGAAGAAGACGATTTCTGGGGAACTGACACGGCTTCCTCGTATCCGCTTAAGTGGGAGCATTCTGTCTCTCGTTCTTCCAGTTCAGGTAGAGGGAAGAAGAAAAAAGTGACAGCCAAAGGTAGTGAAGATTCGCGAAAGAAGAAATCTACCTCTCCGCCGGATGCGACACCAGATAAGGGCAGCAAGAGAAAAAACACAGACGAAGATGTTCAAGAGTCGTGCAAGAAGAAACCAAGATGCTAGAGTGTTTAGGTTTTTTTATGTTATGATATGGTGAATTGTAGTTTCATGTTAGGTCTTATGAGTAGTAATGTCGAGTTTGCTTATGTTTATCTTGTAATGGGGTTATGAACTGATGTAATCTTGGTTTATATTTCGTCTATCAATGCAGTTTTTGATTTGTGATCATTTAATGTTCGTTTAGAATGATTTATTATACCATGTTAATCATGCTCTGTATTGATTCTGGTTGAAGATTCTAGAGTTGATTTCATTGTTCTTGCTGTTGCTGTTGTTCCAGAATTCAGAGCAGGCATCCTCGTATATGCATCGTGTTTGGATGTTATTTGATCGGAATTATACTGTAAATAGTCTCAAGATGTATGTATACGTCATATTTGTAATAATTGGATCCGTAGCTGGTAATAGTCTTTTCATAAAATTAAGACACTAAAACTGGTAGATAGTACATTGCATAGACACGAGATTGGAACAACAGCATAGTAGACCTAGGGTATAAAGGAGTAGTAAGCATGTGTGTTATTGATAGGAGCTTCAATTGGCTATATAGATATTGCTTGCACCTGCCTTTGAATCGGGCGTTGTTTTCTTGCTCTGAACTTCATTATTGTCTAACTGTCATTGCAATCGATACTTATGTAATATTGCCAGCATATATTGAGTACGATGTTTTACAACAACATCATAGTCGCACGATTCAAAACTGGTTGATTTAATATAGTTCAGCTTCCCTAACTTCTTTGTTTTTAAAGCAATGGTATAGTTTCTCAATCTTTGTTATTCTCGGACTGTGATTACGTAATACCGATGCATGTGTCAATACATGGGTTTTGCATTCAAAATTGGGAACCTTTTACTGGATGATTTGATTGATTTAGAGTTATTAATTATCCTCTCATATTTTAATGGATTACTACTGATGTTTTGTTTATGACAGAATGGTGCTGTCTTTGTGTGTTGATTTTGAAACGTTCAACAGCCTTATGTAGGAAACGGTAAGTAATGTTCCATCGGGTATACTTTAGGTAGAGTATTACCATTTCATGCATAGTCAGTATAATGGATTGTACTCAGATGTTCAATGTTTTGAAATAGGGTTTGAAAATTTTCTCTCTTTCCTTAATTGATATCTATAATTAGCCTCTTATGCTACCCTATGAGCATCATGAGCTCTTTGAGCCCAACCAAATCATACTCATAACCTAATAACCTAATCCATTGTCAACGCCTATTCTCTTCCCCAATCACCTACCATCTCTTGCTTTCTGCCTTAGGTTTCATCATTTAGATGCATTGTTTCATGTGAATTGAAGATTTCTTCACTAAATTGAGTGGGGTTTGCAGTATCTTTTGCTTGATTCATCTGTCTTGCAGATTGCATTAATTGAAGATGTGTCTGTTTGAATATGCATGCTAACCAGTTCAATGAAAGGGTATGAACAGTTGCTATGGTCTTCTGACCTCCCTTCTTACTTCTGGTATAAAAGCACAAGCAGTTGGCCACAGTTATAACATACTGTGACTCAATGGATTCCGGTAAGGAAAATACTGATGACAAATGGAGGAAGGCTGCTAAGAAGAAGAGCAAGAAGAAGATGAAGAAAATTATAAAATATCAGAGTGAAGAACAATTCACAGAGAGTTAGTCTGGATGGGAGAGTTGGCCTGAACATTGTTATGTGGTCGGGAAGGGGTCGGAAACAACAGTGTACCCAGATGCGGAGGAAGAAGATGATTTCTGGGGAACTGACACGGCTTCCTCGTATCCGCTGAAGTGGGAGCATTTTGTCTCTCGTTCTTCCAGTTCAGGTAGAGGGAAGAAGAAAAAAGTGACAGCCAAAGGTAGTGAAGATTCGCGAAAGAAGAAATCTACCTCTCCGCCGGATGCGACACCAGATAAGGGCAGCAAGAGAAAAAACACAGACGAAGATGTTCAAGATTCGTGCAAGAAGGAACCAAGATGCTAGAGTGTTTAGGTTTTTTTATGTTATGATATGGTGAATTGTAGTTTCATGTTAGGTCTTATGAGTAGTAATGTCGAGTTTGCTTATGTTTATCTTGTAATGGGGTTATGAACTGATGTAATCTTGGTTTATATTTCGTCTATCAATGCAGTTTTTGATTTGTGATCATTTAATGTTCGTTTAGAATGATTTATTATACCATGTTAATCATGCTCTGTATTGATTCTGGTAGAAGATTCTAGTGTTGATTTCATTGTTCTTGCTGTTGCTGTTGTTCCAGAATTCAGAGCAGGCATCCTCGTATATGCATCGTGTTTGGATGTTATTTGATCAGAATTATACTGTAAATAGTCTCAAGATGTGTGAGTACGTCATATTTGTAATAATTGGATCCGTAGCTGGTAATAGTCTTTTCATAAAATTAAGACACTAAAACTGGTAGATAGTACATTGCATAGACACGAGATTGGAACAACAGGATAGTAGACCTAGGGTATAACGGAGTAGTAAGCATGTGTGTTATTGATAGGAGCTTCAATTGGCTATATAGATATTGCTTGCACCTGCCTTTGAATCGGGCGTTGTTTTCTTGCTCTGAACTTCATTATTGTCTAACTTTCATTGCAATCGATACTTATGTAATTTTGGCAGCATATATTGAGTACGATGTTTTACAAAAACATCATAGTCGCACGATTCAAAACTGGTTGATTTAATATAGTTCAGCTTCCCTAACTTCTTTGTTTTTAAAGCCATGGTATAGTTTCTCAATCTTTGTTATTCTCGGACTGTGATTACGTAATACCGATGCATGTGTCAATACATGGGTTTTGCATTCAAAATTGGGAACCTTTTACTGGCTGATTTGATTGATTTAGAGTTATTAATTATCCTCTCATATTTTAATGGATTATTACTGATGTTTTGTTTATGACAGAATGGTGCTGTCTTTGTGTGTTGATTTTGAAACGTTCAACAGCCTTATGTAGGAAACGGTAAGTAATGTTCCATCGGGTATACTTTAGGTAGAGTATTACCATTTCATGCATAGTAAGTATAATGGATTGTACTCAGATGTTCAATGTTTTGAAATAGGGTTTGAAAATTTTCTTTCTCTCCTTAATTGATATCTATAATTAGCCTCTTATGCTACCCTATGAGCATCATGAGCTCTTTGAGCCCAACAAAATCAGACTCATAACCTAATAACCTAATCCATTGTCAACGCCAATTCTCTTCCCCAATCACCTACTATCTCTTGCTTTCTTCCTTAGGTTTCATCATTTAGATGCATTGTTTCATGTGAATTGAAGATTTCTTCACTAAATAGAGTGGGGTTTGCAGTATCTTTTGCTTGATTCATCTGTCTCGTAGATTGCATTAATTGAAGATGTGTCTGTTTGAATATGCATGCTAACCAGTTCAATGAAAGGGTATGAACAGTTGCTATGGTCTTCTGACCTCCCTTCTTACTTCTGGTATAAAAGCACAAGCAGTTGGCCACAGTCATAACATATTGTGACTCAATGGATTCGGGTAAGGAAAATACTGATGACAAATGGAGGAAGGCTGCTAAGTTGAAGAGCAAGAAGAAGATTAAGAAAAGTATAAAATATCAGAGTGAAGAACAATTCACAGAGAGTGAGTCTGGATGGGAGAGTTGGCCTGAACATTGTTATGTGGTCGGGAAGGGGTCGGAAACAACAGTGTAATCAGATGCGAAGGAAGAATATGATTTCTGGGGAACTGACACGGCTTCCTCGTATCCGCTTAAGTGGGAGCATTTTGTCTCTCGTTCTTCCAGTTCAGGTAGAGGGAAGAAGAAAAAAGTGACAGCCAAAGGTAGTGAAGATTCGCGAAAGAAGAAATCTACCTCTCCGCCGGATGCGACACCAGATAAGGGCAGCAAGAGAAAAAACACAGACGAAGATGTTCAAGAGTCGTGCAAGAAGAAACCAATATGCTAGAGTGTTTAGGTTTTTTTATGTTATGATATGGTGAATTGTAGCTTCATGTTAGGTCTTATGAGTAGTAATGTCGAGTTTGCTTATGTTTATCTTGTAATGGGGTTATGAACTGATGTAATCTTGGTTTATATTTCGTCTATCAATGCAGTTTTTGATTTGTGATCATTTAATGTTCGTTTAGAATGATTTATTATACCATGTTAATCATGCTCTGTATTGATTCTGGTAGAAGATTCTAGTGTTGATTTCATTGTTCTTGCTGTTGCTGTTGTTCCAGAATTCAGAGCAGGCATCCTCGTATATGCATCGTGTTTGGATGTTATTTGATCGGAATTATACTGTAAATAGTCTCAAGATGTGTGAGTACGTCATATTTGTAATAATTGGATCTGTAGCTGGTAATAGTCTTTTCATAAAATTAAGACACTAAAACTGGTAGATAGTACATTGCATAGACACGAGATTGGAACAACAGGATAGTAGACCTAGGGTATAAAGGAGTAGTAAGCATGTGTGTTATTGATAGGAGCTTCAATTGGCTATATAGATATTGCTTGCACCTGCCTTTGAATCGGGCGTTGTTTTCTTGCTCTGAACTTCATTATTGTCTAACTGTCATTGCAATCGATACTTATGTAATTTTGGCAGCATATATTGAGTACGATGTTTTACAAAAACATCATAGTCGCACGATTAAAAACTGGTTGATTTAATATAGTTCAGCTTCCCAAACTTATTTGTTTTTAAAGCCATGGTATAGTTTCTCAATCTTTGTTATTCTCGGACTGTGATTACGTAATACCGATGCATGTGTCAATACATGGGTTTTGCATTCAAAATTGGGAACCTTTTACTGGCTGATTTGAAAGATTTAGAGTTATTAATTATCCTCTCATATTTTAATGGATTATTACTGATGTTTTGTTTATGACAGAATGGTGCTGTCTTTGTGTGTTGATTTTGAAACGTTCAACAGCCTTATGTAGTAAACGGTAAGTAATGTTCCATCGGGTATACTTTAGGTAGAGTATTACCATTTCATGCATAGTCAGTATAATGGATTGTACTCAGATGTTCAATGTTTTGAAATAGGGTTTGAAATTTTTCTTTCTCTCCTTAATTGATATCTATAATTAGCCTCTTATGCTACCCTATGAGCATCATGAGCTCTTTGAGCCCAACAAAATCATACTCATAACCTAATAACCTAATCCATTGTCAACGCCTATTCTCTTCCCCAATCACCTACCATCTCTTGCTTTCTGCCTTAGGTTTCATCATTTAGATGCATTGTTTCATGTGAATTGAAGATTTCTTCACTAAAGTGAGTGGGGTTTGCAGTATCTTATGCTTGATTCATCTGTCTTGCAGATTGCATTAATTGAAGATGTGTCTGTTTAAATATGCATGCTAACCAGTTCAATGAAAGGGTATGAATAGTTGCTATGGTCTTCTGACCTCCCTTCTTACTTCTGGTATAAAAGCACAAGCAGTTGGCCACAGTCATAACATACTGTGACTCAATGGATTCCGGTAAGGAAAATACTGATGACAAATGGAGGAAGGCTGCTAAGAAGAAGAGCAAGAAGAAGATGAAGAAAAGTATAAAATATCAGAGTGAAGAACAATTCACAGAGAGTGAGTCTGGATGGGAGAGTTGGCCTGAACATTGTTATGTGGTCGGGAAGGGGTCGGAAATAACAGTGTACCCAGATGCGGAGGAAGAAGATGATTTATGGGGAACTGACACGGCTTCCTCGTATCCGCTGAAGTGGGAGCATTCTGTCTCTCGTTCTTCCAGTTCAGGTAGAGGGAAGAAGAAAAAAGTGACAGCCAAAGGTAGTGAAGATTCGCGAAAGAAGAAATCTACCTCTCCGCCGGATGCGACACCAGATAAGGGGAGCAAGAGAAAAAAAACAGACGAAGATGTTCAAGAGTCGTGCAAGAAGAAGCCAAGATGCTAGAGTGTTTAAGTTTTTTTATGTTATGATATGGTGAGTTGTAGTTTCATGTTAGGTCTTATGAGTAGTAATGTCGAGTTTGCTTATGTTTATCTTGTAATGGGGTTATGAACTGATGTAATCTTGGTTTATATTTCGTCTATCAATGCAGTTTTTTGATTTGTGATCATTTAATGTTCGTTTAAAATGATTTATTATACCATGTTAATCATGCTCTTTATTGATTCTGGTAGAAGATTCTAGTGTTGATTTCATTGTTCTTGCTGTTGCTGTTGTTCCAGAATTCAGAGCAGGCATCCTCGTATATGCATCGTGTTTGGATGTTATTTGATCGGAATTATACTGTAAATAGTCTCAAGATGTGTGAGTACGTCATATTTGTAATAATTGGATCCGTAGCTGGTAATAGTCTTTTCATAAAATTAAGACACTAAAACTGATAGATAGTACATTGCATAGACACGAGATTGGAACAACAGGATAGTAGACCTAGGGTATAAAGGAGTAGTAAGCATGTGTGTTATTGATAGGAGCTTCAATTGGCTATATAGATATTGCTTGCACATGCCTTTGAATCGGGCGTTGTTTTCTTGCTCTGAACTTCATTATTGTCTAACTGTCATTGCGATCGATACTTATGTAATTTTGGCAGCATATATTGAGTACGATGTTTTACAAAAACATCATAGTCGCACGATTCAAAACTGGTTGATTTAATATAGTTCCGCTTCCCTAACTTCTTTGTTTTTAAAGCAATGGTATAGTTTCTCAATCTTTGTTATTCTCGGACTGTGATTACGTAATACCGATGCATGTGTCAATACATGGGTTTTGCATTCAAAATTGGGAACCTTTTACTGGCTGATTTGATTGATTTAGAGTTATTAATTATCCTCTCATATTTTAATGGATTATTACTGATGTTTTGTTTATGACAGAATGGTGCTGTCTTTGTGTGTTGATTTTGAAACGTTCAACAGCCTTATGTAGGAAACGGTAAGTAATGTTCCATCGGGTATACTGTAGGTAGAGTATTACCATTTCATGCATAGTAAGTATAATGGATTGTACTCAGATGTTCAATGTTTTGAAATAGGGTTTGAAAATTTTCTTTCTCTCCTTAATTGATATCTATAATTAGCCTCTTATGCTACCCTATGAGCATCATGAGCTCTTTGAGCCCAACAAAATCATACTCATAACCTAATAACCTAATCCATTGTCAACGCCTATTCTCTTCCCCAATCACCTACCATCTCTTGCTTTCTCCCTTAGGTTTCATCATTTAGATGCATTGTTTCATGTGAATTGAAGATTTCTTCACTAATGAGTGGGGTTTGCAGTATCTTTTGCTTGATTCATCTGTCTTGCAGATTGCATTAATTGAAGATGTGTCTGTTTGAATATGCATGCTAACCAGTTCAATGAAAGGGTATGAACAGTTGCTATGGTCTTCTGACCTCCCTTCTTACTTCTGGTATAAAAGCACAAGCAGTTGGCCACAGTCATAACATACTGTGACTCAATGGATTCCGGTAAGGAAAATACTGATGACAAATGGAGGAAGGCTGCTAAGTTGAAGAGCAAGAAGAAGATGAAGAAAAGTATAAAATATCAGAGTGAAGAACAATTCACAGAGAGTGAGTCTGGATGGGAGAGTTGGCCTGAACATTGTTATGTGGTCGGGAAGGGGTCGGAAACAACAGTGTACTCAGATGCGAAGGAAGAAGATGATTTCTGGGGAACTGACACGGCTTCCTCGTATCCGCTGAAGTGGGAGCATTCTGTCTCTCGTTCTTCCAGTTCAGGTAGAGGGAAGAAGAAAAAAGGGACAGCCAAAGGTAGTGAAGATTCGCGAAAGAAGAAATCTACCTCTCCGCCGGATGTGACACCAGATAAGGGCAGCAAGAGAAAAAACACAGACGAAGATGTTCAAGAGTCGTGCAAGAAGAAACCAAGATGCTAGAGTGTTTAGGTTTTTTTATGTTATGATATGGTGAATTGTAGTTTCATGTTAGGTCTTATGAGTAGTAATGTCGAGTTTGCTTATGTTTATCTTGTAATGGGGTTATGAACTGATGTAATCTTGGTTTATATTTCGTCTATCAATGCAGTTTTTGATTTGTGATCATTTAATGTTCGTTTAGAATGATTTATTATACCATGTTAATCATGCTCTATATTTATTCTGGTAGAAGATTCTAGTGTTGATTTCATTGTTCTTGCTGTTGCTGTTGTTCCAGAATTCAGAGCAGGCATCCTCGTATATGCATCGTGTTTGGATGTTATTTGATCGGAATTATACTGTAAATAGTCTCAAGATGTGCGAGTACGTCATATTTGTAATAATTGGATCCGTAGCTGGTAATAGTCTTTTCATAAAATTAAGACACTAAAACTGGTAGATAGTACATTGCATAGACACGAGATTGGAACAACAGGATAGTAGACCTAGGGTATAAAGGAGTAGTAAGCATGTGTGTTATTGATAGGAGCTTCAATTGTCTATATAGATATTGCTTGCACCTGCCTTTGAATCGGGCGTTGTTTTCTTGCTCTGAACTTCATTATTGTCTAACTGTCATTGCAATCGATACTTGTGTAATTTTGGCAGCATATATTGAGTACGATGTTTTACAACAACATCATAGTCGCACGATTCAAAACTGGTTGATTTAATATAGTTCAGCTTCCCTAACTTCTTTGTTTTTAAAGCAATGGTATAGTTTCTCAATCTTTGTTATTCTCGGACTGTGATTACGTAATACCGATGCATGTGTCAATACATGGGTTTTGCATTCCAAATTGGGAACCTTTTACTGGCTGATTTGATTGATTTAGAGTTATTAATTATCCTCTCATATTTTAATGGATTACTACTGATGTTTTGTTTATGACAGAATGGTGCTGTCTTTGTGTGTTGATTTTGAAACGTTCAACAACCTTATGTAGGAAACGGTAAGTAATGTTCCATCGGGTATACTTTAGGTAGAGTATTACCATTTCATGCATAGTCAGTATAATGGATTGTACTCAGATGTTCAATGTTTTGAAATAGGGTTTGAAAATTTTCTTTCTCTCCTTAATTGATATCTATAATTAGCCTCTTATGCTACCCTATGAGCATCATGAGCTCTTTGAGCCCAACAAAATCATACTCATAACCTAATAACCTAATCCATTGTCAACGCCTATTCTCTTCCCCAATCACCTACCATCTCTTGCTTTCTGCCTTAGGTTTCATCATTTAGATGCATTGTTTCATGTGAATTGAAGATTTCTTCACTAAATTGAGTGGGGTTTGCAGTATCTTTTGCTTGATTCATCTGTCTTGCAGATTGCATTAATTGAAGATGTGTCTGTTTAAATATGCATGCTAACCAGTTCAATGAAAGGGTATGAACAGTTGCTATGGTCTTCTGACCTCCCTTCTTACTTCTGGTATAAAAGCACAAGCAGTTGGCCACAGTCATAACATACTGTGACTCAATGGATTCCGGTAAGGAAAATACTGATGACAAATGGAGGAAGGCTGCTAAGAAGAAGAGCAAGAAGAAGATGAAGAAAAGTATAAAATATCAGAGTGAAGAACAATTCACAGAGAGTGAGTCTGGATGGGAGAGTTGGCCTGAACATTGTTATGTGGTCGGGAAGGGGTCGGAAACAACAGTGTACCCAGATGCGGAGGAAGAAGAAGATTTCTGGGGAACTGACACGGCTTCCTCGTATCCGCTGAAGTGGGAGCATTCTGTCTCTCGTTCTTCCAGTTCAGGTAGAGGGAAGAAGAAAAAAGTGACAGCCAAAGGTAGTGAAGATTCGCGAAAGAAGAAATCTACCTCTCCGCCGGATGCGACACCAGATAAGGGGAGCAAGAGAAAAAACACAGACGAAGATGTTCAAGAGTCGTGCAAGAAGAAGCCAAGATGCTAGAGTGTTTAGGTTTTTTTATGTTATGATATGGTGAGTTGTAGTTTCATGTTAGGTCTTATGAGTAGTAATGTCGAGTTTGCTTATGTTTATCTTGTAATGGGGTTATGAACTGATGTAATCTTGGTTTATATTTCGTCTATCAATGCAGTTTTTTGATTTGTGATCATTTAATGTTCGTTTAAAATGATTTATTATACCATGTTAATCATGCTCTTTATTGATTCTGGTAGAAGATTCTAGTGTTGATTTCATTGTTCTTGCTGTTGCTGTTGTTCCAGAATTCAGCGCAGGCATCCTCGTATATGCATCGTGTTTGGATGTTATTTGATCGGAATTATACTGTAAATAGTCTCAAGATGTGTGAGTACGTCATATTTGTAATAATTGGATCCGTAGCTGGTAATAGTCTTTTCATAAAATTAAGACACTAAAACTGATAGATAGTACATTGCATAGACACGAGATTGGAACAACAGGATAGTAGACCTAGGGTATAAAGGAGTAGTAAGCATGTGTGTTATTGATAGGAGCTTCAATTGGCTATATAGATATTGCTTGCACATGCCTTTGAATCGGGCGTTGTTTTCTTGCTCTGAACTTCATTATTGTCTAACTCTCATTGCGATCGATACTTATGTAATTTTGGCAGCATATATTGAGTACGATGTTTTACAAAAACATCATAGTCGCACGATTCAAAACTGGTTGATTTAATATAGTTCAGCTTCCCTAACTTCTTTGTTTTTAAAGCAATGGTATAGTTTCTCAATCTTTGTTATTCTCGGACTGTGATTACGTAATACCGATGCATGTGTCAATACATGGGTTTTGCATTCAAAATTGGGAACCTTTTACTGGCTGATTTGATTGATTTAGAGTTATTAATTATCCTCTCATATTTTAATGGATTATTACTGATGTTTTGTTTATGACAGAATGGTGCTGTCTTTGTGTGTTGATTTTGAAACGTTCAACAGCCTTATGTAGGAAACGGTAAGTAATGTTCCATCGGGTATACTGTAGGTAGAGTATTACCATTTCATGCATAGTAAGTATAATGGATTGTACTCAGATGTTCAATGTTTTGAAATAGGGTTTGAAAATTTTCTTTCTCTCCTTAATTGATATCTATAATTAGCCTCTTATGCTACCCTATGAGCATCATGAGCTCTTTGAGCCCAACAAAATCATACTCATAACCTAATAACCTAATCCATTGTCAACGCCTATTCTCTTCCCCAATCACCTACCATCTCTTGCTTTCTCCCTTAGGTTTCATCATTTAGATGCATTTTTTCATGTGAATTGAAGATTTCTTCACTAATGAGTGGGGTTTGCAGTATCTTTTGCTTGATTCATCTCTCTTGCAGATTGCATTAATTGAAGATGTGTCTGTTTGAATATGCATGCTAACCAGTTCAATGAAAGGGTATGAACAGTTGCTATGGTCTTCTGACCTCCCTTCTTACTTCTGGTATAAAAGCACAAGCAGTTGGCCACAGTCATAACATACTGTGACTCAATGGATTCCGGTAAGGAAAATACTGATGACAAATGGAGGAAGGCTGCTAAGTTGAAGAGCAAGAAGAAGATGAAGAAAAGTATAAAATATCAGAGTGAAGAACAATTCACAGAGAGTGAGTCTGGATGGGAGAGTTGGCCTGAACATTGTTATGTGGTCGGGAAGGGGTCGGAAACAACAGTGTACTCAGATGCGAAGGAAGAAGATGATTTCTGGGGAACTGACACGGCTTCCTCGTATCCGCTGAAGTGGGAGCATTCTGTCTCTCGTTCTTCCAGTTCAGGTAGAGGGAAGAAGAAAAAAGTGACAGCCAAAGGTAGTGAAGATTCGCGAAAGAAGAAATCTACCTCTTCGTCGGATGCGACACCAGATAAGGGCAGCAAGAGAAAAAACACAGACGAAGATGTTCAAGAGTCGTGCAAGAAGAAACCAAGATGCTAGAGTGTTTAGGTTTTTTTATGTTATGATATGGTGAATTGTAGTTTCATGTTAGGTCTTATGAGTAGTAATGTCGAGTTTGCTTATGTTTATCTTGTAATGGGGTTATGAACTGATGTAATCTTGGTTTATATTTCGTCTATCAATGCAGTTTTTGATTTGTGATCATTTAATGTTCGTTTAGAATGATTTATTATACCATGTTAATCATGCTCTATATTTATTCTGGTAGAAGATTCTAGTGTTGATTTCATTGTTCTTGCTGTTGCTGTTGTTCCAGAATTCAGAGCAGGCATCCTCGTATATGCATCGTGTTTGGATGTTATTTGATCGGAATTATACTGTAAATAGTCTCAAGATGTGCGAGTACGTCATATTTGTAATAATTGGATCCGTAGCTGGTAATAGTCTTTTCATAAAATTAAGACACTAAAACTGGTAGATAGTACATTGCATAGACACGAGATTGGAACAACAGGATAGTAGACCTAGGGTATAAAGGAGTAGTAAGCATGTGTGTTATTGATAGGAGCTTCAATTGGCTATATAGATATTGCTTGCACATGCCTTTGAATCGGGCGTTGTTTTCTTGCTCTGAACTTCATTATTGTCTAACTGTCATTGCGATCGATACTTATGTAATTTTGGCAGCATATATTGAGTACGATGTTTTACAAAAACATCATAGTCGCACGATTCAAAACTGGTTGATTTAATATAGTTCAGCTTCCCTAACTTCTTTGTTTTTAAAGCAATGGTATAGTTTCTCAATCTTTGTTATTCTCGGACTGTGATTACGTAATACCGATGCATGTGTCAATACATGGGTTTTGCATTCAAAATTGGGAACCTTTTACTGGCTGATTTGATTGATTTAGAGTTATTAATTATCCTCTCATATTTTAATGGATTATTACTGATGTTTTGTTTATGACAGAATGGTGCTGTCATTGTGTGTTGATTTTGAAACGTTCAACAGCCTTATGTAGGAAACGGTAAGTAATGTTCCATCGGGTATACTGTAGGTAGAGTATTACCATTTCATGCATAGTTAGTATAATGGATTGTACTCAGATGTTCAATGTTTTGAAATAGGGTTTGAAAATTTTCTTTCTCTCCTTAATTGATATCTATAATTAGCCTCTTATGCTACCCTATGAGCATCATGAGCTCTTTGAGCCCAACAAAATCATACTCATAACCTAATAACCTAATCCATTGTCAACGCCTATTCTCTTCCCCAATCACCTACCATCTCTTGCTTTCTGCCTTAGGTTTCATCATTTAGATGCATTGTTTCATGTGAATTGAAGATTTCTTCACTAAATTGAGTGGGGTTTGCAGTATCTTTTGCTTGATTCATCTGTCTTGCAGATTGCATTAATTGAAGATGTGTCTGTTTAAATATGCATGCTAACCAGTTCAATGAAAGGGTATGAACAGTTGCTATGGTCTTCTGACCTCCCTTCTTACTTCTGGTATAAAAGCACAAGCAGTTGGCCACAGTCATAACATACTGTGACTCAATGGATTCCGGTAAGGAAAATACTGATGACAAATGGAGGAAGGCTGCTAAGAAGAAGAGCAAGAAGAAGATGAAGAAAAGTATAAAATATCAGAGTGAAGAACAATTCACAGAGAGTGAGTCTGGATGGGAGAGTTGGCCTGAACATTGTTATGTGGTCGGGAAGGGGTCGGAAACAACAGTGTACCCAGATGCGGAGGAAGAAGAAGATTTCTGGGGAACTGACACGGCTTCCTCGTATCCGCTGAAGTGGGAGCATTCTGTCTCTCGTTCTTCCAGTTCAGGTAGAGGGAAGAAGAAAAAAGTGACAGCCAAAGGTAGTGAAGATTCGCGAAAGAAGAAATCTACCTCTCCGCCGGATGCGACACCAGATAAGGGGAGCAAGAGAAAAAACACAGACGAAGATGTTCAAGAGTCGTGCAAGAAGAAGCCAAGATGCTAGAGTGTTTAGGTTTTTTTATGTTATGATATGGTGAGTTGTAGTTTCATGTTAGGTCTTATGAGTAGTAATGTCGAGTTTGCTTATGTTTATCTTGTAATGGGGTTATGAACTGATGTAATCTTGGTTTATATTTCGTCTATCAATGCAGTTTTTTGATTTGTGATCATTTAATGTTCGTTTAAAATGATTTATTATACCATGTTAATCATGCTCTTTATTGATTCTGGTAGAAGATTCTAGTGTTGATTTCATTGTTCTTGCTGTTGCTGTTGTTCCAGAATTCAGCGCAGGCATCCTCGTATATGCATCGTGTTTGGATGTTATTTGATCGGAATTATACTGTAAATAGTCTCAAGATGTGTGAGTACGTCATATTTGTAATAATTGGATCCGTAGCTGGTAATAGTCTTTTCATAAAATTAAGACACTAAAACTGATAGATAGTACATTGCATAGACACGAGATTGGAACAACAGGATAGTAGACCTAGGGTATAAAGGAGTAGTAAGCATGTGTGTTATTGATAGGAGCTTCAATTGGCTATATAGATATTGCTTGCACATGCCTTTGAATCGGGCGTTGTTTTCTTGCTCTGAACTTCATTATTGTCTAACTCTCATTGCGATCGATACTTATGTAATTTTGGCAGCATATATTGAGTACGATGTTTTACAAAAACATCATAGTCGCACGATTCAAAACTGGTTGATTTAATATAGTTCAGCTTCCCTAACTTCTTTGTTTTTAAAGCAATGGTATAGTTTCTCAATCTTTGTTATTCTCGGACTGTGATTACGTAATACCGATGCATGTGTCAATACATGGGTTTTGCATTCAAAATTGGGAACCTTTTACTGGCTGATTTGATTGATTTAGAGTTATTAATTATCCTCTCATATTTTAATGGATTATTACTGATGTTTTGTTTATGACAGAATGGTGCTGTCTTTGTGTGTTGATTTTGAAACGTTCAACAGCCTTATGTAGGAAACGGTAAGTAATGTTCCATCGGGTATACTGTAGGTAGAGTATTACCATTTCATGCATAGTAAGTATAATGGATTGTACTCAGATGTTCAATGTTTTGAAATAGGGTTTGAAAATTTTCTTTCTCTCCTTAATTGATATCTATAATTAGCCTCTTATGCTACCCTATGAGCATCATGAGCTCTTTGAGCCCAACAAAATCATACTCATAACCTAATAACCTAATCCATTGTCAACGCCTATTCTCTTCCCCAATCACCTACCATCTCTTGCTTTCTCCCTTAGGTTTCATCATTTAGATGCATTTTTTCATGTGAATTGAAGATTTCTTCACTAATGAGTGGGGTTTGCAGTATCTTTTGCTTGATTCATCTCTCTTGCAGATTGCATTAATTGAAGATGTGTCTGTTTGAATATGCATGCTAACCAGTTCAATGAAAGGGTATGAACAGTTGCTATGGTCTTCTGACCTCCCTTCTTACTTCTGGTATAAAAGCACAAGCAGTTGGCCACAGTCATAACATACTGTGACTCAATGGATTCCGGTAAGGAAAATACTGATGACAAATGGAGGAAGGCTGCTAAGTTGAAGAGCAAGAAGAAGATGAAGAAAAGTATAAAATATCAGAGTGAAGAACAATTCACAGAGAGTGAGTCTGGATGGGAGAGTTGGCCTGAACATTGTTATGTGGTCGGGAAGGGGTCGGAAACAACAGTGTACTCAGATGCGAAGGAAGAAGATGATTTCTGGGGAACTGACACGGCTTCCTCGTATCCGCTGAAGTGGGAGCATTCTGTCTCTCGTTCTTCCAGTTCAGGTAGAGGGAAGAAGAAAAAAGTGACAGCCAAAGGTAGTGAAGATTCGCGAAAGAAGAAATCTACCTCTCCGTCGGATGCGACACCAGATAAGGGCAGCAAGAGAAAAAACACAGACGAAGATGTTCAAGAGTCGTGCAAGAAGAAACCAAGATGCTAGAGTGTTTAGGTTTTTTTATGTTATGATATGGTGAATTGTAGTTTCATGTTAGGTCTTATGAGTAGTAATGTCGAGTTTGCTTATGTTTATCTTGTAATGGGGTTATGAACTGATGTAATCTTGGTTTATATTTCGTCTATCAATGCAGTTTTTGATTTGTGATCATTTAATGTTCGTTTAGAATGATTTATTATACCATGTTAATCATGCTCTATATTTATTCTGGTAGAAGATTCTAGTGTTGATTTCATTGTTCTTGCTGTTGCTGTTGTTCCAGAATTCAGAGCAGGCATCCTCGTATATGCATCGTGTTTGGATGTTATTTGATCGGAATTATACTGTAAATAGTCTCAAGATGTGCGAGTACGTCATATTTGTAATAATTGGATCCGTAGCTGGTAATAGTCTTTTCATAAAATTAAGACACTAAAACTGGTAGATAGTACATTGCATAGACACGAGATTGGAACAACAGGATAGTAGACCTAGGGTATAAAGGAGTAGTAAGCATGTGTGTTATTGATAGGAGCTTCAATTGGCTATATAGATATTGCTTGCACATGCCTTTGAATCGGGCGTTGTTTTCTTGCTCTGAACTTCATTATTGTCTAACTGTCATTGCGATCGATACTTATGTAATTTTGGCAGCATATATTGAGTACGATGTTTTACAAAAACATCATAGTCGCACGATTCAAAACTGGTTGATTTAATATAGTTCAGCTTCCCTAACTTCTTTGTTTTTAAAGCAATGGTATAGTTTCTCAATCTTTGTTATTCTCGGACTGTGATTACGTAATACCGATGCATGTGTCAATACATGGGTTTTGCATTCAAAATTGGGAACCTTTTACTGGCTGATTTGATTGATTTAGAGTTATTAATTATCCTCTCATATTTTAATGGATTATTACTGATGTTTTGTTTATGACAGAATGGTGCTGTCATTGTGTGTTGATTTTGAAACGTTCAACAGCCTTATGTAGGAAACGGTAAGTAATGTTCCATCGGGTATACTGTAGGTAGAGTATTACCATTTCATGCATAGTTAGTATAATGGATTGTACTCAGATGTTCAATGTTTTGAAATAGGGTTTGAAAATTTTCTTTCTCTCCTTAATTGATATCTATAATTAGCCTCTTATGCTACCCTATGAGCATCATGAGCTCTTTGAGCCCAACAAAATCATACTCATAACCTAATAACCTAATCCATTGTCAACGCCTATTCTCTTCCCCAATCACCTACCATCTCTTGCTTTCTGCCTAAGGTTTCATCATTTAGATGCATTGTTTCATGTGAATTGAAGATTTCTTCACTAAATTGAGTGGGGTTTGCAGTATCTTTTGCTTGATTCATCTGTCTTGCAGATTGCATTAATTGAAGATGTGTCTGTTTGAATATGCATGCTAACCAGTTCAATGAAAGGGTATGAACAGTTGCTATGGTCTTCTGACCTCCCTTCTTACTTCTGGTATAAAAGCACAAGCAGTTGGCCACAGTCATAACATACTGTGACTCAATGGATTCCGGTAAGGAAAATACTGATGACAAATGGAGGAAGGCTGCTAAGTTGAAGAGCAAGAAGAAGATGAAGAAAAGTATAAAATATCAGAGTGAAGAACAATTCACAGAGAGTGAGTCTGGATGGGAGAGTTGGCCTGAACATTGTAATGTGGTCGGGAAGGGGTCGGAAACAACAGTGTACTCAGATGCGAAGGAAGAAGATGATTTCTGGGGAACTGACACGGCTTCCTCGTATCCGCTGAAGTGGGAGCATTCTGTCTCTCGTTCTTCCAGTTCAGGTAGAGGGAAGAAGAAAAAAGTGACAGCCAAAGGTAGTGAAGATTCGCGAAAGAAGAAATCTACCTCTCCGCCGGATGCGACACCAGATAAGGGCAGCAAGAGAAAAAACACGGACGAAGATGTTCAAGAGTCGTGCAAGAAGAAACCAAGATGCTAGAGTGTTTAGGTTTTTTTATGTTATGATATGGTGAATTGTAGTTTCATGTTAGGTCTTATGAGTAGTAATGTCGAGTTTGCTTATGTTTATCTTGTAATGGGGTTATGAACTGATGTAATCTTGGTTTATATTTCGTCTATCAATGGAGTTTTTGATTTGTGATCATTTAATGTTCGTTTAGAATGATTTATTATACCATGTTAATCATGCTCTATATTTATTCTGGTAGAAGATTCTAGTGTTGATTTCATTGTTCTTGCTGTTGCTGTTGTTCCAGAATTCAGAGCAGGCATCCTCGTATATGCATCGTGTTTGGATGTTATTTGATCGGAATTATACTGTAAATAGTCTCAAGATGTGCGAGTACGTCATATTTGTAATAATTGGATCCGTAGCTGGTAATAGTCTTTTCATAAAATTAAGACACTAAAACTGGTAGATAGTACATTGCATAGACACGAGATTGGAACAACAGGATAGTAGACCTAGGGTATAAAGGAGTAGTAAGCATGTGTGTTATTGATAGGAGCTTCAATTGGCTATATAGATATTGCTTGCACCTGCCTTTGAATCGGGCGTTGTTTTCTTGCTCTGAACTTCATTATTGTCTAACTGTCATTGCAATCGATACTTGTGTAATTTTGGCAGCATATATTGAGTACGATGTTTTACAACAACATCATAGTCGCACGATTCAAAACTGGTTGATTTAATATAGTTCAGCTTCCCTAACTTCTTTGTTTTTAAAGCAATGGTATAGTTTCTCAATCTTTGTTATTCTCGGACTGTGATTACGTAATACCGATGCATGTGTCAATACATGGGTTTTGCATTCCAAATTGGGAACCTTTTACTGGCTGATTTGATTGATTTAGAGTTATTAATTATCCTCTCATATTTTAATGGATTACTACTGATGTTTTGTTTATGACAGAATGGTGCTGTCTTTGTGTGTTGATTTTGAAACGTTCAACAGCCTTATGTAGGAAACGGTAAGTAATGTTCCATCGGGTATACTTTAGGTAGAGTATTACCATTTCATGCATAGTCAGTATAATGGATTGTACTCAGATGTTCAATGTTTTGAAATAGGGTTTGAAAATTTTCTTTCTCTCCTTAATTGATATCTATAATTAGCCTCTTATGCTACCCTATGAGCATCATGAGCTCTTTGAGCCCAACAAAATCATACTCATAACCTAATAACCTAATCCATTGTCAACGCCTATTCTCTTCCCCAATCACCTACCATCTCTTGCTTTCTGCCTTAGGTTTCATCATTTAGATGCATTGTTTCATGTGAATTGAAGATTTCTTCACTAAATTGAGTGGGGTTTGCAGTATCTTTTGCTTGATTCATCTGTCTTGCAGATTGCATTAATTGAAGATGTGTCTGTTTGAATATGCATGCTAACCAGTTCAATGAAAGGGTATGAACAGTTGCTATGGTCTTTTGACCTCCCTTCTTACTTCTGGTATAAAAGCACAAGCAGTTGGCCACAGCATAACATACTGTGACTCAATGGATTCCGGTAAGGAAAATACTGATGACAAATGGCGGAAGGCTGCTAAGTTGAAGAGCAAGAAGAAGATGAAGAAAAGTATAAAATATCAGAGTGAAGAACAATTCACAGAGAGTGAGTCTGGATGGGAGAGTTGGCCTGAACATTGTTATGTGGTCGGGAAGGGGTCGGAAACAACAGTGTACTCAGATGCGAAGGAAGAAGATGATTTCTGGGGAACTGACACGGCTTCCTCGTATCCGCTGAAGTGGGAGCATTCTGTCTCTCGTTCTTCCAGTTCAGGTAGAGGGAAGAAGAAAAAAGTGACAGCCAAAGGTAGTGAAGATTCTCGAAAGAAGAAATCTACCTCTCCGCCGGATGCGACACCAGATAAGGGCAGCAAGAGAAAAAACACAGACGAAGATGTTCAAGAGTCGTGCAAGAAGAAACCAAGATGCTAGAGTGTTTAGGTTTTTTTATGTTATGATATGGTGAATTGTAGTTTCATGTTAGGTCTTATGAGTAGTAATGTCGAGTTTGCTTATGTTTATCTTGTAATGGGGTTATGAACTGATGTAATCTTGGTTTATATTTCGTCTATCAATGCAGTTTTTGATTTGTGATCATTTAATGTTCGTTTAGAATGATTTATTATACCATGTTAATCATGCTCTATATTTATTCTGGTAGAAGATTCTAGTGTTGATTTCATTGTTCTTGCTGTTGCTGTTGTTCCAGAATTCAGAGCAGGCATCCTCGTATATGCATCGTGTTTGGATGTTATTTGATCGGAATTATACTGTAAATAGTCTCAAGATGTGCGAGTACGTCATATTTGTAATAATTGGATCCGTAGCTGGTAATAGTCTTTTCATAAAATTAAGACACTAAAACTGGTAGATAGTACATTGCATAGACACGAGATTGGAACAACAGGATAGTAGACCTAGGGTATAAAGGAGTAGTAAGCATGTGTGTTATTGATAGGAGCTTCAATTGGCTATATAGATATTGCTTGCACCTGCCTTTGAATCGGGCGTTGTTTTCTTGCTCTGAACTTCCTTATTGTCTAACTGTCATTGCAATCGATACTTATGTAATTTTGGCAGCATATATTGAGTACGATGTTTTACAACAACATCATAGTCGCACGATTCAAAACTGGTTGATTTAATATAGTTCAGCTTCCCTAACTTCTTTGTTTTTAAAGCAATGGTATAGTTTCTCAATCTTTGTTATTCCCGGACTGTGATTACGTAATACCGATGCATTTGTCAATACATGGGTTTTGCATTCCAAATTGGGAACCTTTTACTGGCTGATTTGATTGATTTAGAGTTATTAATTATCCTCTCATATTTTAATGGATTACTACTGATGTTTTGTTTATGACAGAATGGTGCTGTCTTTGTGTGTTGATTTTGAAACGTTCAACAGCCTTATGTAGGAAACGGTAAGTAATGTTCTATCGGGTATACTTTAGGTAGAGTATTACCATTTCATGCATAGTCAGTATAATGGATTGTACTCAGATGTTCAATGTTTTGAAATAGGGTTTGAAAATTTTCTTTCTCTCCTTAATTGATATCTATAATTAGCCTCTTATGCTACCCTATGAGCATCATGAGCTCTTTGAGCCCAACAAAATCATACTCATAACCTAATAACCTAATCCATTGTCAACGCCTATTCTCTTCCCCAATCACCTACCATCTCTTGCTTTCTGCCTTAGGTTTCATCATTTAGATGCATTGTTTCATGTGAATTGAAGATTTCTTCACTAAATTGAGTGGGGTTTGCAGTATCTTTTGCTTGATTCATCTGTCTTGCAGATTGCATTAATTGAAGATGTGTCTGTTTGAATATGCATGCTAACCAGTTCAATGAAAGGGTATGAACAGTTGCTATGGTCTTCTGACCTCCCTTCTTACTTCTGGTATAAAAGCACAAGCAGTTGGCCACAGTCATAACATACTGTGAGTCAATGGATTCCGGTAAGGAAAATACTGATGACAAATGGAGGAAGGCTGCTAAGTTGAAGAGCAAGAAGAATATGAAGAAAAGTATAAAATATCAGAGTGAAGAACAATTCACAGAGAGTGAGTCTGGATGGGAGAGTTGGCCTGAACATTGTTATGTGGTCGGGAAGGGGTCGGAAACAACAGTGTACTCAGATGCGAAGGAAGAAGATGATTTCTGGGGAACTGACACGGCTTCCTCGTATCCGCTGAAGTGGGAGCATTCTGTCTCTCGTTCTTCCAGTTCAGGTAGAGGGAAGAAGAAAAAAGGTGACAGCCAAAGGTAGTGAAGATTCGCGAAAGAAGAAATCTACCTCTCCGCCGGATGCGACACCAGATAAGGGCAGCAAGAGAAAAAACACAGACGAAGATGTTCAAGAGTCGTGCAAGAAGAAACCAAGATGCTAGAGTGTTTAGGTTTTTTTATGTTATGATATGGTGAATTGTAGTTTCATGTTAGGTCTTATGAGTAGTAATGTCGAGTTTGCTTATGTTTATCTTGTAATGGGGTTATGAACTGATGTAATCTTGGTTTATATTTCGTCTATCAATGCAGTTTTTGATTTGTGATCATTTAATGTTCGTTTAGAATGATTTATTATACCATGTTAATCATGCTCTATATTTATTCTGGTAGAAGATTCTAGTGTTGATTTCATTGTTCTTGCTGTTGCTGTTGTTCCAGAATTAAGAGCAGGCATCCTCGTATATGCATCGTGTTTGGATGTTATTTGATCGGAATTATACTGTAAATAGTCTCAAGATGTGCGAGTACGTCATATTTGTAATAATTGGATCCGTAGCTGGTAATAGTCTTTTCATAAAATTAAGACACTAAAACTGGTAGATAGTACATTGCATAGACACGAGATTGGAACAACAGGTAGTAGACCTAGGGTATAAAGGAGTAGTAAGCATGTGTGTTATTGATAAGAGCTTCAATTGGCTATATAGATATTGCTTGCACCTGCCTTTGAATCGGGCGTTGTTTTCTTGCTCTGAACTTCATTATTGTCTAACTGTCATTGCAATCGATACTTGTGTAATTTTGGCAGCATATATTGAGTACGATGTTTTACAACAACATCATAGTCGCACGATTCAAAACTGGTTGATTTAATATAGTTCAGCTTCCCTAACTTCTTTTTTTTTAAAGCAATGGTATAGTTTCTCAATCTTTGTTATTCTCGGGCTGTGATTACGTAATACCGATGCATGTGTCAATACATGGGTTTTGCATTCCAAATTGGGAACCTTTTACTGGCTGATTTGATTGATTTAGAGTTATTAATTATCCTCTCATATTTTAATGGATTACTACTGATGTTTTGTTTATGACAGAATGGTGCTGTCTTTGTGTGTTGATTTTGAAACGTTCAACAGCCTTATGTAGGAAACGGTAAGTAATGTTCCATCGGGTATACTTTAGGTAGAGTATTACCATTTCATGCATAGTCAGTATAATGGATTGTACTCAGATGTTCAATGTTTTGAAATAGGGTTTGAAAATTTTCTTTCTCTCCTTAATTGATATCTATAATTAGCCTCTTATGCTACCCTATGAGCATCATGAGCTCTTTGAGCCCAACAAAATCATACTCATAACCTAATAACCTAATCCATTGTCAACGCCTATTCTCTTCCCCAATCACCTACCATCTCTTGCTTTCTGCCTTAGGTTTCATCATTTAGATGCATTGTTTCATGTGAATTGAAGATTTCTTCACTAAATTGAGTGGGGTTTGCAGTATCTTTTGCTTGATTCATCTGTCTTGCAGATTGCATTAATTGAAGATGTGTCTGTTTAAATATGCATGCTAACCAGTTCAATGAAAGGGTATGAACAGTTGCTATGGTCTTCTGACCTCCCTTCTTACTTCTGGTATAAAAGCACAAGCAGTTGGCCACAGTCATAACATACTGTGACTCAATGGATTCCGGTAAGGAAAATACTGATGACAAATGGAGGAAGGCTGCTAAGAAGAAGAGCAAGAAGAAGATGAAGAAAAGTATAAAATATCAGAGTGAAGAACAATTCACAGAGAGTGAGTCTGGATGGGAGAGTTGGCCTGAACATTGTTATGTGGTCGGGAAGGGGTCGGAAACAACAGTGTACCCAGATGCGGAGGAAGAAGATTATTTCTGGGGAACTGACACGGCTTCCTCGTATCCGCTGAAGTGGGAGCATTCTGTCTCTCGTTCTTCCAGTTCAGGTAGAGGGAAGAAGAAAAAAGTGACAGCCAAAGGTAGTGAAGATTCGCGAAAGAAGAAATCTACCTCTCCGCCGGATGCGACACCAGATAAGGGGAGCAAGAGAAAAAACACAGACGAAGATGTTCAAGAGTCGTGCAAGAAGAAGCCAAGATGCTAGAGTGTTTAGGTTTTTTTATGTTATGATATGGTGAGTTGTAGTTTCATGTTAGGTCTTATGAGTAGTAATGTCGAGTTTGCTTATGTTTATCTTGTAATGGGGTTATGAACTGATGTAATCTTGGTTTATATTTCGTCTATCAATGCAGTTTTTTGATTTGTGATCATTTAATGTTCGTTTAAAATGATTTATTATACCATGTTAATCATGCTCTTTATTGATTCTGGTAGAAGATTCTAGTGTTGATTTCATTGTTCTTGCTGTTGCTGTTGTTCCAGAATTCAGAGCAGGCATCCTCGTATATGCATCGTGTTTTGATGTTATTTGATCGGAATTATACTGTAAATAGTATCAAGATGTGTGAGTACGTCATATTTGTAATAATTGGATCCGTAGCTGGTAATAGTCTTTTCATAAAATTAAGACACTAAAACTGATAGATAGTACATTGCATAGACACGAGATTGGAACAACAGGATAGTAGACCTAGGGTATAAAGGAGTAGTAAGCATGCGTGTTATTGATAGGAGCTTCAATTGGCTATATAGATATTGCTTGCACCTGCCTTTGAATCGGGCGTTGTTTTCTTGCTCTGAACTTCATTATTGTCTAACTGTCATTGCAATCGATACTTATGTAATTTTGGCAGCATATATTGAGTACGATGTTTTACAAAAACATCATAGTCGCACGATTCAAAACTGGTTGATTTAATATAGTTCAGCTTCCCTAACTTCTTTGTTTTTAAAGCAATGGTATAGTTTCTCAATCTTTGTTATTCTCGGACTGTGATTACGTAATACCGATGCATGTGTCAATACATGGGTTTTGCATTCAAAATTGGGAACCTTTTACTGGCTGATTTGATTGATTTAGAGTTATTAATTATCCTCTCATATTTTAATGGATTATTACTGATGTTTTGTTTATGACAGAATGGTGCTGTCTTTGTGTGTTGATTTTGAAACGTTCAACAGCCTTATGTAGGAAACGGTAAGTAATGTTCCATCGGGTATACTGTAGGTAGAGTATTACCATTTCATGCATAGTAAGTATAATGGATTGTACTCAGATGTTCAATGTTTTGAAATAGGGTTTGAAAATTTTCTTTCTCTCCTTAATTGATATCTATAATTAGCCTCTTATGCTACCCTATGAGCATCATGAGCTCTTTGAGCCCAACAAAATCATACTCATAACCTAATAACCTAATCCATTGTCAACGCCTATTCTCTTCCCCAATCACCTACCATCTCTTGCTTTCTGCCTTAGGTTTCATCATTTAGATGCATTGTTTCATGTGAATTGAAGATCTCTTCACTAATGAGTGGGGTTTGCAGTATCTTTTGCTTGATTCATCTGTCTTGCAGATTGCATTAATTGAAGATGTGTCTGTTTGAATATGCATGCTAACCAGTTCAATGAAAGGGTATGAACAGTTGCTATGGTCTTCTGACCTCCCTTCTTACTTCTGGTATAAAAGCACAAGCAGTTGGCCACAGTCATAACATACTGTGACTCAATGGATTCCGGTAAGGAAAATACTGATGACAAATGGAGGAAGGCTGCTAAGAAGAAGACAAGAAGAAGATGAAGAAAAGTATAAAATATCAGAGTGAAGAACAATTCACAGAGAGTGAGTCTGGATGGGAGAGTTGGCCTGAACATTGTTATGTGGTCGGGAAGGGGTCGGAAACAACAGTGTACTCAGATGCGGAGGAAGAAGATGATTTCTAGGAAACTGACACGGCTTCCTCGTATCCGCTGAAGTGGGAGCATTTTGTCTCTCATTCTTCCAGTTCAGGTAGAGGGAAGAAGAAAAAAGTGACAGCCAAAGGTAGTGAAGATTCGCGAAAGAAGAAATCTACCTCTCGGCCGGATGCGACACCGGATAAGGGCAGCAAGAGAAAAAACACAGACGAAGATGTTCAAGAGTCGTGCAAGAAGAAACCAAGATGCTAGAGTGTTTAGGTTTTTTTATGTTATGATATGGTGAATTGTAGTTTCATGTTAGGTCTTATGAGTAGTAATGTCGAGTTTGCTTATGTTTATCTTGTAATGGGGTTATGAACTGATGTAATCTTGGTTTATATTTCGTCTATCAATGCAATTTTTGATTTGTGATCATTTAATGTTCGTTTAGAATGATTTATTATACCATGTTAATCATGCTCTGTATTGATTCTGGTAGAAGATTCTAGTGTTGATTTCATTGTTCTTGCTGTTGCTGTTGTTCCAGAATTCAGAGCAGGCATCCTCGTATATGCATCGTGTTTGGATGTTATTTGATCGGAATTATACTGTAAATAGTCTCAAGATGTGTGAGTGCGTCATATTTGTAGTAATTGGATCCGTAGCTGGTAATAGTCTTTTCATAAAATTAAGACACTAAAACTGGTAGATAGTACATTGCATAGACACGAGATTGGAACAACAGGATAGTAGACCTAGGGTATACAGGAGTAGTAAGCATGCGTGTTATTGATAGGAGCTTCAATTGGCTATATAGATATTGCTTGCACCTGCCTTTGAATCGGGCGTTGTTTTCTTGCTCTGAACTTCATTATTGTCTAACTGTCATTGCAATCGATACTTATGTAATTTTGGCAGCATATATTGAGTACGATGTTTTACAACAACATCATAGTCGCACGATTCAAAACAGGTTGATTTAATATAGTTCAGCTTCCCTAACTTCTTTGTTTTTAAAGCAATGGTATAGTTTCTCAATCTTTGTTATTCTCGGACTGTGATTACGTAATACCGATGCATGTGTCAATACATGGTTTGCATTCCAAATTGGGAACCTTTTACTGGCTGATTTGATTGATTTAGAGTTATTAATTATCCTCTCATATTTTAATGGATTACTACTGATGTTTTGTTTATGACAGAATGGTGCTGTCTTTGTGTGTTGATTTTGAAACGTTCAACAGCCTTATGTAGGAAACGGTAAGTAATGTTCCATCGGGTATACTTTAGGTAGAGTATTACCATTTCATGCATAGTCAGTATAATGGATTGTACTCAGATGTTCAATGTTTTGAAATAGGGTTTGAAAATTTTCTTTCTCTCCTTAATTGATATCTATAATTAGCCTCTTATGCTACCCAATGAGCATCATGAGCTCTTTGAGCCCAACAAAATCATACTCATAACCTAATAACCTAATCCATTGTCAACGCCTATTCTCTTCCCCAATCACCTACCATCTCTTGCTTTCTGCCTTAGGTTTCATCATTTAGATGCATTGTTTCATGTGAATTGAAGATTTCTTCACTAAATCGAGTGGGGTTTGCAGTATCTTTTGCTTGATTCATCTGTCTTGCAGATTGCATTAATTGAAGATGTGTCTGTTTGAATATGCATGCTAACCAGTTCAATGAAAGGGTATGAACAGTTGCTATGGTCTTCTGACCTCCCTTCTTACTTCTGGTATAAAAGCACAAGAAGTTGGCCACAGTCATAACATACTGTGACTAAATGGATACCGGTAAGGAAAATACTGATGACAAATGGAGGAAGGCTGCTAAGAAGAAGAGCAAGAAGAAGATGAAGAAAAGTATAAAATATCAGAGTGAAGAACAATTCACAGAGAGTGAGTCTGGATGGGAGAGTTGGCCTGAACATTGTTATGTGGTCGGGAAGGGGTCGGAAACAACAGTGTACTCAGATGCGGAGGAAGAAGATGATTTCTGGGAAACTGACACGGCTTCCTCGTATCCGCTGAAGTGGGAGCATTTTGTCTCTCGTTCTTCCAGTTCAGGTAGAGGGAAGAAGAAAAAAGTGACAGCCAAAGGTAGTGAAGATTCGCGAAAGAAGAAATCCACCTCTCCGCCGGATGCGACACCAGATAAGGGCAGCAAGAGAAAAAACACAGACGAAGATGTTCAAGAGTCGTGAAAGGAGAAACCAAGATGCTAGAGTGTTTAGGTTTTTTTATGTTATGATATGGTGAATTGTAGTTTCATGTTAGGTCTTATGAGTAGTAATGTCGAGTTTGCTTATGTTTATCTTGTAATGGGGTTATGAACTGATGTAATCTTGGTTTATATTTCGTCTATCAATGCAGTTTTTGATTTGTGATAATTTAATGTTCGTTTAGAATGATTTATTATACCATGTTAATCATGCTCTGTATTGATTCTGGTAGAAGATTCTAGTGTTGATTTCATTGTTCTTGCTGTTGCTGTTGTTCTAGAATTCAGAGCAGGCATCCTCGTATATGCATCGTGTTTGGATGTTATTTGATCGGAATTATACTGTAAATAGTCTCAAGATGTGTGAGTGCGTCATATTTGTAGTAATTGGATCCGTAGCTGGTAATAGTCTTTTCATAAAATTAAGATACTAAAACTGGTAGATAGTACATTGCATAGACACGAGATTGGAACAACAGGATAGTAGACCTAGGGTATACAGGAGTAGTAAGCATGCGTGTTATTGATAGGAGCTTCAATTGGCTATATAGATATTGCTTGCACCTGCCTTTGAATCGGGCGTTGTTTTCTTGCTCTGAACTTCATTATTGTCTAACTGTCATTGCAATCGATACTTATGTAATTTTGGCAGCATATATTGAGTACGATGTTTTACAACAACATCATAGTCGCACGATTCAAAACTGGTTGATTTAATATAGTTCAGCTTCCCTAACTTCTTTGTTTTTAAAGCAATGGTATAGTTTCTCAATCTTTGTTATTCTCGGACTGTGATTACGTAATACCGATGCATGTGTCAATACATGGGTTTTGCATTCCAAATTGGGAACCTTTTACTGGCTGATTTGATTGATTTAGAGTTATTAATTATCCTCTCATATTTTAATGGATTATTACTGATGTTTTGTTTATGACAGAATGGTGCTGTCTTTGTGTGTTGATTTTGAAACGTTCAACAGCCTTATGTAGGAAACGGTAAGTAATGTTCCATCGGGTATACTTTAGGTAGAGTATTACCATTTCATGCATAGTAAGTATAATGGATTGTACTCAGATGTCCAATTTTTTGAAATAGGGTTTGAAAATTTTCTTTCTCTCCTTAATTGATATCTATAATTAGCCTCTTATGCTACCCTATGAGCATCATGAGCTCTTGGAGCCCAACAAAATCATACTCATAACCTAATAACCTAATCCATTGTCAACGCATATTATCTTCCCCAATCACCTACCATCTCTTGCTTTCTGCCTTAGGTTTCATCATTTAGAGGCATTGTTTCATGTGAATTGAAGATTTCTTCACTAAATTGAGTGGGGTTTGCAGTATCTTTTGCTTGATTCATCTGTCTTGCAGATTGCATTAATTGAAGATGTGTCTGTTTGAATATGCATGCTAACGAGTGCAATGAAAGGGTATGAACAGTTGCTATGGTCTTCTGACCTCCGTTCTTACTTCTGGTATAAAAGCACAAGCAGTTGGCCACAGTCATAACATACTGTGACTCAATGGATTCCGGTAAGGAAAATACTGATGACAAATGGAGGAAGGCTGCTAAGAAGAAGAGCAAGAAGAAGATAAAGAAAAGTATAAAATATCAGAGTGAAGAACAATTCACAGAGAGTGAGTCTGGATGGGAGAGTTGGCCTGAACATTGTTATGTGGTCGGGAAGGGGTCGGAAACAACAGTGTACTCAGATGCGGAGGAAGAAGATGATTTCTGGGGAACGGACACGGATTCCTCGTATCCGCTGAAGTGGGAGCATTCTGTCTCTCGTTCTTCCAGTTCAGGTAGAGGGAAGAAGAAAAAAGTGACAGGAAAAGGTAGTGAAGATTCGCGAAAGAAGAAATCCACCTCTCCGCCGGATGCGACACCAGATAAGGGCAGCAAGAGAAAAAACACAGACGAAGATGTTCAAGAGTCGTGCAAGGAGAAACCAAGATGCTAGAGTGTTTAGGTTTTTTTATGTTATGATATGGTGAATTGTAGTTTCATGTTAGGTCTTATGAGTAGTAATGTCGAGTTTGCTTATGTTTATCTTGTAATGGGGTTATGAACTGATGTAATCTTGGTTTATATTTCGTCTATCAATGCAGTTTTTGATTTGTGATAATTTAATGTTCGTTTAGAATGATTTATTATACCATGTTAATCATGCTCTGTATTGATTCTGGTAGAAGATTCTAGTGTTCATTTCATTGTTCTTGTTGTTGCTGTTGTTCCAGAATTCAGAGCAGGCATCCTCGTATATGCATCGTGTTTGGATGTTATTTGATCGGAATTATACTGTAAATAGTCTCAAGATGTGTGAGTGCGTCATATTTGTAGTAATTGGATCCGTAGCTGGTAATAGTCTTTTCATAAAATTAAGACACTAAAACTGGTAGATAGTACATTGCATAGACACGAGATTGGAACAACAATATAGTAGACCTAGGGTATACAGGAGTAGTAAGCATGCGTGTTATTGATAGGAGCTTCAATTGGCTATATAGATATTGCTTGCACCTGCCTTTGAATCGGGCGTTGTTTTCTTGCTCTGAACTTCATTATTGTCTAACTGTCATTGCAATCGATACTTATGTAATTTTGGCAGCATATATTGAGTACGATGTTGTACAACAACACTATAGTCGCACGATTCAAAACTGGTTGATTTAATATAGGTCAGCTTTCCTAACTTCTTTGTTTTCAAAGCAATGGTATAGTTCAGGGCAGCACAGCAGTAGTAAACATGCGTGATATTGATAGGAGGTGCAATTGGCTAGATGGATGTTGCTTGCATCATATCTGCTTTGCACAATGGTTGTGATAGTTGTTTATTGTGCCCTTTGGACTTGGCGAATTACCCACCTTGTTAATCTTGGGTTCCTGTTTTGTGTGCATCTTAGGATGTGGACATAAAATTTTGCTGATTTGCTCCTTGCATCTGTGGTTAGAAGAAGATTTTGCTGTTCCTGAAAATCTAGTGGGTTGATTACTGAAGATATAGTTGGTGTAGTTATGGATTGTATATGTTGCATATTCCAAATGATAATAATACCAGTTCAGTCATGGTTGACATTGTCACAAGAGTGCTGTCTTATACAGTTTCAACAGGTAGACCAAATATTGTGGCATCCATGATTCTCGTTTCATATTGTAGCTGGACATAGAGGCGGCTGCTGTGGCGAAGGGTTGGGTTTTTGTTGGCTTGCATATATTTAGTTTAATGATACCGAAATACAGGAGTACATGTGTACGTGGAAGGAATAGATGCAATGTGCAGCGGAAGAACTGTTGCACATATTGTATGCTGTATCTATTGCAGTTGTGTCTGATGCATTCGTTTTTGCAGTTTCAGCATGCTTTGAACCACGATTGTTGCGTTGTTGGTATTTTGTATTGCAGGGAGAATTGCATGTTGTTGGTATTGTGCTTCGGATGTAAACATCGATTATTAAGTTATAGTCCGGGGTAATACTGCATGAGTTATAATGCTAAACATTTGTTTCATTACACGTGTTTTGCGATGATAAAAATGTTAATATTGTGGGCAGCAAAGATAATTCATTGTAATTAGTTAGAGTTGCAGATATGATCAGAACTACTTATGGAATGTCAAAAAATCAAAGGAAGCATGTTCGTCAAAGCTAGTCTGCTTCGTAACATGAAGTCTGTATATGTATGTCAGTTGTTATCAAAAGCCATGTGAGACACGTTATTGCAGAATTGATTATGCACTGAAGAATAAGATGCGTAATGCAGTAGGTAAATATTTGCAGAAGAGTTTAGTGAAGGATTACAAGGGGAGACACGTTATTGCAGCAATGAAAATTCAAAATTCAGAAATACAGGATGACAGTAGTAGAAACATCACAGCGGAATAGAACTGGTACATGATTTGCAGATTCATTTGCCTTGATTGTTGGTGGCTTGAAGATGATGGGGTTGCATTGCTCTGCTGATGTCCTTTTCTTAGGTGTTCTGGATACGGCGAACCACCCACCTTGTTAATCGGGGATTCCTGTTTTGTGTGCACCTGATCACGCGGACGTAGAATTTTGTTGTTGGGCTCTTTGCATTTGCTGATGTTATGAGATTTTGATGTTCCTGATAAGGAAGCAAATCAATCAATGTAGCTATACTGACTGTGTGTTGCTGTTTTAGGGATTGTATATATTAGGGAATCATAGTAACTGTTCAGTCATTGCTGCAAGTGTGGTCTCCAAAAAGGTTTCCACGGGGAGCCCAAATATTGTAGCATCCATGATTCCAGTTTCATCTCGGAGCTCCACATACAAGCGACCACTGCAGTTAGGTTTCAGTTTCTGTTAGCGTGTATGTATGTGTTTTCCTATTATAGAACATGTTGATGTATCTATATGTAGTGGATATGATGTGCAGTAGCAAAAATGTTGTGTATAATGGATGTTGGGGTTTCTTATCTAACCACGGTATTGTGTTGCAGTCAGCATTGCCACAATTACGGCAGGTTTGACAGATACGTTCACGTTTGCAATGTGGGCAGGCATTGAACCACGGCTGTTGAGTTTTCGGTATTGCACGTATCGATACTCGTAACCATGTCTCAGCATACAGCCGCCGTTACAAGATTGAGTATATTGTATTTCATTTGTAAGTATCACAATTGTAAATGAATAAGTGAATTGAACAAATGTCTTACAACCGTCTGTCTTGCATCTGATATATTGTTGACCTGCATTGCAAGCTGCTGTATTTCTTCTGTGTAGTGATGGAATTTTTGTTTCATCGGTGAACTGTTTATATAGTGCCTTATGTGTTGTGTACTTTGTTAATTATATTGTGAGTCATAAAATGGCGCATACTTCAACGTTTACTGAATATTTACTGTGATCAAATGGGGTATTTTGGATGTTACAATATAGCTGAGATTTGCAGTGAATGCATGCATGAGTGTTGTATTATCAATCATGTGATGAGTACGTGTTGTGTTGTTGATGACAAATGTTTGGATACAAGATTGTTGTATGCCAAGTGTTTATGTTGCATGTTAAATTATAATTTTGCATGGTTGCAACTCGTGATATTGAGTTGTCAAGAAGGAACAAGAAATGTCAATATCAGGACTGGAAGCAGCAGATTCAGTAGGCTGGAACAATGCATATGTTGGCACACAATTTTTAGGACATTGGTAAGCTGCCCAGTATGTTGTCTAACCACCGTTAGTGTTAAAAATTAAATCGCAAGTACATATGGTAGATGATTGACATGGCGCATAAGTGGTTTGTCGATGATATTTATATGGTTTGAAATTGTGTTTTTCTTAGCCATATTAGCAAAACTACTGTATCTGATGCCGGATAACGGCGAACCCACAGAATTTGAGATGACATTTTGGTACAATGACAAGCAGAAATCGGTGAGCATCTGGGCATTAGTAGGTGACAATGAAACTATTGAAATGGTGGAGGAAGAAGGTGACGGGAGCTGAGGATTTAGCACTGCAAGTATTGTATTTTCTTGCGGAATATGTAGTTATGAATTAGTGACTGCCTATATGTGATGAGTGCAATTACTTTTGTAAATTGGGGAACGATGGCCCTGAATTATATGTGGAGCGTGATGAATATTGTTGTGTGAATGGTTAGGTTGTTAATTAGTGTTTGCAGTTGGGTTGATGTGGTAGTTGTCTGGAAGCATTCTGGCATTATTCATATGTTGGGTGTGTCTACCGCAGTACAGATGTTGTCACAATATCTGATTAACGGAGGTAGCGTTGAATTATTTAAATTGTAGTTGGGACATCGTATTATGTAGACTAAATTAAATATATTGTAGACATCCACCGACAACAGAGCTATGATTAAAAAAACATACATGACGAATTTGGCGTCTTATTTTATTTATTTCGTCCAACGAGAATATATTCGGGCTTGTAAACATGCATCAAGCTTCAACTACGTAGCGTTCAGTCAAACCATTGATTGGGAACCCGTTCCCATTGTTGCGTCGGGAAAGGAGGAAGTAAAATCTTCTTATGCTACTGTTCATATTCACGGTCTCTAGCACGCTCTGTTGTTCCTGGAAATTATTACAGTGCTAAAGATAATAAGCTATTTGGTTGTGGAGTATAATTTCGTATCGAGAAATTGTGTTTCATACCTCAGTTGACATTGATGACATGGTTTTTGCATTTGTCCTTAATACAGTGTCAACTGACTGTCCGAAGATGCGTACCTCGAGTTCAGCGCTACCGTCATGAAGCTGCACGGTTAAACGCCCCCTGGGAAAAAGAACAGAATTAACATTTGGTATCTAGATTTCGTTTTCTCTTTAAAACTTTATAAAATTCATGTTGTACGAAATTATATCAGTACAGTGTACGACATATTGGTTGTCAGTGTTATTATATACCATGGTATAGCATCGCAGTCATTATTTTGGCAGGTGGAGCATTGAAATCTGTTGTTTAGAGAACGATTTTCAATACGATTGCAGAATTTTCATGCGTAATACCATGCTTGCTGATTTGTTGGTAAAGCATGAACACTATCATTTACCCAAATTTCGCGCACTGTAGGCTGCAGTTGATCATAAGAAGCATACAACGTAACGTGAAATTGTTGGAAAACTGCATTACTTAGTGGGTGATAAGTGCTCATTAGTGAAGAAAATGCTTACCGGCAATGTTGGCAGATCGACTATTGCACAAGGTTTCATTTCTTCTTCATATGGTTGAGCATAATCCAAATTTCGAGCCTTGGTTGAACTGTTGCTCTAAAGTGCAAACAAAGCTTATGGGATGAAGCAATGTTGCCTTGTTGTTGTGTGGTGTGGGAAAAATTGATTTGTATGATAGTATTTATAGTGACATTTATTAGAGGAGTTGTTGGTCATATGAACTCTGTGTATTATAATTATATAATGTTCTGTGCTGAATGTTTTTCTTGTTTAGTTTTTTACCATCATTCGCAATGTCACTCTCAGCTGAAGATGTGAATAACAAAAAGTTGTGATTTTTTAGATAATTGTTTTGTATTGCCATTCAATAACTCTTATTATCCGCAAATATAATGAATTTATACTTTACAAGGAAGGGGGTGGGGGGTAGGGGGGGGGGGGAAACCGTGTGATTCGCCATTTGAATTAGCTCGTTTGAGGCGTGCAGTTATGGTTACAAAAGTGTAAATGGTGCATACAACTGGAAATGGGGTAAGTATGTGGTCGTGAAGATCGTGAAACTTTAATTTTTTTTTTTTTTTTTTTTTTTTTTGATATTGACGCAGCATAGCTCATTTTGGATGTAGTAGTAAATTCTCATTTAAAAATATATCTCTCTGATACTGAAACCACGTGGTGTGAATGGCTTAGTTGCGGACGAAATAAATCAACACAATGTAAATTATTGAGGATGGAGTAGTACTGTGGTATTTAAAAAAATACAAGCTATTAGGAAAAAAACAAATTTGATTGAATGGGTCAGTACATTGTCCACAGTCACATGTGCTATAACATTCAAATTAGCTGATGTAGGCGATAATGTGAAAAGCCCACAAATTTGCATATGGTGGCACACAGTTCAAGAACGTCGGGAAGCTACTTGTTCAACTGTGTAAATAATTTAGTAATTATCTCTTCACAGCATGGTATGATACATTTTGCTAAGCAATATTATCGGAAAATTATCAAGAATTGACACTGAATTGCTATTTGGAAAACCAGCTGAATGCGATATAAAAAATATATATGATGCATATCGGTGCATTCAATAGACCCTTTCAGGAAATGTAAGCATGCTGAGCCACTTTTGAAGCTATTTTCGGTTAGATATTAACACGATAAATATGCACGTATAAGAACTGAATATACAACATATATATGCAAATAAGATGCATTTTCCCAACCCAAATAGTTGTTACAGCATCGAACAAACAGATAACAGTCATGAAAGTAGTAGTAGCATACATGGATGAGAGTAGAAGCACTACAGTAGTACAGTAATACATGAAGTTACAGAAGCATAGATGTAGCAAAACAACAACAGTTCAATAGCAGGCAGAGGAAGTAGGCAAGTGCGCTGACTTAGTTGTTTGGCGAGATATGATCTGATGCTTTCCTTACGATGTGAACACGACAACTTGGAATTTCGGGATACTCGCATCAACCAACTCAAAAACACACGCATCCCCCAAAGTAAGGCTTGCATATTGAGTAAAGCGATACCAGCATATGCGTCGTTTGGTGGCGTTATCAGAAGGGTAGTCACAGCGGAATTTCCAGGTTGTGTTGCGTATCTCATTCTCAACTTCGATGTGGCTTGTTGCATCTCCGAGGTAACTTCTTGTAAACTTCACAGGGATATTCTGCGCTCAACATAAGTAGTCATTAAGAAGTGAGAAACATGCTGAGAAGATATGTAATCTGAAACAACTATGAAATATGAATTCTTACCACTCCAGCACGTGATGTTATGTGAGTTTTTGAAATTTTAACTGAAAAACAAGGGGAGGCCCTGGTAAGCGTATATGCATCAGCCTTTTCCATCGGATCAGGAGTTTCATTCACAACCTCATCATCATCAAGTTGCTCGTGAACAGATTCAACCTGAGCAGTAGACATATGTGCGTCAGCTTTTTTCCGTGGGATCAGGAGTTCCATTCACAGCCTCGTCATCATCAAGTTGTTGGGGAAGAGATTCAAGCTCAGCAGTATTGTAACTTTGAAGTTGGATTGGCCTTTGTATTTAAACACGAGGAAATATCCATAGGAGAGTGAATGGTTCTTAACGAATTCCTTCCAGCCTGTTGATAGGAAAACAACTCTGCCCTTGCATTTAATCTTCATTTCCCATTTTTCGCCATTCCGATCATAGAGTTGGGCAGTGGGCCCCAAATCGAAGCGATGTCGCCGGGTAAATTCATCAGGGAGCCTCTGCAGTTTATGCAAACTATGTTCGTATATTTATTACAGCAACTATGAACGTATTGTTTGGCAATAAATGAGAATGATCAGTTGGGGAAAATATAGGTAAAAGAAGCAAACCAAGGTATCAGTTTGGGTCTTCATGTCAATGAGGATTCGAAAGAACTTCATATTCAGTGTTCGTTGCAGCTGACCTGTAACTTTCATACGAATAGATTGATTAGTTAATAATGGGAAGTCATTATGCAGCAATTGAGACCGCTGTGGTGGAGGCAAATATGTTTGTGGCAGATCTTCCTTGACCCCGAATACAACAAACATCAAATGAACTGTTCATATGTGGAATATGGGAACCAAATATGATGGTAAATTCATCTCCTATTGCTGGAACTATTTTGCCGACATACCGACATCCATATGGTTGCTATAACATACGTACTAACTATGGGCCCCAGACAAATTCGATAAGGAATTGAACGGTATTTAACAGTAAAAAAGGTAATTGAATGTTGTGGTAATGCAGTTTATATTGACACCAAGTAAACATGTAATTATTTAAACCATTACAGATAATGTTTATGTGCTGGAATATGTATTGGAGAAGTTAGCACAATTAAGCTAGCAGGTAGTGTTTCCATTGAAATTAACATGACGCAACTGAGATGCAAATATAAGACACATGTGCGAAGCTCAGCAGACAGCGGTAACAACACCGATAGCGTTAATGTTGGAACAATATAATAATCACGATAGTAATAATTAAACTCCTAATAATAGTACTAACAATAATACCGGTAGGGGGGGGGATGGGGTATGGAGGAAAAAAAAGCATGTGAAAATAATTCCAATAACAACAATAATAAAAATAATAACACGAATATTGTCAAGGAGGAGAAATAATAATAATAGTAATGGTAAGAAAAACTTTGGTTAGGATGAGGCCACACAGAGATGGTGACACAGATGTAGAGAAAATGCAAACACACATACAATATTCATAGCAATATGAATCCTTCAAAGGGGATGTAGTTTCATTTCTGAGATCATGCATGGACAGATCTGGGGAGTGCCAAACATGAGCAAGAACATACAATCGAAGATGAAGTTGCAGGAGGTAGTAGCAAACCCAAAATTATATCGGTGGCAAGGTTTTCAACAGCTCTACACACCAAATCGAATAGTAAATCGAAATCATAACAACAGCTAAATGGGATGACGGAAAATGATGACATACCTCTATAGAGCGACAACCAACCGGAGGAAACCAAACCGCTGCTGTCTGTTGGAATGAAGAAGGTGAAATATGTAGAAGGAGCAGTACAAGAAGTTATTACTGAACAATTTAGTAATAATTTAATTGAAATTGCAGTTTGGAGCTTCCAATTATGACTATTTGCTTGCTTTTTATGGAGTAAAAATTTAATTGAAATTGCAGTTTGGACCTTCCAATTATGAGTTTTTGCGTGCTTCTTATGGTTGTTGATAGGGGTGAGCAAAGCCCGCCCCAACCCGCCTCCCCGAATCTCCCCGGATCAAACTGGCTTGAATTTAGTATCGATCAATGCTAATTGATTGATTATGGGTACAGATTCGTCAACCCGAACAAAGTTCGATCGATCATGGGTTTGGAAGTGGAATACCCGTTTAAGACCGAACCGTCCGATTAAAATTTTATATGTAAACACTGTTAATTTTATTTAGATATATGGTCAAGAAATTTAGTTTTACAAGTTAAGCCCATTTTAATACCTGACTTTTCTTACGTTATTTTTCTTTCATAGAAAATAATTATATGTCTCCAACTTCAAATTTTATACAAAAAATATTACAAAGATAATTAACCAAATAAATGTATTTTTCAGAGTAAAATTTAAAGATTTTTCAACCCGATTAACCGGTCCGAGCCGGACAGAGTCGATACGTTACGATCGGTTTGGGTATCACAAGTCATTGGGTAGGTTTGGGTTGAACATTCTCCAACTCGGACATATTGGATCGGGTACGAGAACTGGGCGAAACCGCTCCAACCAGGTTTGTGCTCACCCCTAGTTGTTGATGTGTGTGTGTGCTTATATATTTTCCGTTTCTTCTTCTTATATCCAATTTGAATGTCTACCAATATTTGTTACCTCCGAAATGTAATTTATGTTGTTCTTGATATCTTAACGCAGTTGCCCAATACATGACATATATTTTATGTATTACATGATTGCTGTGAAACAATAGCGTGTGAAATTTTTTCCCCAGTTGTATTTGGGTATTACTTTGGATGGTATCAATGATTTAAATTTTTTTCCAAATTCCGATGAACGAAATCAAATCAGACTGGCAATTATAATATCGTAATATAACAATCCGTGTGACTTCAGTTTAACATGTTTTAACCAGAATATATAGTGAGCGCATAATATGTACCAAATCTATAACATATAAGCTTTATATGTGGATCACAACATGTATCTGCAAACGCAAGCTTTAAGAAGCAGCAATAATACGCTTACAAATTACAATTGGTGCATGCAGCAGATATCAGAATGTTTGATATTTGTAACTGCTAAATGCATTTAAATAAACTGTTAAAACGGTCAACAAACTAGAAATTAAAACCGTTCCCAGAAATTGCATATCCTGAACAGCAAACACCACACCATATACACAAGAACAAAATATGCATACATATATTCCCAGTAGAAAGAGCCATATGAGACAGAACTTACTGCAGTTGAGATCCTATTTACATTACTGGAGTTAGGAACCGGATGCTAACATGAGAATGCAACGCCCACAGTGGCACAAAACGATATCTACGCACATACCATATTAGAAAAAATGATTTGCTAACTATGGACTCTGACTTTCAATCTATACTTGTAATTCACCGAGTTCGGTAGTCCACAAACTGCAAGTGGATGGTAGCTGCAGCAGCAGCATATACCATTGACAGAAATTTGTGGGCATCAAAAATCATTACTAATTACAGTATATCTATATACGGATCTACCAGCATACAAAAATGACAGCCTCCACACCAGTAAGCACACAAATCGTCTCTAAGCACGTTGCAGTTGACGCAGTGCCCACTTGTTTGCCCAGCGTTCATTCTTGCTCTTTCAGACAGCAGGGCGGAAGTATTATTTTCCGTTCAAGCTGTTTTCATTTGCTTTGGATATCATATCAGTTTGTTCCTGCACACGACACACATGAAATGCATATACTACTGAATACTGAGTGTATTTGATATGCAAGATGCAATTACATATTGGATGTTGAGTTATAACGATATAACACAACATTACTTACAGTTTCAGTTATCGCAGAGAGAATTACACAAGTTTTCTCCAACACTATGTTGACATCTTGTCCAAAAAGTGTGATTTCAAGATCGCTGTTGCCATCAGTAAGTCAAACATTGAGGCGACTCCTGACAGATACATAATAGTTCGTTTAAGTTACAATACATGAACCAAGCCAATTCAACAAAGGAGCAAGACAATAGATACAGAATGAATTTGCAGACGAAGCATCAAAATAAGAATTAATAATACGTTGGAACTTATTAAACATAATTGATACTCAAAACACATAACTTCGGCAATAACACATATTAATGGTTACATATTGTCTATCCATTAACATATATGTCATATACGCACATGTAAGTAATATCACAGTTGTGATATCATGAATCCTTATGTCAACTATTAACAAACATACGAAAGAATATCTGCAAAGTTGGTAATTGTAATTTAATATGCAGTATTACCAGGCTATGCAAATTCATCCGGTATTTCCACAGCTGCTGCAGGCAAAAACTTCTCCCATAATATGGCCAGTAGACCGGTTGCAGCGATTGCATGCATGGTGCCATGGTCGCTGGTTGGGTGGTGATATCACGATTGAGGCTTTTACCCAGACTTCAATATCTCCAGTCTGAATTGTAAAGATATGTCACATGTTCAAAGAACATTATAAGGTTAAAGTTTAAATAAAAGCTTGATGAAGTAAATTGAAATTCAAAGGAGTACCAGATTAGTTGGCAAATCTGCAATTTTCGATAGCTTGAACTCTGGTTTTGGATTTTTGGAAGTCTTTCTTATAAGCAAACACTGTGTGTTTTTCGGATCATCAATTTTGTCAAAATTCGCATCACGTCTGTTAAGAAAATCTAAAGATGAGTCATGCGTATAATGTCCTTAAATAAGAAGTTATTGCAACCATGCCATTCAGAAAGTTCTTCAACCCGTGCATCTTTAGCATCGTGCATGAAGATGGATTACTCTGTTGTTTTAAGCGAAAAATCTGGAGGAATTAAATATATTACTGGACAACAAATTTCAATACTATACTGATTTATTTTCCGCCAGAAATTCAATATTCGGAAATAAGGTATATTTTACCTGAATACTTTGTTACCACGGACAGTTGTACGATCAGCTGAATCTTTGCGACTTATAGTCCTAGTTGACATATCAGCTGCAACAACTACAACTACATCTGGCATACCTGAAACACATATTAGCAGTGAAAGCCAATTGAAATATTATAACAAATCCCAACAATGTAAATACAATAAGCAAAATCTTATTACCAAATTTCTCACGGTTCTCAACACATGCTTCAGCATCTTTTAAACATTTGAATCTGAATTTACTGCTTCCAATGGCATCGTCAGGATTATCATCGGGCACAACTTTCATCCGCCGATCAAAGACAAGTACAAAATCATGATCGATATATCGGTGATGCGGATTTACAGGAGGCACGACGCCTTCAATAAACCAGTAGGTATGGTATGGGTCAGGTTTTGCATCAAAAGTTGGAAGATTATCCTCAAAAGCAGTCCCCTGAATTCTGGTACCCAGAATCCGGATATAACAAAGAATTAAACAGAAATAATACCATAAGGAAAGTTCAACAGAGGCTGTTGATGGAAAATCGACACACATCACTATCACAAAAAACATATCGCTGAGATCGCTTGTTACTGTAACGCGTACTGAGCACACGGAATTCCCCGACAACCCGGACTCAGATTTTCCAATCCTTGCTTTTATCATTCAAAGCTGATAACCTAGCTGTGCTGCCAGCCATTTATTGTTTATATATTATCTGCATAGCAGACAAATTATAAATGATTTTCATTATTAAACAATGTTAACTTTTCAACATCATCATACAAATAGCATTGTATAAATAACATTGGTCAAAGACATCAACAAATTGTTAGTAAGTTTAACATCACAGTCAAGCATAGCGAAAGCTAACATGATAGATAAATATTCAGATACATCCAACTTTTTGGTTCCTAAAACCGCTTCCGAAGATGTATTACATTCGATTATCAACATGATAAATAAGTGATTAGCAATCATATAATATATGAACAATAAGATGAAAGTAGCAATACTAACCGTCACGAAGTTATTATACTACATTTGGCAGTAAGATACTCCACGTAATAGTTCTTTGAACACGACATTGTGCGTACTACATGCAGTTTGGGCACGCGGGATTGGATAAATCAAAAATTTTACTGTCGCTAAGAATTTAGCCCGGGATATCGCAACATAAAGTTGACTTCAGTTGTACCGCGACCTCAGATCTAACCAGCTTCGACACATCCAAACACGGAGAAATAGAAACCTACCACCCCCTTCATCTTCATCCTCTTCTCCGGCTAATAGAGCAACCACCCCCGACTATGAATCCCTACCCACCGCCTATATCTTTCTCTGCCCTCCCAGACAACATGCAAAGTGAAAAAGATAAGAGAGACTGTAATACCCCGTATTTAAGTAAGGGGTTATTTGGTCATTTCGGAAAAATATGTGAAAATTTAGAGAAATTAGTATTTCAAACATATCAATGACTTTTCTTAATTTTAATGTATAATGGTGTTAATTGACATCTATGATGATATCAATTTTTAATTTAGAGTTATTTTGTAGTTTTTGAAACTTGGATGATACTATACGAAACTTATTTGTATACTTGAGATATACTTGTAGTTTCCTAAAATTTGATTTTAACATTTATATACAAAGTGGTGTATTTGAAATTTTCTAGAAAATTTATTATTTATGAAAATTAACTTATATGTGTGAGCTATTAATTGAAAATTATCTTTTCACCCCTCAATTTTTGGCCTTCTCATTTATACTCCTCTTGCATATGGAATTTTGTAGTTATCTTAAATTTCTTGTATTTGCATGTCAACCCTCATTCTTATGGTAATCCAATTCCTACCCCAACTATAGTGTTGGGAGACTTTTTAATTGCATTTTTTTACCCCTTAATTTGTGGCTATCAATTCTTTAGCCCCATCCACAACTCCTCTAAGTTTGTTCTAATTACAACCAACTACCCCCTCCATCACTTTGGTCAACACCAATAAAATAATTCATTCTTATTTCTACTCCTATTAAAATAACACTACTTATGAAAATGTACACATGTACACACTCTTATACTTACACCAACTCACCATCACTCATCCCATTCATCACCACAATTTCCTATCTCTTTCTCCCTCAATTATTCATATGATTTTCTCTTCAAGAACACCCGTACATGCTTTCTTCTCTCTCTCAATATCTCCATTCCCGTTTTTTGGTGTTGACCTTCACAAAATACCATCAAATCTTCATTTTCAAGCCTCCAAAACATGAAAAACTTTAGTCCAAGCATAGTATGATCATGGAAGGGAGTTATTTCATCGTTCTTCTCAAGGATTGAAGGTCAATTTCACTCTTTTCCTCCAACATTTCTTGAATCTTTGGGTAAAATTTCTTCTAGTCTTGAATTCATTCATGCATGTCCATCTTTTGCTTTGATTAATGAAATTTCATCTTAGTTTTCTTCATCTCCATGCTTGATTCTTCATTTTCATGGTTAGATCATGTGATTGACTCCAAAATTTTGACTATTTCAAGAAACTCACACTAAAACACATATGCACTTTTGTAAAAATCTTGGTAGTTGCACTTGCATGTCAAGAAAATTTTGATCATTTGTGTCAAGAGCATGTAAAAGTCTTAATTAATGCCTAAAATGATGTAATTTTGGGGAAAATAAAGTCTCCATAAGTTGCATGTGTCATATAATTGATTTGATCATGTTTTAAGTGCTCTAGGTGAAAAGTGCACATTTTTACAATATGACCAGTTTGTGAAAAACGTATATTATCTCTAAATTTTGTCTCTGTAGAATTTTTCAATCTTTTATATTCTGAAACTAAACTCATAGAGGGTCATTTTGAAAGAAAATTAAACTCCATATCCTTTTTGGTTAGGGAGATATGCTCATTCTAAGTTGCAAGTTTTCTGAAACACTGTTTTTGGACAAGTTTTACCATTTTTGTTAAAAATATCATTTCCAGAAACTTATGGCACCAAATCTTTTTTTGTGATTAAAGTAGACACATAGAGGATTAATTCTGGAGAATATGAGATTTATTTCTATTCTCCTAGTGCTAGTAATACCCTTGCAAACTTGAAAGTTTTTCCCAAACTCTTCTATGCATAGCAGTATTTGTTATTTTTGTAACTTGAGTTTTACAATGTCTATGCATGTTTTCTTGATGTTTCTGAAAGTATACACATATAGGTTCATCATACATTAATTTCAAGGTATTAGGAGATGATTTGATATGGTAAATATGGCTCCAAAGTCAGAGCTACAATTCTGTCCAGAATTGTAGTTTCACTTTTTTTTAGAAAACTTAAATTTTGAAATTTCTAGGTGTTTTGTTGGATTTATTTTGATAATTAAACATCATTATATGTGCATTAGTGACATTTAGGACTATGTGACATGTAGGTTGGCATTTCTATTATAAATGTGTAAATTGGTTATAACAAGTACGTCATACGTGTGATTGTAGACATCGACCTCGTAGGAGAGAGCGGTTGTCGTCGGAGTGCTAGACTTAGTTTCTTGCTTTTAATTGTGCTTCATCTCAGTGGTAAGTACATATGTACGACCTTTTCATATAAAATTGTGCGTATGCGTTCGATGTTTCAAATGAATTATTGTTATATGAAAAATATATGAGAATGCATGTTTTCCACTCGAATGTTGTTAAACTATTCTATTCATCTCCTTTGAGAACTCTCGGAAATTACTTATGAAATGTTGATATTCTGATTCTGGTTATGTGAAAGAGAAGAAATAAAATACCTCTAATAGACTTAGGACGATGTACAAAGTACTGTTATTAATGAGAGACGTCAAGCGATCCTCCATTTTCTTATGGCTAATACCATTGAAGCAATGCTTCTTATTATTGGGTAGAACGTTAATGTTCACAAATCCGCCCCCGATGAGCCAAAAGGTATCAAGATATTGAGGCCAAGGGGTTTATAGAGCTATAGAGTGCTACTTATACTTGTAAGGGTCACTACGGTATAGGGGTGTCGACACTTAAGGCCTTTTAGCTAATGTTGTGAGCGGGGTTGACGAATGGGCTCCCTTAACGCTCGGGTGAAATAGGGTTTGATAGACCCTAGAAGGAACCCTTAGTGACTATTTCGTGATCCCTCTGTCTACATCGATCCTGCTGGTCGCTCTAGACATGCCTCAGCTAAACTTAACAATTAAATTGGAATTGAAAGAAAGTTTGATTACTCTATTGATGTTGTTTGTGACTCTTGATTGCCTAATCTAATCAAATGATTTGAAAAGCTTTGGCTACTTGTGATTTAATATCATTATCAGGTCAAATGGACTTGTTTACTATTGATATTCTACTTGTTTAAGAATATGTTGACTACTTGTGGTTTATAAATGTTTTAAAGATGATGGTTCTCGCTACGCGGTTACTCATAAATGTTCCGAATTGTTCCAGCTCTTTTGCTCATTGATTTTCAAATCTCTTTATTTGCTTCAACTCATGCTTTCGTGCCACTCGTTGCTTTACATGTCGTAGTGTGTATTTACTCAGTTTTTACTGATCATTTCTTCAAAACTGCGTCGGTTTTTGCCATTTTATAACCGCAGGTCATCACTCAAGGTGGGGGATGGATTTCAACTCATGCTTCTGTGCCACTCGTTGCTTTACATGTCATAGCGTGTACTTACTCAGTTTTTACTGATCAATTTCTTCAAAACTGCGTCGGCTTTTGCCATTTTAAAACCGCAGGTCGTCAATCAAAGTGGGGGATGGGAACGCTGGAACGAGACGAAGAAGTATAGATTAACTTAGACCACTTAATAGATCACAAATGTGATGTTTTAAATTGTACTTATTATCGAAATTTTGTTTTGTACATTAAGCGAAATGTAATCTTAATAGTACATTTCTACTTTTGGTTGTCGAGTGTCTCTTTAACCCTGAACCGAGATCCCGGGTCGTTTCAGATGGTATCAGAGCATCGGTTCTCCGGTTAATGAGACTTTTCGATTTCCTTAAGTAGATAAAAAAGAAAGATAACACGTTTTTAAAATTTCAAAATTGATTAGGATATCTCAATTTGGTAATAACAAAGTAAGCAAGCCGCGGGGTATTTTGGGGTACTTACGTATTCTTAAACACGATTTATACCGTACTTGTTGATTAACTGTTACTTGCTAAATTGTATGTGCTCCATGATGAATCTACTTGCTTATATATATGTTTGCTATCCATTGAGCATATTTGCTTACTCTATTAGAATGATTTATCATTGTCGTGTGATCCGTATCCGCGTTCGTTTTATTGGTTATGTTATTTTGTCGACGAGAGAGTAACGACGCTTTGACTTAGAAGAACATGAGACCATTCGTTTCATACCTTTGAGTGCGACTTTTAAGATAATACCTTATTTTGTTTCATTTTCAAAATTAGAAAGTTTTGACCCAAAAAAAAGGTAATCTTTTTTTTTAAAAAAAATAGTTTTGGAAAAAAAAATGTTGGGTGTCGAGATACCAAATGCCAAGTGATGTGGACCAATTTGTTTAGCAGTCCGCTGGCGTGACTCTTAGTACGACGGTACTATGAGTTGTACCCGCTGTGTAGACTAAGTTGAAACATTTGAAACACATTCGAGTTGTGATGGATAGACACATTTTGTGACGACACATAGTGTTCTTTTCTCCCTCGTATGTGTGGAACACTTTAGGTGATTGGTGTATCTTATCCTATAAAGGTAAGACAATATTTTTAACGCGGATGAGCCAAGTAAAATGACATGTTAGTTGCGATCAAAGTATTTTGTGTCTATAAATTTCAAGATTTGTTTAAACGCTAGAAAATTTTCGAATTGGCTTTCTAAACGTGGTAACTTGTGTGTTCGTCTAGACCTTTCAAAATTTGGTTCCGACCTTTTACTTGAGCTAATTGTATTTGAATCTCTAGTATAATACGAGGGAGTGGGAATGTAACCAACCGAGAGCGCGATTCCCGTTAATTAAAGTGTTGCATGTGTATTAGCAATTCATACAAGCTTCATGTGCATTATTTGAATTCTCTTGAAGTATGTTCGTAATTTCATTCAAAAAATTTCTTAAGCTTCGAGGACGAAGCTTCATTTTAAGGGGGATATAATGTAATACCCCGTATTTAAGTAAGGGGTTATTTGGTCATTTCGGAAAAATATGTGAAAATTTAGAGAAATTAGTATTTCAAACATATCAATGACTTTTCTTAATTTTAAAGTATAATGGTGTTAATTGACATCTATGATGATATCAATTTTTAATTTGGGGTTATTTTGTAGTTTTTGAAACTTGGATGATACTATACGAAACTTATTTGTATACTTGAGATATACTTGTAATTTTCTAAAATTTGATTTTAACATTTATATACAAAGTGGTGTATTTGAAATTTTCTGGAAAATTTATTATTTATGAAAATTAACTTATATGTGTGAGCTATTAATTGAAAATTATCTTTTCACCCCTCAATTTTTGGCACTTCTCATTTATACTCCTCTTGCATATGGAATTTTGTAGTTATCTTAAATTTCTTGTATTTGCATGTCAACCCTCATTCTTATGGTAATCCAATTCCTACCCCAACTATAGTGTTGGGAGACTTTTTAATTGCATTTTTTTTACCCCTTAATTTTTGGCTATCAATTCTTTAGCCCCATCCACAACTCCTCTAATTTTGTTCTAATTACAACCAACTACCCCCTCCATCACTTTGGTCAAAACCAATAAAATAATTCATTCTTATTTCTTCTCCTATTAAAATAACACTACTTATGAAAATGTACACATGTACACACTCTTATACTTACACCAACTCACCATCACTCATCCCATTCATCACCACAAATTCCTATCTCTTTCTCCCTCAATTAGTCATATGATTTTCTCTTCAAGAACACCCATACATGCTTTCTTCTCTCTCTCAATATCTCCATTCCCGTTTTTTGGTGTTGACCTTCACAAAACACCATCAAATCTTCATTTTCAAGCCTCCAAAACATGAAAAATTTTAGTCCAAGCATAGTATGATCATGGAAGGGAGTTATTTCATCGTTCTTCTCAAGGATTGAAGGTCAATTTCACTCTTTTCCTCCAACATTTCTTGAATCTTTGGGTAAACTTTCTTCTAGTCTTGAATTCATTCATGCATGTCCATCTTTTGCTTTGATTAATGAAATTTCATCTTATTTTTCTTCATCTCCATGCTTGATTCTTCATTTTCATGGTTAGATCATGTGATTGACTCCAAAATTTTGACTATTTCAAGAAACTCACACTAAAACACATATGCACTTTGTAAAAATCTTGGTAGTTGCACTTGCATGTCAAGAAAATTTTGATCATTTGTGCCAAGAGCATGTAACCTAAAATGATGTAATTTTGGGGAAAATAAAGTCTCCATAAGTTGCATGTGTCATATAATTGATTTGATCATGTTTTAAGTGCTCTAGGTGAAAAGTGCACATTTTTACAATATGATCAGTTTGTGAAAAACGTATATTATCTCTAAATTTTGTCTCTGTAGAATTTTTCAATCTTTTATATTCTGAAACTAGACTCATAGAGAGTCATTTTGAAAGAAAATTAAACTCCATATCCTTTTTGGTTAGGGAGATATGCTCATTCTAAGTTGCAAGTTTTCTGAAACACTGTTTTTGGACAAGTTTTACCATTTTTGTTAAAAATATCATTTCCAGAAACTTATGGCACCAAGTCTTGCTTGTGATTAAAGTAGACACATAGAGGATTAATTCTGGAGAATATGAGCTTTATTTCTATTCTCCTAGTGCTAGTAATACCCTTGCAAACTTGAAAGTTTTTCCCAAACTCTTCTATGCATAGCAGTATTTGTTATTTTTGTAACTTGAGTTTTACAATGTCTATGCATGATTTTCTTGATGTTTCTGAAAGTATACACATATAGGTTCATCATACATTAATTTCAAGATATTAGGAGATGATTTGATATGGTAAATATGGCTCCAAAGTCATAGCTACAATTCTGTACAGAATTGTAGTTTCACATTTTTTAGAAAACTTAAATTTTTAAATTTCTAGGTGTTTTGTTGGATTTATTTTTATAATTAAACATCATTATACGTGTATTAGTTACATTTAGGACTATGTGACATGTATGTTTGCATTTCTATTATAAATGTGTAAATTGGTTATATCGAGTACGTCATACGTGTGATTGTAGACATCGACCTCGTAGGAGAGAGCGGTTGTCGTCGGAGTGCTAGACTTAGTTTCTTGCTTTTAATTGTTCTTCATCTCAGTGGTAAGTACATATGTACGACCTTTTCATATAAAATTGTGCGTATGAGTTCGATGTTTCAAATGAATTATTGTTATATGAAAAAGTATGAGAATGCATGTTTTCCACTCGAATGTTGTTAAACTATTCTATTCATCTCCTTTGAGAACTCTCGGAAATTACTTGTGAAATGTTGATATTCTGATTCTGGTTATGTGAATGAGAAGAAATAAAATACCTCTAATAGACTTAGGACGATATACAGAGTACTGTTATTAATGAGAGACGTCAAGCGATCCTCCATTTTCTTATGGGTAAGATCATTGAAGCAATGCTTCTTATTATTGGATAGAACGTTAATGTTCACAAATCTGCCCCCGATGAGCCAAAAGGTATCAAGATATTGAGGCCAAGGGGTTTATAGAGCTATAGAGTGCTACTTATACTTGTAAGGGTCACTACGGTATAGGGGTGTCGACACTTAAGGCCTTTTAGCTAATGTTGTGAGCGGGGTTGACGAATGGGCTCCCTTAACGCTCGGGTGAAATAGGGTTTGATAGACCCTAGAAGGAACCCTTAGTGACTATTTCGTGATCCCTCTGTTTACATCGATCCTGCTGGTGGCTCTTGACACGCCTCAGCTAAATTAAACTGTTGATTGAAGTCGAAATTCAAAATTGGCTACTTATTAATGTTGTTTGTGGCTCTTGATATGCCCTAATTGATTTGAAATGAATTGTAAATCTTGGCTACTCATGAAGTACTATCGTTATCAGTTCAAATGAACTTGTTTACTCTGGATATTTTACCAACTACTCGTGGTTTCTCAATGTTATTAAATTGAGAGGTTTTTGTTACTCGGTTACTTCAAGTTGATCCAAATTCTCCAATATGATAGTTTTACTGTTTAAATCTTCTGATTTGTTTCAACTCATGCTTCCGTGCCACTCGTTGCTTTACATGTCATAGTGTGTACTTACTCAGTTTTTACTGATCAATTTCTTCAAAACTGCGTCGGCTTTTGCCATTTTAAAACCGCAGGTCGTCAATCAAAGTGGGGGATGGGAACGCTGGAACGATATGAAGAAGTATAGCTTAACTTAGACCACTTAGTAGATCACAAATGTTATGTTTTAAAGTGTACTTATTATCGAAATTTTGTTATGTACATTAAGCGAAATATAATCTTAATAGTACATTTCTACTTTTGGTTGTCGAGTGTCTCTTTAACCCTGAACCGAGATCCCGGGTTGTTTCAGAGACAAGTAAGAGCTGTGTCTGGAAAGAACCAGAGAGCTTCTCCTCGAAGCCACCGTCTGTTTCTTCTCTCTCTCTCTCTCTCGTCCGAAGCGAAACAAAGCTTCTGTAGAAAGCTTACCGCGGGTGACGATAGGCTTTATGACATCAGTAGAATTTACCATCCCACCCATGCTCAGAACCAGTACCCATATCACCCAGCCAAAGGGCAAAAACCGTCTGTGTAGCCACGTGACTATTTCGCTAGCACAACCCACCAACCAAAACGCCCAGCGTAGAGCACACCTGCCACGTCTACCACCCATAATTTCTTTTATGTAGGTAGTAGCATTGTTGGCATAGTATGTTAGGGAGAGGCTCAGATCTATTGGAGTGATAGGTCGAGAACGAATTCATAGTGGCTACAACTACAGTGGCCAAAAGACCTCTCAGTCGCCACACCAACACATGAAACCGATCTCTGAACCCGAACCATATGCTCGAGAAAATTCATCGTCACAGCCTCGTAATAGCCAAAACCAGAATAGCAGAATCCAGAGAATGAAGTTGAATACAACATCAATATAAACATAAGGCAATAGGACTCATAAAAAACACAAAGGAAGAAGTACAACTGTATAGCATCAAAGGAAAAACTACCCTGAATCAAAGGAAAATATGAATAGGTTTACAATAAATACTGATAATAACTGAGTGGTGGGTTTATTTGTTGCCAAATTATGGTGGAGAGAGGCTCAGATATGTTGGAGTGATCGGCTGAGAACGAACCCACATTGGCTGCAACTACAGTGGCCAAAAGACCTCTGTGTTGCCACGCCAACATGTGATACCAATCTCTGTACCTGGATCATTTACTCAGGGGAATTCATCGTCACAGCCTCGTATCAACCAACGCCACAAGGGCGGAGCCCATACAGCCGCCCCTAACTCCATCAACAATTATAGAAATAAATTCATCAGCAGAAGCAATGACATCAAAAGGAGGCCAAACAAACTACATGAACCAGCTCTTTTACTTGCTCTACTAACTCGACTGCTACCAAAGCAGTTCTCTGCCAAATATTGAACATGCCGAAACCACAACTACCCCATTCAAACTAAAGGCAGCAATGAAAATGGACAAACCATATTTCCATCGCACAGTTTTGTTTCCATTATCCACTCATCCATCACTTCTTAAGTATGGACAGCGAGACGCCGCCATCTGTCCCACGCCAGGCGCTGGCAATGGAGCGCCCCTTCAACGGGCATAGCCCCCTGTACCACTAACGAATACTCCGACTATGGATTTCATCCTCCATAGCTCTAACCAGGCGAAGAAACCCCCAAATGACCACAACACCCTTCAACCACAGACTACATAGCTCACACCAATAACGGCAAAGCAGTTAATATGCCCACGTAACGATTTCGCTGGCACAGGCCACAGCTCTAACCAGGAAAAAAAATGCCGCAAATGACCACAACCCCCTTCAACCACAAACCACATAGCTCACAGCAAGAAGGGCAAAACCGTCAATATGCCCACGTCCAGGAACTAATGTTTGCGACTGTCGAAGTAATAAAGCTTCGTTCTCTAAGATTTACTTGTCTTTTTGTATGTTTAGTGTACATAAAATTGTGAAAAGTTTGTTGGCAAAGTTCGGTAGGGAGAGGCTAAGATCTGTTACAGTGATCGATCGACAATGAACCCACAGTGGCTGTCGCCACGCCAACATGTGAAACTGATCTCTGTACCCAGATCATTTTCTCGAGAAAATTCATCGTCACAGCCTCGTATCAACCAAAACCAGAAGGGCAGGCTTCTCTCAGAAGCCTTATGATACCAAACACACCCACACTGAACAGCAAAAGAATTTACCATTCCAGCCATCTACGTCCTATATTTTACCATTCAATTTGTTGTTCTTCGAATCTGTGATGCGTAATCCAATACAGCACCAACATAAATATAAGACAATACATGAAAAACACAAAGGAAGAAGTAAAACTGTATAGGATCAAAGAAAAAACTACATTGAATCTAAGAAAAAACTGGATAGGAAGGAAGCCCAGCCAAAAAGCAATGTGCAATCGAACAAATGGATTATCCCAATTCCATAAAACCCATCCGAATACCCACAAATTAAGTAGGAATCACGTCGAAGGAGAAACTGAATTGGAGAATTGGAGCAAAACACAGCCATTAACAGAACCCAAATGATTATCACCATCTTTTTTCAAAAATAAAATGATAATCACCATCTTAGTAGTAAATTAGACTAAGCCCTAAGCTATACTTGTTGACCATTTTATTCCAAAAAACCCAGAATTACAATAATTTTTGTGATTACTTTAAAATACATTTTAACCTGATGTTTACTGATTGAACATTAGCCAAGAATAAAATTTGAAAGGAAATCGATGCCAATACAGCACAAGCAGGTATGCACTCAAATTTTAGGTTGAAGAAGTATGAGATCTGAGCGAGGGAGCAGATTAAGTGATAGATTTCCCCTACAATCATTTTCTTATTGCTTCGTTGTAATACATTTTAACCTAATGCAATGCATGATCGTGCATTGTTATATAACCACTGCTCAAAAATAGTCCCATAAGTGTAAATCTCAAGCTTTTTTTACCAACAGTAGTAAACTAGTCACCATACCTGAGTGCAACCTCTGGTCAGACTCTGTATCTAATCTGCTTATCATAGCACCGTTTTTGCTTCTTCTGGCGGAATCTCATTAGAAGTGCAACTCTCTATGGGTGACTATTCTTGAGATAATCCATTAACTCCTCAGCGTGCGTCTGGTTGTCTATCCGGTGATTCCATTTCGAGTGTTAATATCATGTTGCCTGTGATGTTATCTGCTGCAAAATATGGAAACGTTATTAATTACCGTGAGCTTCGGTTATGTGATCCTTTTCAGTATTAACAATCTAAAAGGATAACAAACATGGAAATAATCTTAGCATAATGAACATAGAACAAATACATCACTTTCATTTGGTTCTTATGGAATTCTGAAAATGAGAAAGTATATGCTAATTGCAATTGCATATAATCCAAATTCAATAACATTCAGAAGGAGTTTCGATGTACGGAGAATTCAGATCTCATCCTGGTATGTAATAGGCATTATACAGATGATAAAATACCAAACAATATTATAACAAACTTCATTGCACATCTTTTCTTCTGCCAAGCGAGTATAAACTGGTGCATTCGGATTTGCAAAGGCAATTGTATTAATAGAGAAGCGAAGATCAAAACTAAATTATAAGAGGTTTCATGTTCTGAACATACAAAAAGTGTCGTGAAATCCATAGAGGTTTGAAGGCATAATAAACATTTCAAATCATATCTACCTAACTTGCTAAGAAAACTAAAAGAAGCTTGTATGCAGCCAGCTACTGGAATTGTAAAAGCTTCCCCTACTTGATAAAAATGTATGTACACAAATAAGTTTTGATTGGGTCTTCAACTGTACAACCAAATATAACTCAACATTTATGCTTCTTCTCTTCATTTGTGAAGACATTAACGGCAACATAAACTTGCAAATCTATAGTTTTAACTTGTATCGAAGATCCAGAGAAGCCCCGCTTGGGAGAGATGTTGGGCATAATCATGTACCCAGCACAATTTCAGAGAATACAAAAATATATTTAGCGCAATAAATCGATAGAACTCAACTCGCAAAGGCTCAGAGCACAAGGTGTAGCTAAGAATACGGGGTGGAGGGTAGAAACTGACCAACCTGCGAATTTAGGCGTTTTCTCTGTCTGTTGCTTGGCAACCCTTCTCGTATACAACATTAGCTTTAGCTGTCTTAGATTGTTTGCTTAAAATCTTCCCCAACGCTACGTAAGGTCTCCCATCTTGTGGCCAATAACTTATAAACTTCACCCATGACACAAACAAAAACATAATCAACGGCTTTATAATCATATATGTACACAAGAGATATAATTTGCACAGAAAATGAATCTTTTGAAAGTTCAATTCAAATACCTTAATCCAAAGTAAAAAATCTCTATCTTAAACTGATCCTACTATAAACCCCCACTCGATGCTTTATGCATTCATTTATCTTGTGTTGCACATACGAAAATTAACAGCTTTGTAATCTTCATCAGTAGAATGATATCCAAATCCGTAGCAATAAACACATCTAACCAATTATTAGTATTTAATAGGATTACAGTTACGTCATAGACAGTTATTAGGAAAACATTATATTATCAAACAAATTCCATTGACACGGCGATGCTATTGCTAATAGTATTGTTCACAGTCCCCAACTAAACGAAACCCGCCAAAATTGACTAAACCCAGAACCGTAAACCAACAAAATAAAACCAAAGTAGGGTTTTTGAAAAACAGATCGGGCTAATAATCAAACCGGGGTGGTTGGTTCGAATCGACATTGCATGCAAACAAAAATTACATCGGAGAAACTGAAAAAATGATATAAAATGAAGAAAAAGAAGAGGATCAAACTCACCTATTGAGCTCCTTCCGGAACCACAGACATAGCCGTAGCTTTTAATCGATTTCCGTTTCAGTCGACAAAGTCCTAAACGACTCGGACTGAACAGAGAAGAATTGAATCAAGTTGAGAGAACCCACATGCAGGTAACCAATTAAGAAAACCAGATCTAAACCCTAATTTCCTGAAGAACTGACCTGTGTGCAGTTGCTGCTGGCCAGAGGCGACCACCCCGACTGCGAACCCTATCCACCGCGCTCCGGTGACCACCTCAACCAGGCCCATCACCTTCATCTTCTTCTCCGGCCAGACGAAGAGAGAAGAGGAGTGAGAGACAGAGATGGGAGAGAGGAGTGATACAGAGAGAATGGAATAAATGAAGCACACGAAGCTTCTCTCGGAAGCCCGAAAGAGATCAGGTCCTCTCTGACCAAAATGCCCTCGACCCCAGCCCACGCAGACACAACACCGAGGGGTCACCCAGGCAAGGGCAAACACAGTCACTATGCCCACGTCACCATTTAGCTGGCACATACCACAGCTCTAACCAGGCAAAGGAAGCCTCAAATGACCACAACGCCCTTCAACCACAGGCCACATAGCTTACAGCAAGAAGGGCAAAACCGTCAATATGCCCACGTCACTATTCCGCTGGCATAACCCACCAACCAGAACGTCCAAAGTGGACGCCACGTCAAACGGTGATGATCTCTTTTATATAGGTAGTAGGATTGCTCAGCGTGTGGGGATTATGATGGTGTTAATAAGCCAATTTGTGGCTAATGTGATGTCCAGTTAACGAAATCTTTTGTTGTTAATAAGCAAATTGTCTACCAGTATACGTTTGAGAAAAACAAAATTAATAAATGTGTAGCTAGCTATATATGGTTTTAACGGGACTAACCTCCAATTTTAGTTGGATACTGACTTGGACGCACACTATATTTGGTTAAAATGTGAGGCTAGGTATATTTATTTCGTCGGGTGGTGTTTGCGCGGGGTGAAAGAGTAATTCTCACCATAAGGTTGGAGTTTTCTCTTTTGGAGAATCCATAAGGTTTGGGTTATAATTAAAAACAAGCAAACGGTGGTAGTGATGAGTTATAGGGTGGCATACCTATATTAATAGATTACTAGAAAATAACCCGTGCCCGTAGGGCACTAAAATACCTGTGATTCAAGTGAGTTGAGTATGATCAATGAATTGATTAAAAGTAATATGATATTTGTAACCTGAAACATATCTCCGACAACTATTAGTGTAATTTTTACATTCTAATAAATAAGAAAATGAGTTTCCCCATCTTACGAAATGTAAAGAATAATCCTCAAGCTCTGAGATCGGTGGTTGATCAACAATGAAAATAGAACTATCATTGTTACGACCAGTCTGATCAAATAATATTGAAGTAAAAAAAAAATAGAGAGAATAAAAGAAAAAGAGATATAAAAACTCTAAACATGCAAGGCAAAAACATGATACAAAAACAACATGCTGACTTTGCTTTAGAAAGAAAACATGCCGACTTCTTATATGTGTAAAAGACTACAAAAAACTCATATGAAAATAAAGGTAGAGATAATGGAGATCCTCCCCGCCCCGCAAACTCTTTGTCCTTTGTCTGATTTAGGAAGAGTAGTGCTGAGGCAATTTATAGAGAAAGAAAGAGGTGATAGTTTTTCCTTTCAAATTTAAAAATGTTCTTTTGGATAAGAAGAAAAGTCACTGGTTCAACAGATGAGATCTTCATTTACTACGAAAATGATTGTTTGGATCCTTAGTAGTAGCATTAGCTGACAAAGATATTTTTTAGTTAAATAATTATTAAAAATATATATCTTAATCAACGGATCAAAATTAGAATCTTCTCATCAACACTTTTTTGGAGGGAAACACCTAGCTGATTTATTATATAGATATGTTATTTGGTTCCTTATTATACTCATTTTATCTAAAGTAATAGCAACTGCATCGACTGCATATTATACGAGTTTGCACGTGTCTGGTTACTGATCACAGCGTCTACAACATCTTTAACCCACTTCACTTTCGCATGTGGAATTCGTCAAAGCTAAAAACGAGCCACACAAAGCAAACCATCATACTTCAAAAAAATGAAAGACTGACCCAAAACATATTACCAAGTTGCTCCAAAAGATTAGATTAACATGCATACATAACCAAACCAACTAAGATGTCCCCGGAGTTTAAAAATGTTTTGTTCACAGAAATTCAATTTTTAAATTAGAAATGTTTTGAATCTTTGTTTACTGGGATCGATTAGCTCCATCAGGCAAGCATCATCGTCTTTGATGTCATTATCAATGACGAATGTCTGCTAACGGATGCGTCGCCTGGTGTTGTCGCCAGCATGTGTAAAGATGCAGCGAGCTCTCCACTTCATTTCACCCATTGCATTCTCCAGTTCACAACCAATTCACTTTCCTTGATGTACTTCCTTGCAAACTTAGCTGGTATGTTCTGCAGGAGCTTCAAGTTAGAATTATCAAGTAATATACAAATTGGCAAAACAACACTTTATTTAAAGGTCGCCTTTACCAGGCCGCCAGTCGGTGAAACGTGCGATATCATGACCTTAAACGTGAAAAATGGGTGGATAGAATCTTCTTCTGAATCCCACATTTCTTCATCCTCTTCATCACTGTTATCTGATACAGGGTGGATAGCATCTTCTTCTGAATCCCACATTCTCCAATGATGCAGAATTGTTTGAACTTATATTTCAATATAATAGCTTGGGGAATAGGGTAATCCGAAATGTGTTTGGTCTGTGAATCACACCCGGAACCATCACATGGCATAGGGTAATGCCCCTTCCTAGAGAAACTACGCTAATAAAAACGTCAGTCTTAACACGAATAATGTAGTTAAGTAAAAAAATTGGGGCTGTTGAGATTCAGTGGTTTGATTAACGCCAACTGGACTTGGTACTTTTTTTGAAGTTTTGGGTCTGGCCGGTAGATGGGTTGAAGGAGGTGCCCGTGCGGTGACAACGTAATGACAATTAACGATGATTAAGGATGATAGGACATCATCTTGGGAAGTGATTAACGTTTTGAGAAGTGTCAACGTAATAAAATACTGCAACAACACCAATCATATGACGGAAGAGGATCATGACAGATGTTGGATGCATCAAAACTACACCATAACTTAACGACTGTTGGGTAACGTAAGTGACTGGGATAATACTTCAGTCGGTTCGTTTGATTATAGTTAGCTGTTGTATACTCTTAGGGCATCTCCAACCCTATGGGGGAAGGGGAGAGGGAGGGGGAGGGTGAAGGGGTGCCATTGGGATAAATTTTGCCTGGGTGTGGGATGGTTAGGGGGGATTTCACCATGGACATCCCCTCCCCCTCCCACTACATGAATTGGTTAATTAATTTAATATTTCACATTATTAATTACACTTAGTAATATTTTATGATTATATTAAACATTTTTATTATGATTAATACATTTTATTTTTATTATTTATAAAAATTAATTATGTATTAACCGTTGTTGAATAGTATTTTTACTTTCCTAAAAAAAAACATATTTACGAAAAGTATTCTTCATCTTCCTTTGTTTTTTTTGAAATATTATTTTATTTTGTTGAAAGTATACTAAATTTTATTTTCTATAAAGTTAACAATTATTAAATAATAGAAAACACCATTAAAAAATGTCAAAATTATTCTTTAATCATTAAATATATATTAAAAATTAAATTGTAAGGTGGGGGGGGGGGGGATGAATGGGTTGGATATACTAAAAATTAATTTTGTCGGGTGGGGGGAAATGAATGGGTTGGAGATAATTAGTAGTTTGGGGGAGGGGGATGGAAGGGGGGGGGGGGGTGGTTGGAAATGGTAGGCCCGTGAGGGGAGGGGGAGGTGGGGGGAGGGGGAGATGCCCTCAGGCTATTACACAAGTGTGTAGTTGCACAGTGCACTAACGGTTGCCCGATGTCTCAATTACAACAGACAATGAACCACAATTGCGGGTGCTTTTCGGGTGGGGGGTGCGAGAACGGGTTCAAGTACGTAAAATACCTAAAAATCAAGGGTGCAGGTGCCACAGGGAGAGTGATTTTTCTTTTTATTTTATAATATACCACTATACTAACAGCCCTTCCTCAAACGATTCCATGGAGGAAAGGCTGGATGAAAGGGGTTATGTGCTTTCCTTAAATCCCTCAAGAGCTTTCACGTTTCGAGAGATTATGAAAAACACTTTGGTAGCTAAATTCCTGGGGAAAACCTCACTATCACATGCGGTCATGCAGAAAGCAATTAGTAAGGCTTGGAAAACAATTGGTTCAATTTGGATTGAAAAAAAGAAAGACTTTTACCTCTTTCACTTCCAAAATCCAAAAGATAGAGATTTTTTTTTCTTACAGAATCACTCATCTCTATGCATGGGTTATCTTTGGTTTTCAAAGAAAAAAAGAACAATCAGGCACTTTCAGAAATTGATTTTTCAAAAGCTGATGTTTGGTTCCAAGTACCTAATGTGTCGTTTGAAGGCTTTGATTTTGAAAAAGCAGAAAAAATGGGGAATTTGGCAGGGGATTTAATTGTTGTAGACTGGTCTTTTGAAAGGGTCCGTAGCATGCAAGGGCTTAGAATCAAATCTAGAATCTCACTTGATCAAGCTTTAACCCCGAGGGCATACATCAATGTCCCCGGAGATGATGAAATGAAGTGGGTCTATTTCAGTTATGAAAGAGTTTTCAAAGTTTGTTATCGCTGTGGATGTATTGGGCATGATAATCGACATTGTAGTACTAACCTGGTTGATGTCTTGGAGAAGCTTGAGGCTAGGTATCTACAATCTCACCACCTTTCTGCTTATCCCTTCCATGTCAACCCCCAACGTAAAATGTTCACTCACCTTCTCAAATTCCACTCCAAACATGGTCCTTTTCGCACTATGAAGTTTGACACCAGTATCACCCCTATCTACACTTTTCAAGATCTCTCTGTTACGCATGATCCCAACCAAGGCCCCCTCTGCCACTGTGCACAAGAGATTCCGGCAGGGAGACCTCCGTGTACACCGTGCGTAGTGGATCAGGGATCGCACAGGAAGAATAGGGGTGTGTGTAGGGAGAGAGTAAGTCAGTAGCAATGTCTGAGAGAGAGACAGAGGTTTGGCAGAGCTTCCGCGTATGGCAGTGTGTCCTCCTTTGTATGGAAAGGTTAACGATGTATATATACTAGAGAACGCGACCGTTGTAGTGTGGTTAATGCGCCCATTAATGGCGGCTTAATTAGCTTAACCATAACGGCACGTTCGTCCGAGTATATAGGAACCGTTAGAGCACGTGGTGCGTGAGTACCGGAACCGTTACGAGGTTGACCGGGTTTGACCGGATTGACCGGGTCTAGGGAGCTCGTGCCATAGATCTCTCAAAACAGTTACTAAAGGTCGCGCGCGGGCTTGGCTCGCACGCGACAGGGCTTACTCTAGCCTCCAAACCACAAAGTCCCTACAAGTCCCGTGCAGTGGTATGCGAGGGCTCTGTCTCGCAGCCCCCACATGGATCAGCTCGGCTGGTGATCCTGTGTGTGTGGAGCACAATATGGTGTGCTGGATGGTTGCCACGTGGCTAAGATCTGCCATGTCAGAAAGCAGTATCTACATTAGCCCCCTTTCTGCGCGTGAAGGCTCATAGCTGTATAGGCTTCCATGCGCGGAAACCAACATGCGCGTCGTCGCCACGCACCAATTCAAATACGGGTAAGTTCAGCCCCCGTGCGTGTCATTATGACCTAAAACCCCTAGAGTCGTGCCGTCTGACCTTTAGGGTTTTAGGCGTGACGTCAGCCCGTCCTGTGATTGCGCGATACGACGGTGACGGTTGCGATTCGACTACTGAAGGGACGCAACCCTTCATTCTTTTGGATAAATACCTTGTATCCCATTATTGCAAAGCATCACTTCTTTCTCTCAAAGTGAATGGTACCCGGAGATCTTCGAGAGCAGATCCAGATAATCAATCACCAGTTCAGAACTGCAAATCGTATTCTCCAATTGTGTATATCCAAGCAAGCTTCAAGGAAACAAGGTTGGCCTCGTTTACTTTTGATTTAAAATACCAGCGTTTGCCTTGAACTGCGTTGAATCTGTAAATCCATGAAATTTGTGAAGAGGCTTTGATCTTTGAACCCGCTTCGTTTTAATCTTTCGCAAAATATCAACTCCCCAATTTCTGAAATTCAAACTGAAGTGTGGTATTTCTTCCCCCCCTTTTTTTTTGCCCTTTCGCAGGAATGGCCAAGACAAGAGTAACCAGACCCGTCAAGGAAGATGAAGAGATACCGGAGCTTCCGCAGGCTCTGTGGCGAAAAGCCCCCTTTCTGGGTGGGAAGGATTTTTATCACGCGAGGGTGAAGGCGAAGAGGATGCCTGACCCTGTTCCAGTTGAGCGGTTGTTGACACTGACTCGCCCAGTTAACTCAGCCTTGCTCGAGTTGGTTGGTTCCGAGGATGTGGTCCGATTGGGAATCGAGAATGGGCACTTCCCATATGCTGCGATTTCTACTCAGGCGTTTGTCCAAAAATTGGACTATATGGACGAGTGGATCGACCACGTGTTGGATAATTACGCCGAAACTCTCGATGAAGCCGGCATTTTCTTCGCTGTCCGTGCTATGAAGGGTGCTGTCGTGAAGTTGGATCAGTCCATGCTTCTAGACCTTCTGTCCCGTTATTCGCCTGCGACTCACACGTTTCATTTTGCTGAGTTCGAGGCTGCCCCCACGCTCGAGGACGTTCAAATGCTGTATGAGCTTTCCCCCATGGGCGAGGTGGACCCCTTGAGCCACTTGAGGACATCTGCTGAAATGGCCTTGTACGCGCAGATGGAGGAGTGCCTAGCAGAGGTAAAGAAAATCTCCACTCGGTGGACCACTACAAAGCCTCTTCCGAACTGGCAGCTAGTGGATACGTCTGCGAAGAATACCTGGAACAAGTGGTTGCAGTACTTCTTCCGAGACTATGCAAACAGCAGCATCACTAAGAAGCTTTTGAGCGAGAACCCGGAGGCCGAGAATTATGTAGAGGGCAAGGGTTATCATTTAACCCTTTGTGCCTTTCTCTGTGCTTGGCTGTCGAGGTATCTGATTGATGGTCACCCCCATGACGGGGTCTTCTACCATGTGCTGTCACTTGCCGTGAGGCTCGCTCTTGGCCAGAGAGTCGCACTCGGACCCTTGGTCCTGGGGACGCTATATTACAGGCTGGATCAGCTGGTTCTGGCGATGAGGGAATCGCGTGGCCGCCTCGATGTTCTGACCTTTGTCAATATCAGCTTTTTGACAATGTGGGTTTTCGAGCGCTGGCCGTCTTATGCTCCAACTCCCCTCCCACTTGAGAAGTGGTGTCCCCCAGGCGAGACGGAAGCGCGCAACAGCGGGAGGGCTGCGAGATGGTTTGGAGCAAGCAACACCAAGTGTACTTGGAGTTTGATATGCGACAAACGAAAGGAGTTTACAGCCAGGCCCTATGCCACACGTATTGAGAATGTACGGTGGTTTCCAAAGCTATACCCTTCCAAAGGTATGGTCTTGTCAGAAGACCTTCTCTTTGAAAAGGGGCCGCATTTCCACGAAGGCTATCGTGACTTCTTCTGTTGGTGTCTGCGAGGTTCTCTTCCTGCCCTTGCAGAGCATATTCGTGAGCTCGCGCCACGGTATGAAAGACTTACAGTGGATGTTGACCCTACTCGGGTCTCTCCTCAGTTTGGTTTTGATGCGGTGGCCCCATCGATCTGGCCCCAGTCTATTATCAGAGGGTGCTACAAGCGTTTGCTGACAAAGGAATGCAAGACGGTCCTTATGAGCAATCTTCCCTTTGAGCAGCCTGCGGGAACTCGCAAGGGTGGTTATTCCCAGAACTGGCTCGCATACTGGGTCGCCCAGCAAACGAGGATTGAGACAGAGGCAGCAGCGCAGCCAGGAAGGGCCCCCTTGATCAAGAGAAACTCCTTTCCATTTCGCCCCAATTGCAGCTTGAGTGAGTCTGAGTATGGTTGCTACTCGCTGTGGGACCGCGAGAACCATTTGTGCCCCGATTTCATTCTGAAGGAGCAAGTCGACGCAATCAAGAAGGGTGACGCGCAGGTCATCAAATATAGCAAGGCGTTTGCTGAGGTAAGCAATTTCCTTATGTGCTTTAAGCCTTTTGATTTCCTTGCGCTGATGCTTTTCGTTCTGTATTGTTCAGTGTCATGTGCGGAGGTTCGCAGCTGGTGACCGTTCCAAATCGCTGGTGGACACCATTGTTGCCACCAGAAGGAAGGGGGAGTCGTACCGGCTAGCATGGAGGATGGATGCCGAGGTCGAAACAAAAGTTCGCGGAGTCATGAACACTTTTGCTGACTCGCTGATAGACAACCCTCCGGCTCCGTCTCCTTCTAGAGATGACCCGTCCCCTCCAGCGACTGTGGCGCCGAGAGTGAAAAGACCTAGGCAAAAGGGAATTACGATTTCTTCCCCTAGGAGTGCTCCAGCTTCGCCCCCAGTGAGGTCCCTTTCCATCAAAGACAAAGGCAAGGGTCGTATGCCCAGCAAAGTGCGAAAAGATCTCGCAGTTGAGACTTTCGTTCCATTCAACCAAGAGGAAGAGGAAGAGAGGCATGAGCCCCAGGCAAATGATGAAGAAGAAGAAGGAACAGTTGTAATGCGCGAGGAAGAGTCAGGAGGTACTTCCATCGCATTTCCATGTCCTTTATCATGACTTCTATGCAGTTCCTTTCTTTGAACCAATTGTGTATCCGCAGATGATGATGATGAAGCCGTTGGTGGCCTTGTGGCCAAGAGGCAAAAGAGAGATGCTCATTCTAGCATTTCAGATGATCCCATAAGCGAGGATGTTCTTGCTGAATCCCGGAAGACAGCCGCGGAGGCTGCTGAAAGAAGAAGGCAGCGAGAGGAAGAGGAGCTCGAGCGTGTGAAACAGCGGAGCCTCGAGGAGCAGCATGTTGACGACTTAGTGCGTCCAGTTGGCGAGGAAGACGAGCTTCCCCAAGAAGTGGCTCCTCATGTGGAGGAGGAAGATGAGGTTCCTGGAGAGGATGCAGCAGAGCTAGAGCAAGTCCAAGCGGACTTCGCAGAGATCGCAGGTGGCGATAAAGGTGAGATCTTCAATCTCGCAGTTACTTATAGAGATGTAATTGTGGGTGCGTTAAAGCACGGTGTGTCAAAGCCTGACATTCGCCGTTGGTTGGTAAGCAAATGCGGAGAACCCTCAGGTAATTATTTTGAGTGATATGCGCATACTAGGCTGTAGCCACTTGAGGCAAAATCATGACTGGTTTACTCGCGTCCCAGGTCACGCTTCTCTTAAAGATTTGCTTAGTGAGGATACACTGATAGGGCACGGTTCCACGTCCCTAGTGTACGATGAGGATACCTCAATCCCACCTTCGCGTGGAGGTGCTTATTCTTAGCTTTAGTAAAGATAGCGAAATAACTTATAACACAAGTTACCTCATATTATCGCATTTGGTATCGCAGGTCATGCTGAGGAACCTGAGCTGGAGCAGAGAAGTCAGCCTCCTGCATCCCATGTTCCAATTTCGAGTTCCCATACCGAGAAGCCCGTCGCAGCTGCTGGACACGCAAGTGAGCATCTTGAGGATGTCATTGAATTCTCCGATGATGTCGAAGCTGATGCTGCGCCGATGGACGAAGGTGTCCGTACCGGTGGTGAGGAAGAAAGGACAAGTGATGCCAATGTTTTCGCATCTGGTAGTGTCCTCCGCCCAACGACTTCGGTTGTGCCTCCGGCGATGACTGAGCCAGAAGCACCTATTCCTGCGTGGAGCATTTGGGGCTCGCAGGTTGGGAATGCAGTCGCAGCTGGTGCGGCCTACATTCTTCCTCCTGACTATGAGAGGCTGGAGCTCGCAGCTGATAGGAGAGCCATGGAGCGAGGGCAGTCTTCGAACAACCCAGTGGCCCGCATCCCTTCTCTTCATGAAATTCTGGAAGGCACTGGTAAGTAAAGATTTACCGTTCGCACGTCGCATTGTTTGCTTGCGAATTCTGACATTATAACCATTTTTGATGTCTCAGGTTTAAAGCAAACCGATGTAGACTGGGTGGTTCGAATGCGTCTCAGATATCCCCGATCGTTTGTGAGATCTCTGGAGATCGGACCTTTTGACAGGAGGCTATTCCTTACTGAAGCCATCTGGATATTGGAGCAGCTGTGTGCGGCTACACCTGCGACCATTTCGGCCCAGAGTGCTGAATTGCTGTGTGGCATGTGCCAAAATCTCCTGTTCAAAGTCCAAGGCAGACTTGGTTTCAAATTCCTCAAGGATAGAGTTACACTGATTCGCGCAGCTGTAACTTTGAATCTCGGTCACCAGAATCTCGCAGCTGAGATGCAGAAGGTGGAGCAGCAAAAGCAAAAAGTTGATGAAGCTTTGCAGCTGTATCACGAAATGAATGCCAAGTGCGAGCAACTGAAGCAAGAAGTGAAACAAGTGGAGAAGCTGAGCGAGTAGTTCGGGCCCCAAGACTCCTTAATCAAGAATTTGTTTTGACTTTTCGAATTTTGAAAAGAAAACAGGAAAATGGCTGAGACATTAATGTAATGTTTTGAAACATTAATGTAATGTTGCTAGGGTTTCTCCCCTTTTTTTTAACAACAGACAATGAGTTTGCCCGTTTTGCCCTTTTCGGGATTTGACTGGACATTTCTGTGCATATCCAGTAATGACATCAGCAATTGATTCTTTGCTTGATTTTCGCGCTAATTTTCCGGCAGATAAGCACGCTTCCGTTGGGAAGTCCATCCGAATCATGACTATCCGTCATTTATTAGGATACGCAACTGAATCGTCGTAGCCTTTAGTAGGGTAATTGATTGTTACCGCTTTTCAAGGCGTAAGTGATTGAACTTACCCTCTTTTTGAATTTTCCTGACTCATCTTAGGCAACCGAAGAGTCTCCACAGGGCCTATATAAACCCCATCTTTGCCATTTGGGTTCTTCATCCCAAACATGTGCTTTGCCGTGAGTCCTTACGACTGCTGGCTTCAACGCTTGTTTTTCGTTGATTCATGGCAACTTCAAGTTTTGAATCCTGAGTTTGCGCTTTGTGCTATAGAAATAGTTTCCAAGATCCACTTTATGAGGCTTATTGCTGTTTATAACCACCATAAAGAGGATGCAGATAATACCTCATGTGTATTCGAAGAAATTTCTTCGTGTATTATGTGTGCAGGTCATGTTTCCGGCCGCTTCGTGGTGAGGTGCAGCGCCGAAGTGACCGTGCTACCGTCTCGTAATGAACGGCGGAATTCTTCTTCAGCATCTCCGAAGAAGAATCCGTCACTTTCACGTTTGTGAGCCCGGGGTGACGAACCGTCGCGTTCATCCCCGTCTACAAGGAGCCCTTGCCCTTTGGAGCTTCTGCTTGCCTGTGGTTCGCCGGAACCGGTGGCTCCTTGGGCAAATGTTATGGGGAGCATATCTGACAACGGTCTTGTCGGATAGCGGGATGTCGAGCGTATGGCTTCATGTGGCTCTTTTTAGAGCAAGATCCCCCTTGCTACAGATGTTCACCCGCAGATCTGGGCATTGCGTAGCCGGCGTTTGAAGCCAGGGGGTTTCATTCTTTGCAGTCCGGGTTTCCGTACCGTGTCTCTGCTGGCTTATCAGCCATTTTTCGAATGTATTGTAAGCCATGTTGGCTGCGTAGTTAGATGCGAGCTTTTCGCTTGTAAGCTGCTATCTAGATAGATAAATTGTAAGTCATTTGACTCATAATGATAAATAGCTTTTGTACTATCTGTTCTTCGCAACAAAATACAACTTCGCATGCGTTTCGGCTTGTGTTGCCTTGCATAATGCCATGTAATGATTTCACATGCGCGATGTCAATTCGCAGATGTTTTGCTAGATCATTCGAGATCGTAATTTCGCAGCTGTGCCATCTTGACGGATGGGCTTGTAGTTGGTCGTTGCAAATCATATGAGATCACGTTCACAACTTCGCTATCGTTTCGGATAGTTTTTTTTTCACAGATCAATTAAGATCATTGAGCGGTGAGCATTGCTATCATAGAAGATAGGCTTTATTAGAGAATTTTTTGAGATCGTCTCTGCATAAACTGCTATCACAGCAGATAGATCTTTAGAAGATCTAATAAGAAAATTCTGCACTAACGTTGCCATCATAACAGACGGGCTTGGTTGATTAACCAAAATTACTTTGCGTATAAATTGCTATCGTAACAGATAGGCTTGAGAAGATCATTATAAGATCGCATCTGTATAACCCGCTATCTCGAGAGATAGGCTTTAGATGATCGATTGAGATCGTTTTTGTATTTCGCTGCTATCGTAAAAGATAGGCTTTGGATGATCACTTAAGATCGCATTTGCATTGGCTGCCATCGTAAGGGATGGGCTTTCGATGATCAATTAAGATCGTATTTATGTTGACTGCTATCGTGAGAGATAGGCTTTGGATGATCATTTAAGATCGCATTTGCATTGGCTGCCATCGTAAGGGATGGGCTTTAGATGATCAATTAAGATCGTATTTATGTTGACTGCTATCGTGAGAGATAGGCTTTGGATGATCACTTAAGATCGCATTTGCATTGGCTGCCATCGTAAGGGATGGGCTTTAGATGATCAATTAAGATCGCGTTTATGTTAACTGCTATCGTGAGAGATAGGCTTTGGATGATCACTTAAGATCGCATTTGCATTGGCTGCCATCGTAAGGGATGGGCTTTAGATGATCAATTAAGATCGCGTTTATGTTGACTGCTATCGTGAGGGATAGGCTTTGGATGATCACTTAAGATCGCATTTTCATTGGCTGCCATCGTAAGGGATGGGCTTTAGATGATCAATTAAGATCGCGTTTGCTATCGTAAGAGATAGGCTTTGATGATCAATTAAGATCGCGTTTGCGTTTGCTGCTATCGTAAGAGATAGGCTTTGATGATCGATTAGGATCACGTTTGCGTTTGCTGCTATCGTAAGAGATAGGCTTTGATGATCGATTAGGATCACGTTTGCGTTTGCTGCTATCGTGAGAGATAGGCTTTGATGATCAATTAAGATCGCATTTGCTATCGTAAGAGATAGGCTTTGATGATCAATTAAGATCGCGTTTGCGTTTGCTGCTATCGTGAGAGATAGGCTTTGATGATCACTTAAGATCGCGTTTGTATCTGCTGATATTGCAGCGAATAAATCATTGTTAACAGCAATAACAAATTAAATAGAGCGATATAAACAGCTAGAAATATGAACTTCTCATTTGGGAGAATTCTTTTATTATAGCATTCTCATATGGGAGAGATAGGATTACAATCCTCTCATATGGGAGAGGAGATTGCGAATATCATAGCCACATGAGACATTAAGCAACGTTATCATAAAACGTATGAAATAAGAGAAGTCAAGGATAGTACTTCTTGATCCAGCGCATGTTGACTGAGCTTGGAGTTGAGATTGTGCCGTGCAACCTTCGTATGCTGCAGTAGCCGCTATCGAAGACTTCTGTGACTTCGAAGGGTCCTTCCCAATTAGCTGCGAACTTTGGGTGAGTTGCTTCTCGCATGCAGTGGTCAGATGCGCGCAAGACCAGGTCGCCAACTGCGAAATCCCGTCGCTGGACTGTCTTGTTATAGGCGCGAGCGATTCTTTCCTGGTACCGCTTGTTAGTCCTTTTGGCTTGTTCTCGCTTTTCTTCCAGCAAGACTAAATCATGATCGCGTTGATTTTCATAGAGTGCATGGAAGGCCAGCCTTGCCGAATTGACTCTGACCTCCGCAGGTACTACAGCTTCGGCCCCATAACATAGTAGAAATGGCGAGGCCCCTGTGGGTGTCCTTGGAGAAGTCCTGTAGGCCCACAGAGCTATGTTAAGAGAGTCGGCCCACTTCTTGTGGTCATCTGCGACCATCTTGCTCAGAATTCTCAACAGCGTTTTGTTAGTCGCTTCGGCTTGTCCGTTTCCCTTTGGATAATAGGGGGTAGAGCATATCTGCCTGATATTGTACTCCGCGAGTTTCGTAGCTACCTGGCGATTAACAAAAGGAGTACCGTTATCTGAAAGAATGGTATTTGGGATTCCGAACCTGCATACGATGTTTTCCTGGATGAAGTTAACCACAGCCAGCGCGTTTGCCGTCTTTAGTGGTATTGCTTCCACCCATTTGGTGAACAGCTCTGTTGCGGTGAGAATGAAATGGTTCCCATGTGACGTTGGTCGGATGGGGCCAAAGAAGTCCAAAGCCCATGTGTGAAATGGCCATGGCGTCCCTAATGCATGTAGGTCCACAGCGGGAGCGTGCACTAGGTTCCCTTTGAATTGGCATTCTTGGCAGCGCCGCACCTTGGCGCGGCAATCGACTTCCATCGTGGGCCAGAAGTATCCGATTGAGAGGAGCTGTCTGCATAATTTCGCACCTCCCTGGTGTTCCACCTGATGAGAGAGGTCCATGACTTCTTGTGCTTCCTTGCCGTCTAGGCATCGCAGCAAGTTGCCCTCGTGACCTCTTCGCCAAAGCAGGTTTTCCTGAACCACATATTGCGACGCTTTCTTCTTCAATTTGTCGGCTTCTTTTCTCGATTCGGGTACGGTGCCCTGAGTGAGGAATTCGAATAATGGCTTCCTCCAGTCTGTGTCGTCATCGGTTAGAGCGATGAGTAGAGAATCTTTGATTAGTGCGCAACTTTCGCACTTCCCTTGTATCAGGGCTGCAGCTGTTGACATGCTTGGCCAATGAATGCCATATCTTTGAGCTTTCCTGTAGATTGACACCTCGCTTTCTCCGCAAGCGTGTTGGTGAATCTTTTCCAGCAGCTGTTGTCCCTCTTGCTCGGAGACACATCGCATGAGTATTCCTCCAGGACCCTTGTGGTAAAGGGTGTTGTCGTGGATGCAGTATCCTTTCGTGAGTGCCCAGCTCTCGCTGCTGGTGCCTTTCGCAATAGCTTGCAGAATTGCTTTTCGCCAGTCTGCGTCATCCATGTGTTCGTCGTCGCACACATCTTCTGTTAATGCCGACGATGTTCGCACTTCGATGGAAATCCTTGCGGGGCATTTGTCTATGCTGACCTTAGATCCTAGAGTTGCTAAGGCGTCTGCATGCCTGTTGTCCGCTCGGGGCTTGTGCTCGTATTTCACGTCGCAAAATTGCTGCATCAGCTTTTGCACTAGGGTGCGGTATGACAGGAGGTTGATCTCCTTTAAACCATATTCGCCCGAGGCTTGCTTAACAATCAGTTTGGAATCTCCCATGACCGTTAAGTTGCTCACTTCCAAAGCTTTCGCCGCACGGAGTCCCGCGATAAGAGCCTCGTATTCCGCCTCGTTGTTCGTGACTGCAAAGTTGAGTTTTGCGGACATCTGTATGACTTCCCCGTCCGGCTTTGTCAAGACTATCCCAATGCCTCCGCCTTTTCTGGTTGACGAACCGTCGAAGTGGAGGGTCCAATAGGGCACGTCGATCGCGTAGATTTCAGGGCCTTCGAGCTCTTCCTCGATTACGGGTTCGTGGCTGTTGTCGGGAAACTGTGCCAACAGATCTGCTACCGCCTGCGACTTGATCGCTCTCGGTTTCACGCATGTGATATCGTATTGAGAGATGGTCATGTACCATTTCGCCAATCTCCCGCCCGGAGTAGTGTGAGTTAGCAAGTATCTTATGGGGTCGCTTTTGGTGACCACCACTACTTTGTGCGATGCAAAATAGTGTCTCAACTTCTCTATCACAAAGAATAAAGCAAGGCAATGACGTTCGATGTCTGTGTACCTTGATTCAGCAGGCTGCACGATGCGAGAGATGTAATAGATAGGCCTCTCTTGGCCTTCATACACCTGAGCCAAGAGTGCTCCTATAGATCTTCTTGTTGATGTAAGATATAGTAGAAGCGGTGATCCCAGTTGAGGCGCGATCATTATCTTTGGGGATGTGAGTAGCTCCTTTAGCTTTTCAAATGCGGCTTCGTGGTCAGGAGCCCAGTTGTACGCGGCATCCTTCTTGAGAAGAGTGCTGAAACAGCATGTGATTTCGGCGATTGCTGGGATGAATCTCCGCAAATATGAAAATTTTCCCAAGAATGTTTTCAAGGCACTTTGGTTGTGAGGTGGCGTCATGCTGGTGATGGCTGACACTTTCGCGGGGTCAGGCTCGATCCCTTGGCGATGGACCACGCATCCTAAAAACTTCCCCGAGGTCATGCCGAATGCGCATTTCATGGGGTTCATTTTCAGTTGAAAGCTCCTGCATCTGTTGAACACCTTTCGCAGGTCTGCAAGGTGATCTGCTTCATGCTTGGATTTGACTACCAAGTCATCCACATAGAATTCCACTTCTTTGTGCATCATGTCGTGGAATAGAGCCATCATGGCCCGCTGATAGGTTGCGCCTGCGTTCTTAAGACCGAATGGCATTACCGTGTAGTTGAATACCCCCACGGGAGTGATGAATGCAGTTTTCCTTGCATCTTCAGGATCCATCTTGATTTGATTGTACCCGCTGAAGCCGTCCATGAAACTGAACATGCGATGGCCTGCCGTTGAATCGATGAGCAAATCGATGTTAGGCAGTGGGAAATCGTCCTTAGGGCAGAAGCGATTAAGATCTCGGAAGTCCACGCAGATGCGGAGCTGTCCGTTCTTCTTCACCACCGGCACGATGTTGGCCAACCATGTGGGATGGTGATTTGGCTCTATGAACTTGGCGTCTAGGAGTTTAACAATCTCCTGCTTGATCTTCACGTTGAGCTCTGGCCTGAAGCTTCTGGTGCTTTGCTTGACCGGTTTAGACCCTGGGATGATGTCTAAACGGTGCATGGTGATGCTCGTGTCCAGGCCTGGCATCTCATCATATTCCCATGCGAACACGTCTTTGTATTCAGTTAGGAGCTGCAGCAGTCCTTGTTCCTCTTCGCTTGTGAGGTCCGCACTCAGGAAGACTGGCCTTTTCTTTTCCTCGTTCGGGCTGAGGAACACTTCTTTTAGCTCTTGCTTTTGTGGTCTTGGCCTGTCTTCCATGCATTCGGGCGCTTCTTTGAGTTTCTCGTCTGAAACGATCTGTGTTGGCTCTTCTGTCAGCGCAACTTGCTCGATTTGATTGATTTGCCCAGGGACATCCTCATGCCCGTGTGAGGACGTCCCCGCGCACCTTCATATGCGATAGCATTTCTTCCCGTTGGCGTAGAAGCTCTCTATCTCCTTACCCTCGGGGTCATGCTTTGCAATCCTCTTGAGAGTGTACACATTCTTTCGATGATATGCGATACGCGGCGCCTCTTCGTGCGTAGGCGGCTTTTCCTTGGCATCTTCCCTTGTCACCATCACGCCCGCAGGTGACTGATCCTTGATGTCCTCCCAGAGAGGCAAAGGAGTAGGGTTGAATGGTCCGGGTGTTTGCTCGTCCGCCATTTCGGTGAACCACACCGCCTCGCTGAGGTGTGCTTCGTCCAAGTTGAACGGGTTAGTTGAGGCTGGTATCTCGACAATCCTGTCGTTCCAGATAGCTTTCATCACCTGGTGAGCCGTCGAAGGGATTGCGTCGAAGCGATGAATCCAGGCTCGACCGATGATCATGTGATATGTAGTGTTCGCGTCTATGACATAGAACTTCGCCGAGCACTTGATTTTACCAATTTGGACGCCTAGGCGGATCCATCCGATCGTCATTCTAGAATCGCTTCCGAATCCCACCAGCGGGGATGGACGCTTGACTACCTTGTGCTCGGGAATCCCTGCTAGCTTCAGTGTGTGGAGTGGAACAACATTGACCGCTGCTCCTCCATCGACGAATGCTCGCTTGAATTCGACGCCGTTGATGATGGCGGTCACGTACAGGGGCCTCTGGTGGCTCGCATCTGTCTTCTTGTCGCTGGCAGAAAAGGTCATAATCTTTTCTGTGGAACGGGACGCCCTGATGACTTTCCCGTTGGAGACCACGAGGTCCTCCTCATAGTCCTCCGCTATCCTTAAGATTGCTTTTGTCATATCCGTTCGGCATTTTTCGGAGAAGTTCATCTCGTTGAAGAATTTGTCGAAGCCATGCGACCCTTTCATGCGGTCGGCACGCTCGTCTTCCGTGTCCATGCTGTAGTCTTCGTCTTCATGGACTTCAGCAATGATGGGTAGACCATCCTCTGCGACTTCTTCCAGGTCCATTATCGAGATCATGGCGACCTCTTTGCCCTTTGAGCCCGAATCTGTATGGGCAGGCAGCAGGTTGTTGCGCACATCCTTCCGGTGGTCGCTGACGATGAGTTCGCCGTTCTTCATCTTCTGATCGAACGCGAATCTGAGCTTCTTGCACTCGGCTGTGGGGTGCATGACCTTGCCGTGGTATTCGCACCACTTAGAGTCCCTCGTCATCTCCTTGGAGGGTGCTTTCTCGAGCGGTGGCAGGATGCCGTCCTTGCGCCACTGTCTGCAGAGATCGCTAGCTTCCTCCACCGAGCATGGCAGAGGCGGTGCGTCGAAGTTTGTAACTTTTGCTTGCTTCTGGGGTGAAACTGTATTGACCTCAGCTTCGCGTCCCCGCTTGTAGCCAAATCTGCCGATCTTGTAGGTGGTGCCGCTCGCAGGTCGTTCTGGAGCGCTCTTCTTTCTTTGTCTCTCGACAATGGGCTCGATGTTCATCGTGCATTCGATGAGCTTTGAAAATGTTGGTGTTTGTAAATTGATCAGCATGCTTTTGTATTCATCTCGCATTCACTGCAGGCATATCTCTACGAGCCGGCTTTCGAGCATGGGGTCCTTGCACTCTAAGGATTTCGCTCTGAATTTCTTGATGAAAGTGATTCCATCTTCCTCACGTTTCTGATACATCCGCGAGAGATGGATCATCGTCACCTTTTCTTCCATCTGGAAGAACTTGGTATAGAACTTCTGGACCATGTCGTCCCAAGTCTTCACAGATCCGGCCTCCAATGTCCGGTACCATTTGTACGCTACATTCCCAAGAGTCTTTGGGAATTCTCGCATCAGCAGTTTGGGATCAGCTCCGTATGGACCCATGACATCAATGAAACGCATGACATGCTCATGAGCGTTTCCATTGACGTCCTCGAACTTATCCCATTTGGGAGCCTTGTACCCCGCCGGGTTAGGCATGAGATAGATCTCTCGTGGAATGGGCGGATCGTTGTCTAGCTTCGGGATGATGGTATCCGCGAGCGACTGATGAGCCAGGATGGAGTCCACGCGCTTCTGCAAAGACGTCATGCATTCTGGAATGCTTCCCTCGGTAGTTGGCGGAGGGGCTGCCGTAGGCGGTGGCGACACATATGCCGCCGGCGGATTGGGAGTGTATTGACTGCCCGCGTTTCCCCAGATCGTCGCTGGTGGAGTCAAGGTGTACTGCAGAGTTGGGTTGGACGCCAAAGCCGTGGGCTGAGAGGCGTGAGCAGCAGGGGGCAGCATTTGTGCCGTTGACCCTTGGACCGAAGGCAGCTGCGTGGCCGACGGTGGAGTTTGCAGATGAGAGTTGGGAGGCGTGGCTGACACTCCCAATCCTGGAGCGGTAGGGGTTCCTCCTCCCTGAGGGATGGCGGTAGCTGGTGGAGGATTTGGCGCAAGGGTGCCCAGAACGGCTAAGATCCGTTCTAGCTGCGCGGATTGAGACTTGAGAGCTTTTGCTTGACTTTGGACAGTGGCGTCCAAAGACTCTAAAGTTGGCGCCTCGCCGGGAGTCGTCGGAGTACGGCGGACTTCGTCTCCCGAGGGAGTTTCGGTGGAAGGCGATCGGTTGCTGACATCGTCCTCCTGAGACATGGTTGCTTTTGCTGGTAAGTTTCACGTCGGGTTCACCAAAATGTGCACAAGAGATTCCGGCAGGGAGACCTCCGTGTACACCGTGCGTAGTGGATCAGGGATCGCACAGGAAGAATAGGGGTGTGTGTAGGGAGAGAGTAAGTCAGTAGCAATGTCTGAGAGAGAGACAGAGGTTTGGCAGAGCTTCCGCGTATGGCAGTGTGTCCTCCTTTGTATGGAAAGGTTAACGATGTATATATACTGGAGAACGCGACCGTTGTAGTGTGGTTAATGCGCCCATTAATGGCGGCTTAATTAGCTTAACCATAACGGCACGTTCGTCCGAGTATATAGGAACCGTTAGAGCACGTGGTGCGTGAGTACCGGAACCGTTACGAGGTTGACCGGGTTTGACCGGATTGACCGGGTCTAGGGAGCTCGTGCCATAGATCTCTCAAAACAGTTACTAAAGGTCGCGCGCGGGCTTGGCTCGCACGCGACAGGGCTTACTCTAGCCTCCAAACCACAAAGTCCCTACAAGTCTCGTGCAGTGGTATGCGAGGGCTCTGTCTCGCAGCCCCCATTTGGATCAGCTCGGCTGGTGATCCTGTGTGTGTGGAAATGAAGTGGGTCTATTTCAGTTATGAAAGAGTTTTCAAAGTTTGTTATCGCTGTGGATGTATTGGGCATGATAATCGACATTGTAGTACTAACCTGGTTGATGTCTTGGAGAAGCTTGAGGCTAGGTATCTACAATCTCACCACCTTTCTGCTTATCCCTTCCATGTCAACCCCCAACGTAAAATGTTCACTCACCTTCTCAAATTCCACTCCAAACATGGTCCTTTTCGCACTATGAAGTTTGACACCAGTATCACCCCTATCTACACTTTTCAAGATCTCTCTGTTACGCATGATCCCAACCAAGGCCCCCTCTGCCACCAAACCATCTCTCCTCAGAACATTCTGCATCTTCGAATGACTTAACAAACTTCTTCACCACCCTCAGGCCCTGAACCCATGGTTGCAAACAAAAAAATTCGTTCTTGGAAGCCACTTCTTCCTTAATAAAGGAAAATTTCCCCAATCTCCGGCAATTAATACAGCAATACCAATAGTTTCTTATTCCTTTGCAGAATGTTTCATCTTCACTTCCGATGCATGCACACGTCCGAGAAGCAGTTATGAATGCATGTCTCTCTCAGCAACCCCAACCGTCTCCTCTGAATATTGCTTCGGTTCCAGAGCGGATCTTCAATAGACACATGCACCCAGGCTTCGAAAAAGGAGACTCTTTACTCTAGGAACTGAAAAGCCTCCCTCCAATCAACACTATAAAAAACCACAACCAATCTCCGGAGACTTCTTTACAACAATTGCCCACTCAATCTCTCTCTTGTCCCAACCTTCCACACTTGCACTCCAATTCATCCCGAATGAGGCAACTCCCAACCACCTATAAGATGCTATCCCACACAGGGTTCTCCATCAGGGCACCGGAGTTCTCTCCCTCTCTCACTTCAGAAACAGATGTTGAAAGGGATCAGAGAAATCAGGATTTAGTGGATATATACAAGATCCTTAAGGAGACTGGTCCTTCAATCCCCAAAAAGAGTATAGGAAAAAGAGGAGAGAACAAGAAGGACATGGGGGTAGTGAAAAAGAAGTGCACAAAGAAGGACATGGGCAAATGCAAAGAGAAGGTCAATCCCAAAGAAAAGTCCCTGCAGATTCCAGCACTGAAGAAGGCTGCTAAGAAGAGAGAAAATCCTGTGGCTCATGCAACTGATCACAAGGGGAAGGGTAAGAAACAAAAAACTACATCCAGGCTGGAGGCTCAAAAAGGTAAATATGCGTTTTTTGATATTATGAAAATGTTTATTTTCAATCCCTTTTCAGATCAGTTCTTTAAGTTCAAATTCGAAAAACGTTTAAGATTGTTCAACGAATCTGTTTCTGATGATTTTCATTCAAATAAAAAAATGAAATCAGGGTTTTGGGTGGTTGTCCCAGAACAACCCCCAAGAGAGCCATGAATATTATTAGTTAGAATTGCAGAGGTTTGGGTTAGGACTCTGAAATTCGTGAAGTTTTCTCTTTGACCTGTAATTTTAAACCTGCCCTCATTTTCTTATCTGAAACTAAGCAAAAGAGTTGTTTCATCCAAAGAAAATTTAGAAAATTAGGTTTTGATAAAAAATGCTTTGTTGATCCGGTTGGGTTTAGTGGTGGTCTTTGGTGTGCATGGCACTCCTCTCTTCTCTCTGGCATGTTGAAATGGTCCTCTGAGAACTTAATTCTTCTTGAATTTACACACACAGACTGTAATCGTCCTCCCTGGTTCATGGGATTTGTGTATGGGCACCCTAATTTTGATCAGCGTATTGGTGTCTGGAATCTTTATGATTCCATTCTTCCACGCAATAGTCATCTGCCTCTTCTTGGTGACTTCAACCAAGTTCTATTTCAACATGATAAATCTGGTCCTTGCGCCTCAAACATTAGGGGAGCAGACAATCTTCTCAACTATCTAAATAACTGGGCCCTGTTTGAAGTTAAAAATGTTGGTCCTTGGTTTACTTGGACCAATAGGATTAGTAGTTCACCCACGCTTGAAAGACTTGACAGAGCCCGGTGTAATGTCAAATTTTTTAATTTTTTTCCTGATCTAGCTCTCCACAATCTTGGAATTGGAGCTTCAGACCATTCTCCACTAGTTTTGAAGCTTTTTTCCCCTAGGTACCGTTGCTTCGCTCCTAGGCGTTTTGAAATTTGGTAGCTTAATGTGCCAGAATCTAAGGAACTTTAAGAGTTTATTTGGCATCTTCCCATTACAGGATCTCCTTGCTATAGAGTTTCCAAGTTACTGGAAATCACTCTGAAATCATTTAGAGCCTGGGCTTCTGCTAGGCCTTCACTATCAAACCAAATTAGCACTGTTAAACAGCAAATTGCTTTTCACCAGAACCTTCTGCCAGACCCCCTAGCAGCCTCCAATTTTATAGCACTTCATAAACAACTGAATGACCTTCTATCCCAGGAAGAAATTTTCTGGGCTCAGAGGGCCATATGCAAGTGGCTAAAGGAGGGAAATAAAAATACCAAATTCTTTCATGCCTATACTAGAGTTAAGAAAACTTTGAATGCGATTTGGAACCTCCAGCTTCCTGATGGGAGTCATGTGACTGATACCAATGTAATTATGCACAACTTTCTTGATCATTTTCAGAAAATTTACTCTGAACCCACGCCTAGCATTTCTACTCTTTCAGCACAAAACAATAATCTTTTCTCCTTTTCACTGTTGTTTAACATCACTAAGTTTTTTTTTTCCCTGAACAACAACTACTTCTATCTAACCCCTTCTCAGCTCATGAAGTTTCTAAAGCAGTTTTTGAAATGTTTCCACTCAAAGCACCAGGGCCTGATGGATTTCAACCTGCTTTTTTCCAAAAAAATTGGCCATCAATTTCTACTACTATTACTACTGCAGTTCTTTCCTTCCTCAACTCTGGACATCTTTTAAAGGAAATAAACAAAACCCATATCATTCTAATTCCTAAAATCAACAACCCACAGAAAGTTGGAGATTTCAGGCCTATTAGTTTGTGCAATGTTTTCTATAGAATTATTGCTAAAGTTTTAGCTAATAGACTTAAACAAGTTCTTCCTTCTCTTATCTCAGTCAACCAAAATGGTTTTATCCCTCATAGAATAATCCAAGATAATATTTTTTATTGGCCAAGACCTTGTCCATACTATTCACAAAGCTAAAGCTAACAATCAAGTTAAATTGGGAGCCCTTAAGCTTGATATCTCTAAAGCTTTTGATTGTATCATATGGGATTTCCTAGAGCAAGTTACGATCCAAATGCACTTTCCTTCTAATTTTCTGAAACTTATTATGCAATGTATAACTACTGTCTCTTATTCTATCATTTTAAATGGCTCCCAATCTAAATACTTCAAACCTAATAGAGGTTTAAGACAAGGAGATCCTTTATCCCCCTTCCTTTTTGCTCTGTGTGCTGAGGTCCTCTCTAGTTCTCTAAAGATGGCTGAGGATGATGGTTTAATCCAAGGAATTTCTTCCTCTAGGAATCAAACTATTTCCCATCTCCAGTTTGCAGATGACACTTTGCTTTTCTTCCAAGTGAAGCCACATACAAGTTCTAACATTAAAATCATCCTTGATGAATATGCTAGGCAGTCAGGACAATCTATTAATTTAGATAAGTCCTCTCTTGTTTTTAGTCCTAACTGCTCTTCCCTAGATAAAGAACTCTTCATTAATAGTCCTGACATTGTCCCTCATTAGTGCATAGGGAAATATTTGGGAATCACCTTAGACAAAAGATGCACTAACCAGGACCTTGTTAGAAACACAGTTGCTAAAGTTGTTAACAAATGTGCAGGGTGGCAAGGACTTTTACTTAACTCCCTGGGTAGAGCTACTTTAATTAAATCTGTACTTAACAGCTACCTTGTGTATGCCATGTCTATCTGTCAATTTCCTAATAAAGATTGTGATGCCATTAAATCTGTTTTTTTTTCTAGATTCTTTTGGTCAGGTGATTGTAATAAGAAACGTATTTATTGGCTCTCTTGGGACTTTCTGTGTAATAGACCAAAAAATGGGGGATTGGGTTTTAAAAATTTGAATTGCTTTAATAATGCTTTACTTGCTAAAAGCAGTTGGAGAATTATCCATGAACAAAACTCATTTTTCACTAATTACTTCACTTCAAAATATTGCCAAGGAAAGCCTTTCTGAGCCTCAAGCCTGCTACCACTTCCTCTTGTGCTTGGAAAAAAAAAGGCAAAGGTAGGAGTACTCTCAATCTTGGCATACAGTGGAGGATTGGTACAGGTAATTCTATCTGGCTTAGAACAGATGGATGGAAAAAAGATGTCCCATGTTCTTCCATAAAGGACTGCTTAAGCCAAAAAGATCCTTTTAGTAATCTTAAGAAGGTTGATCAGCTCATTAACCACCAGGAAAAAACTTGGAATCCTAATGTCCTAAACCACTTCTTCCCCAGATGGTTGAGTGCAAGAATTGCATGTACTCCCATTGGAGTCTTGGACAGCACGGATACTCCTATTTGGAAAGTCACCCCAATGGAATTTTCACAGTTCAATCAGCCTACTTCCTTCAGAATTATAACAACTCCTCTCCCCTTTCTAATTCTTCTCATATACAATTCAACTCAAACTCCTATAATTACAACTGGAAAAGACTATGGTCCTCTGGCCTACCTTCGAATATTATTCATCTATTTTGGATAATTTGCACGAACTCTTTGCCATGTATTTATAATACTCACTCTAGACTTAGATCTATTAGCCCTTTCTGTCCAAATTTTCCTCACCAAATTGAAAATTCTAATCATATCTTCCTCACCTGTAATAAGGCTCGAGAGCTTTGGGATAGAGTACCACTCCCTCCATCTCAAAAACCTAGCCATAGCTCCCATAATGTTCATAATTGGATCATGTTGTGGATCAAAAAGAAAAATAAGCTTCATAAACTCAATAATTGGGATTGGATTCCAGCCACTTTCTGGATTCTTTGGATCACCAGGAATAAGAGATTATTTGAAAAACAACTAACACCTACTACTCATATGTATCACCAGGCAGAGGCTTTTGCTAACACTTTATTGATCTCCTAATAATAGTTGTGAGTTTGTTTCATTCAGCTAATGAAGGTTGGGTTGAAGTTGAAGTCAAAAAAGAAAGATCAGAGTGGATGCCAGGACAGGTGCAGTTCTATCCCCAAGCTCTGGTGGAGGTCTCTCAATCTCTCCCTCTTGCTGTCTTGCCTCCAGATCACTGCTCCTATGCCTTCAAAGACCCCTTAAATGCTGAAGTTGCAGTGAAAGCTCCCTCTGCTGAGGAGGGAAGTTCAGGAGTGTTTCTTTTTGTGGCTGCTTCTCCTAATGTCCCTGTGGTGCCTTCTCATGATGTTTCAAGTGCTAGTGATCCTGTTTGTGTTGTTGGGGGGGGGGAGCTTCCACCCATTCTAGATGATGATCTCATGTCGGCTGTCATCCCCTTCATTGATGCTTAAATGGTTTTGATGTTGTAGATAGTGCTTTCTGAGCAGACATATCTTGGCCACGTGGCAATCATCTAGCACACCATATTGTGCTCCACACACACTGGATCACCAGCCGCGCTGATCCACGTGGGGGCTGCGAGACAGGGCCCTCGCATACCACTGCACGGGACTTGTAGGGACTTAGTGGTTTGGAGGCTAGAGTAAGTCCTGTCGCGTGCGAGCCAAGCCCGCGCGCGACCTTTAGTAACTGCTTTTGAGAGATTTATGGCACGAGCTCCATAAACCCGGTCAACCCGGTCAAACAAGGTCAACCCCATAACGGTTCCGGTATTCGCGCATAACGTGCTGTAACGGTCCCTATATACGCGGACGAACGTGCCGTTGTGGTTAAGCTAATTAAGCCGCCATTGATGGGCGCATTAACCACACTACAACGGTCACATTCTCCGTTATATATAGGACATTAACCCTTCCATACAAAGAAGGACACACCAGACATACGCGGAAGCTCTGCCAAACCCTTGTCTCTCTCTCAGACATTACTACTGCCTTACTCTCTCCCTACACACAGCCCAACTCTTCCTGTGCCATTTTCTATTCTCTGCCTTTGGTGTACACGAAGTTCTCTCTGCAGGATTCTCTTGTACACATTTTGGTGAACCCGACGTGAACTTACCATTGCAAGCAACCATGTCTCATGAGGATGATGTCAGTAACAGATCGCCTTCCACGGAAACCACCTCGGGAGAGGAGACCCGCCGTACTCCTACAGCCGCCGGTGAAGCTCCGACGCTGGAAGCCTTGGACGCCACCATCCAGAGTCAGGCGAAGGCTCTCGAAGCTCAATCTGCGCAGCTAGAACGGATCATGGCTGTCTTGGGGACTCTCGCTCCGAACCCCGCACCAGCCACCGCCGTCCCTCAGGGAGGAGGAGCCTCCACCACTCAAGGATTGGGAGTGTCAACCACACCACCCAACCCTAGCCTGCAAACTCCACCGGCGGCTACACAGCTACCCTCAATCCAAGGGTCAACAGCTCAGATGTTGCCTCTCACTGCTCACACTCCTCAGCCTCCGGCTTTGGTACCTAATCCGGCCTCACAGTATCCCTTGCCTCCTCCAACGGCAATCTGGGGTAACGTGAATTCACAATATGTCCCTAGTCCTCCTGCGACATATGTGTCACCTCCGCCTGCGGCAACCCCTCCTCCTGCTGCCGAGGGAACTGCTCCGGAGTGTATGACGTCGCTGCAACGGCGCATAGACACTATTTTGGCTCACCAATCGTTTGCGGATACCATCATCCCGAAGCTTGACTACGATCCGCCTATTCCGCGAGAAATCTATCTCATGCCTAACCCTGCTGGGTACAAGGCTCCTAAATGGGATAAGTTCGAAGATGTCAATGGGAACGCCCATGAGCATGTCATGCGCTTTATTGATGTGATGGGGCCGTATGGAGCTGATCCCAAACTGCTGATGCGCGAGTTCCCGAAATCCTTGGGGAACGTGGCTTACAAGTGGTACAGGACGTTGGAGGCCGGATCCGTGAAGACTTGGGACGACATGGTCCAGAAGTTTTACACCAAGTTCTTCCAGATGGAGGAAAAGGTCACGATGATTCATCTCTCACGGATGTATCAGAAGCGCGAGGAAGACGGAATAACATTCATCAAGAAGTTCAGGGCCAAGTCCTTGGAATGCAAAGATGTGATACTCGAAAGCAGACTCGTGGAGATATGCCTGCAATGCATGCGAGACGAGTACAAAGGTATGCTTATTAACCTGCAAACGCCTACATTTTAAAAGCTAATCAAATGCACGAAGAATATCGAGCCTATAGTGGAGAGGCAGAAAAAGAGGAACGCCCCTGAGCGATCCTCGGGCGGTACTACTTTCAAAATCGGGAGATTCATCTATAAGAGGGGATGTGAGGCTGAAGTGAATACGGTCTCACCCCAAAATCAGCCGAAGATAGTGAACTTTGATGCACCTTCTCTGCCATGTTCGGTGGAAGAAGCAAGCGACCTTTGCAGACAATGGCGTAAGGACGGTGTCCTACCGCCGCTCGAAAAGGCACCCTCCAGGGAGATGGTGAGGGACCCGAAGTGGTGCGAGTGTCATGGAAAGGTTATGCATCCCACGGCGGACTGCAAGAAGCTCAGAATCGTGTTTAGCCAAAATATGAAGAATGGCGAACTGATCGTCAGTGATCAAAGGCAGGATGTGCGCAACAATCCATTCCCTGCCCATGCAGAGCAAGAATCGAAAGGCAAAGAGGTCGCTATGATCTCGATTGCGGATCTTGAAGAGGTCGCAGAGGATGGTCTACCCATCATTGCCGAGATCCATGATGATGAGGACTACAGCATAGATACGGAGGACGAACGTGCCGACCGGATGAAGGGGTCGCACGGGTTCAGCAGGTTCTTCGACGAGATGAATTTCTCAGAAAAATGCCGGACGGAGATGACAAAGGCGATCTTGAGGATAGCAGAAGACTATGAGGAGGATCTCGTAGTCTCCAATGGGAAAGTCGTTAGGGCATCTCGCTCTACAGAAAAGGTCATAACCTTCTCCGCAAGCGATAACAAGACAGATGCGAGCCACCAGAAGCCTCTGTATGTAACAGCCATCATCAATGGCGTTGAGTTCAAAAGAGCGTTCGTTGACGGAGGAGCGGCAGTTAACGTTGTTTCACTCCATACTCTGAAGCTAGCGGGAATTCCAGAGCACAAGATTGTCAAACGTCCGTCCCCGCTGATGGGATTCGGAAGCGACTCCAGAATGACGATAGGATGGATCCGCCTGGGTCTCCAGATCGGCAAAATCAAGTGCTCAGCAAAATTCTATGTCATAGATGCGAACACGACGTATCACATGATCATATGCCGGGCTTGGATTCATCGCTTTGATGCTGTCCCTTCAACAGCTCACCAAGTGATGAAAGCCATTTGGAACGACAGAGTAGTTGAGATACATGCTTCGACAAATCCTTTCAACATGGATGAAGCGCATCTCAGTGAGGCGGTGTGGTTCACTGAGATGGCAGATGAGCAAACGCCGGGACCATTTAACCCCACTCCTTTGCCCCGATGGGAGGATATCAAAGATCAGTCACCTGCGGGAGTGATGGTGACGAGAGAGGATGCCAAGGAAAAGCCGCCTACGCGAGAAGAGGCGCCGCGGATTGCCTACCAGCGAAAGAACGTGTACACTCTGAAAAGAATAGCAAAACATGATCCTGAAGGCAAGGAGATAGAGAGTTTCTACGCCAACGGGAAGAAATGCTATCGCATATGAAGGTGCGCGGGGGTGTCCTCACGCGGGCATGGGGATATCCCTGAGAAAATCAACCAAATTGAGCAGGTTTCGGAGACAGACAAACCAATGCCAAGCACTCTAGAAGAGAAACTCAAAGAAGCACCCGAATGCATGGAAGACAAACCCAGACCACAAAAGCAGGAGCTGAAGGAGGTATTCCTAAGCCCGAATGAAGAAAAGAAGAGACCAGTCTTTCTAAGTGCGGACCTCACAGGCGAAGAGGAGGAAAGATTGCTACAGCTCTTGACTGAGTACAAGGATGTATTCGCATGGGAATACGATGAAATGCCCGGCCTGGACACGAGCATCACCATGCATCGGTTGGATGTGATTCCAGGATCCAAACCGGTAAAGCAGAGCACAAGAAGCTTTAGACCGGAGCTCAACGTGAAGATTAAGCAGGAAATTGTCAAACTCCTGGATGCCAAATTCATAGAGCCAAATCACCATCCCACATGGCTGGCCAACATTGTGCCAGTAGTAAAGAAGAATGGGCAACTTCGCATTTGCGTAGACTTCCGAGATCTTAATCGCTTCTGCCCCAAGGACGATTTTCCACTTCCCAACATCGACTGGCTTATCGATTCGACCGCGGGTCATCGCATGTTCAGCTTCATGGACGGCTTCAGTGGGTACAATCAGATCAAGATGGACCCCGAAGATGCACGGAAAACCGCATTCATCACCCCAGTGGGAGTATTCAACTATACAGTGATACTTTTTGGCCTAAAAAATGCAGGTGCGACTTACCAGCGGGCCATGATGGCCCTGTTCCACGACATGATGCACAAGGAAGTGGAATTCTATGTGGATGACCTAGTTGTCAAATCCAAGGAGGAGGCAGACCATCTGGCGGATTTGCGAAAAGTGTTCAACAGATGCAGACGCTTTCAATTAAAGATGAACCCCATGAAGTGCGCATTCGGAGTAACATCAGGGAAGTTCTTGGGATGTGTGGTACATCGTCAAGGAATCGAGCCTGATCCTGCGAAAGTATCAGCCATCACTAGCATGATGGCGCCACATAACCAGAGTGCCTTGAAAACCTTCTTGGGAAAGCTATCCTATCTGCGAAGGTTCATCCCAGCGATCGCCGAAATCACCTTCTGTTTCAGTGATCTTCTCAAGAAAGATGCTGTATACAACTGGACTGCGGAGCACGAAGCTGCGTTCGGGAAACTAAAGGAGCTACTGACATCGTCAAAAGTAATGATCGCACCTCAGCTCGGATCACCACTCTTGTTGTATCTGACTTCAACAAGGAGGTATATAGGAGCTCTCCTAGCTCAGGAGTATGAGGGTCAAGAAAGGCCCATCTACTACATCTCTCGCATCGTGCAGCCCGCGGAATCAAGGTACACGGACATCGAACGTCATTGCCTTGCTTTATTCTTCGTAATAGAGAAGTTGAGACACTATTTTGCTTCGCACAAAGTAGTGGTGGTCACAAAGAGCGATCCCATACGATATCTTCTGACTCACACCACTCCTGGGGGAAGATTGGCAAAGTGGTATATGACCATTTCCCAATACGACATCACATGCGTTCGGCCGCGGGCGATCAAATCGCAGGCGGTGGTGGATTTGCTAGCACAGTTCCCCGATAACAGTCATGAGCCCGTGATTGAAGAAGAGTTGGAGGGACCTGAAATCTACGCAGTTGAGCTGCCCTATTGAACGCTCCATTTCGATGACTCGTCAACAAGGAAAGGTGGAGGCATTGGAATAGTCTTGACCAAACCAGATGGAGAGGTCATACAAATGTCCGCAAAGCTTGACTTCGCAGTCACCAACAATGAAGCGGAGTATGAGGCACTCATAGCTGGACTTTGCGCGGCCAAGGCCTTGGAAGTAAGCAATCTGACGGTTATGGGGGACTCCAAGCTAATTGTCAAACAAGCCTTGGGCGAGTATGGTTTGAAGGAGATAAACTTATTGCCCTATCGGACCTTGGTACAGAAATTGGTGCAACAGTTCTGCGACGTCAGATACGAGCACAAACCTCGAGCGGACAATAGGCATGCTGACGCTTTAGCTACCTTGGGATCCAAGGTCAGTGCGGACAAATGTCCCGCGAGAATCTCGATTGAAGTGCGAACATCCTCGGCGTTGAAAGAAGATGCGTGCGACGATGAATGCATGGACGATGCGGACTGGAGAAAGTCAATCTTACGGGCCATCGCAGAAGGCACGAGCAGCGAGAAGTGGGAATTCACAAAGGGGTATTGCATACATGACAACACTCTTTACTACAAGGGCCCTGGCGGAATACTCATGCAATGCGTCTCCGAGCAAGAGGGACAACTGCTGTTAGAATAGATTCACCAACATGCTTGCGGGGAAAGTGAGGTGTCAATCTATCTGAAAGCCCAGAGGTATGGCATTCATTGGCCGGACATGTCAACGGCTGCAGCATTGATTCAAGGAAATTTCGAGGGTTGCGCACTAATCAAGGACTCTCTGCTAATTGCTCTGACCAACGATGATGCGGATTGGAGGAAACCACTCTTTGATTTTCTCACTCAGGGTATTGCGCCTGAGTCGAGAAAAGAAGCCGAGAAACTAAAGAGAAAAGCAGCCCGATATGTGGTGCAAGAAAATCTGCTTTGGAGAAGGGGCCATGAAGGTAACTTGCTGCGATGTCTAGACAGCAAGGAAGCACAAGAAGTGATGGACCTTTCTCATCAGGTGGAACATCAGGGAGGTGCGAAATTATGCAGATAGCTCCTCTCGATTGGATATTTCTGGCCCACCATAGAGGCTGATTGCCGCACCAAAGTAAGACGCTGTCAGGAGTGTCAATTCAAAGGTAATCTGGTGCACGCGCCTGCCGTAGATTTACACGACTGGGAACACCATGGCCGTTCCATACATGGGATCTGGATTTCGTTGCTCCCATTCGACCGACCTCGCACGGGAATCATTTTATTCTCACCGCGACCGAGTTGTTCACCAAGTGGTTAGAAGCAATACCACTGAAGACAGCAAATGCGCTAGCCGTGGTCTATTTCATCCAAGAAAGCATCATATGCAGGTTCGGAATTCCAAACACCATCCTTTCAGATAATGGCACTCCTTTTGTCAATCGCCAGGTGGCTGCAAAGCTAGCAGAGTACAACATCAGACAGATATGCTCCACTCCATACTACCCGAAGGGGAATGGGCAGGCGGAAGCAACCAACAAGACGTTATTGAGAATCTTGAACAAGATGGTCGCGGATGACCACAAGAAGTGGGCCGATTCTTTGAGCATAGCCCTGTGGGCTTATCGGACTTCTCCAAGGACACCCACAGGGGTCTCGCCATTCCTTTTATGCTATGGAGCTGAAGCTGTGGTACCTGCGGAAGTGAAGGATAACTCTGCAAGGTTTGCTTTTCATGCATTATGACAGCCAACGCGATCATGATTTAGTCCTGTTAGAAGAGAAGCGGGAGCAAGCTAAAAGGACTAACAAACGATACCAAGAAAGGATCGCTCGTGCGTACAACAAAACAATCCAACGTCGAGATTTCGCAGTTGGAGATTTGGTCTTGCGCGCGTCTGACCATTGCATGCGAGAGGCAGCTCACCCAAAATTTGCAGCCAATTGGGAAGGACCCTTTGAAGTCACAGAAGTCTTTGATAGTGGCTACTGCAACATACGGAGGTTACATGGAACGACCTCAACCCCAAGCTCAGTCAACATGCGCAGGATTAAGAAGTATTATCCTTAACTTCTCTCCTTACATGCGTTAGATTACAACGTCTGCTTCATGCTCTGTAATGCTAAAACTCGTGCATCTTCTCTCCCATATGAGGGAATTGGAATCTTATCTCCCCATATGAGAGTATTTCATAATAAAAGACTTCTCCCAAATGAGAAGAACTTTATGCTTTCAACTGTCTTTATTGCTCTGTTTATTTCATTATTTCCATTAGAAAAAGACTATCCGCCGTGATAGCAGCCTATGCGAATATGATCTTAACTGATCTTTTAAGCCTATCTGCCATGATAGCAGCCCATGCGAATACGATCTTAAGTGATCTTTTAAGCCTATCTGCCACGATAGCAGCTCATGCGAATACGATCTTAAGTGATATTTCAAAAGCCTATCTGCCACGATAGCAGCCTATGCGAATACGATCTTAAGTGATCTTTCAAAAGCCTATCTGCCACGATAGCAGCCTATGCGAATACGATCTTAAGTGATCTTTTAAGCCTATCTGCCACGATAGCAGCTCATGCGAATAACGATTTTAAGTGATCTTTTAAAAGCCTATCTGCCACGATAGCAACCTATGTGAGTATGATCTTAAACGATCTTTCAAGCCTATCTGCCACGATAGCAGAACTATACGAATGCGATCTTAAAATGATTCTTAAGTCTATTGGCCATGATAGCAGCATTATGCAAAATGATCTTAAGTGATCTACAAAAGCCTATCTGCTGAGATAGCGCTCGTACTTGGGTCTAACCTTAAGTAAATCTCAAGCCTATCCGCCAAGATAGCAAAGCTACACAAATACGATCTCGAACGATCTAAAAACATATCTGCGAATCTATCCGGCAGATAGCAAATCATAGCAACAATACAAAATGTGAATACAACACTACAAAAGGCAAAATTTGCCAACGCGCATGCGAAATCGTAATTTGTTGTAACAAGACAGTAAATCGTACAAAGCGATTTATCATTATGAGTCAAAAATGACTTACAATTTATCTGTCTAGATAACAGCTTACAAGCGAAAAGCTCAGATCAAGCTAGCTATGCAGCCAACATGGCTTACAATGCACCTAAATAGTAGCTTACAAACGGAATTTACACATCGGGGGAATCCTAACTGGAAAAGGATCGACCTAACGGTCCGAGCAGAAGCTATGCGATACAAAGATCTGCGACCAAAGATCTGTAGCAAGTAGGGTGTTCCTGCGAGAAGAACAGCCCGCAGCCCGCCATGTCTACAAGACCTATGCGATGCTATGTTCAAGACTCCAGGATCTGACAAGGCCATTCTTTGGTCTTATGCCCAAGAGACGTGCCTGAGGAACCACCTGTTCCGGCGTATGCGGCTGTGCAAGACAGGGGAGCAGTCATTCCTCGGGCAAGTGGCTCCTTGTCCATGGAGACGAGCGCAATGGCTCGCCACCCTGAGCTCAAGAACGTGGTGGCGAATGATCAACCTCCGGGCAAGCTGGAGGAGAAATCCGCCGTTCATTACGAGTCGGTAGCAAGGTCAGTACGGCGCTGCACCTCGCCGGGAGGCGGCCGGAAACATGACCTGCAAGCATAATAGACGAAGAAAATTCTTCGAGCAAACATGAGGTATTCTCTGCATCTTCTTTATGATAATTATAAAGATCAATACGCTTTGTGAAGCAGATCTTGGAAACTATTTCTATGGCACAAAGCACAAACTCAGGTTTCACAACTTGAAGCTGCCATGAATCAACGAAAAACAAGCGTTGAAGCCAGCAGTCGTAAGGACCCACGGCAAGCCACATTGTGGGATGAAGAACCCAAATAGCAAAAGGCAGGGTTTATATAGACCTTTTGGAGACTCTTCAGTTGCCGAGATGAGTCAGCAGAACTTGAAAAGAGGGTAAGGATCAATCACTTACGCCTTGAAAAGAGGTAACAATCAATTACCCTACTAAAGGCTACGACGATTCGGTTGCGTATCCTAATTAATGACAGATGGTCATGATACGGATGGACTTCCCAAGGAAAGCGTGCTTATCTAATGAGCAATTAGCGCTAAAATCAAGGCAGAATATCAATAGCTGACGTCATAATTGATATGCACAGAGATATTCGAGCATATCCCGGGAAGGGCAAAACAGGCATTTAAATTCTTTTTTTTTTTTAAAAAAAAGGGGGAGAAACCCTAGCAACATTACAGTAATGTTTCAGCATTTTTCTACACACAGATTTGCTACTTATCTGCTACTTTTCAAAACAAGCCCTTGATCAAGGAGTCATTAGGAGTAAACTGACGCGACAGATTTTCCACTTGCTCCACTTCTTGCTTCAATTGCTCGCATTTGGCGTTCATCTCATGAAAGAGCTTCACAGCCTCTTCAACCTTTTGCCTTTGCTGCTCCACCTTCTGCTCCTCAGCTGCGAGGTTATGGTAGCCGCGTTTCAAATTCACGGCCGCGCGAATCAGGGTGACTCTTTTGACAAGAAACCCAAAGCCCAGCTTGCCTTGAACTTTGGCGAGAAGGTTTTGGCACATGCCAAAAAGCAATTGCGCGCTCTGAGGAGAAATGGTCGCAGGTGTGGCCGCGGATAGCTGCTCCAAAATGCTTCAGTCAGAAACAACCTCCTGTCGAAGGGCCCTATCTCCAGAGACCTCGCAAATGATTGGGGGTAGGAGAGGCGCATCCGAACTAGCCAGTCCACGTCAGCTTGCTTCAACCCTAAAGCAATGTTAAACCAAGTTAGACTATCGAACTTGCAAATGAAGAATGCAAGATGCGAACAATAATCATGACATACCAGTTCCTTCAAGGATCTCGCGCAGAGAAGGAATGCGCATTGCGGGGGTAGCTGAAGGCTGTCCTCGCTCCATTGCCCTTCTTTCAGCTGCAAGCTCTAACTCCTCATAGTTGGTGGGAAGAGTATAAGCCGCACCAGGTGCGATTGCAGCCCCGACCTGCGAACCCCAAAAGTTCCACACAGGAAGAGGTGCCGCAGGCTCAGTCATTGCCGGAGGCATGGCAGCAGCAGAAGTTGCAGCTTGATTAGGGATGCCTTCAGGTGCGATAGCGTCAGCAGCGTTCGTTCCTGTTTCCTCTGCACCAGCATGGGCATATTCCTCCATCAACACGGTGTCAGCTTCGGCATCATCATAAAGTTCAATGACGTCCTCGAAGGGCTCTCCTGCATATTCAGTAGCTGCGACGGGCTTCTCAGTATGAGAACTCGGCACCGGGACATAGGATGCAGAAGGTTGACTCCTTTGTTCCAACATGGCTTCATCAGCGTTGCCTGCGATACAAAATACGATGATGTGAGGTAACTTGTATTGTATAATATTTTATTATCTTTGGTAAGCTATGAGCGAGCACCTCCACGCGAAGGTGGGATCGCAGCGTCCTCGTCATATGCTAAGGACGTAAAACCTTGCCCTAATAATGTATCTTCATTAAGCATGTCTTTAAGGTGAGCGTGACCTGGGGCGCGAAGAAACCAGTCATGATTATGTTTAGGTTGCTAAGCCTAGTTCACACATGTTGCTCAAATGATTACCTAAAGGTTCACCGCACTTGCCTACTAACCAGCGGCGAATGTCAGCTTTTGACACACCGTGCTTTAGCGCACCGACAATAACATCTCGTTAAGTTACTGCGAGATTAAAAATCTCACCTTCATTACCGCCTGCGATTTCTTCAAAGTCTGCTTGGGCTTGCTCTAGAGCTGCCGCATCTTCTTCTGGAGCCGCATCCTCCTCGTCAACTTGAGGAGACACCTCTTCTGGAAGCACATCTTCCTCATCAGTTGGACGCACTAGGTCGTCGACGTGTTGTTCTTCTAGGCTCCTTTGCTTCACGCGTTCGAGCTCCTCTTCTTCTCGCTTTCTTCTTCTTTCAGCAGCCTCCGCAGCTGTTCTCCTGGACCCGGCAAGAATGTCCTCGCTTATGGTTCCTCGGAAACACCAGAATGAGAACCTCTCTTCTGCTTCTTGGCCAAAAGGCCACTGATGGTCTCATCGTCATCTGCTAAGAAACAATTCGTTCAGATAAGATTTCAAAAGAGTTAAGATAATGAGAAGAGAAGTACGATTGAGATACCTCCTGACTCTTTCCTCTTGTATCTCATCTCTCTCTCTATCCCTGACATCTTCAATTCTTTCCTCTTCTTCATCTCCTTCTCTTGTCTCTCTTCTCTCCTCTTCTTCCTCCTGGCCAAACGGAACAAAGGTCTCCACTGCGAGCTCCTTCCGCGCTTTACTGGTCATACGACATTTACCTTTATCCCTGGCAGTAAGGGATCTCGCAGGAGGGGAAGTTGGAGCGTTCCTAGGGGAAGAGATTGTGATTCCTCTTTGTCTGGGCCTTTTCGCTCTCGGAGCAGCAGTCGCTGGAGGAGATGGATCATTCGTGGGAGGAGACAAGGCTGGAGTATTGTCTATCAGCGAATCAGCAAAAGCATTCATGATCTCGCGAATTTTGGTCTCAACCGCGGGATCCATCTTCGATGCCAGCCGAACTGGTTGTCCTTGCCTTCTTGCAGTAACAATGGTGGTGACCAGCGATTTGGAACGCTCACCAGATGCAAACCTCCTCACATGGCACTGCAGTAACAATGGTGGTGTCCTTGCCTTCTTGCTCGAAGGGAAGATTGCTCCTCAAGATTGTTTTGCACTCCCCAGACAATAACCGCTTGTAGCAGCCTCTTATGATTGACTGCGGCCAGATTGATGGTGCTACCGAAACGATGCCAAACTGGGGAGAAACGCGAGTGGGATCAACATCCACGGTAATCCTCTCGTACCTAGGCGCGAGCTCACGAACATGCTCTGCAAGAGCAGGAAGAGAACCTCTCAGACACCAGCAAAAGAATTCGCGATAGCGCTCGTGGAAATGCTCCTCGCCCTCGAAAAGGAGCTCTTCTGAGAAAGCAACAGCCTTAGAGGGATACAGTTTTGGGAACCATCGCACATTCTCAACACGCGCGGCATAAGGCCTGGCTATAAACTCTTCCCGATTGTCGCATATAAGGCTCCAAACGCACTTGGGAAAGTTAGTTCCGAACCACCTCGCAGCCCTGCCGCTATTTCGCTCCTCCTCCGTACCTGGGGGACACCATTTGCTGGGCTTAGAAGGGAATGGGGCATAAGAAGGCCATCGCTCGAAGACCCACATTGTCAAGAAAGCAATGTTAATGTAAGTCAGTACGTCAAGGCGACCACGCGATTCCTTCATTGCCACGACCAACTGATCCAACTTGTGGTACAGCGTGCCCAAGACTAAGGGTCCAAGTGCGACTTTCTGACCAAGGGCCAATTTCACAGCAAGAGGCAGAACATGATAGAAGACCCCATCATGCGGGTGACCATCGATTAAGTACCTCGACAACTAGACACAGAGGATGGAGCATAGGGTCAAGTGATAACCCTTGCCATTCACATAGTTCTTAGCCTTCGGATTTTGGCTCAGAAGCTTCTTGGTGATGCTGCTGTTCGCATAATCGCGAAAGAAATATTGCACCCACTTGTTCCAAGTGTTCTTCACAGATGTGTCAACCAACTGCCAGTCGGGGAGGACTTCTGTGGGAATCCACCGGGTGGAAACTTTCTTCACTTCTGACAAGCACTCTTCCATCTGCATGTGCACATCTTCGAGCGTGGGAGAAGCCTAGAACTCAGCAAAATGGAATGTGTGAGTCGCAGGCGAGTAACGAGAAAGAAGGTTTAGAAGCATGGACTGGTCCAGCTTCACGGCAGCACCCTTCATAGCACGAACTGCGAAGTATACGCCAGCATCGTTTAAAGTCATGGCGTGATGAGTCAGTATATGGTCAATCCACTCATCCATGAAGTCCAATTTCTGAACAAACGCTTGAGTGGAAATCGCAGTATACGGGAAATACCCATTTTCGACTCCCAATCGAACCACATCTTCGGAATCGATCAATTCGAGCAGGGCCGAGTTAACTGGAGGGGTTAACGTTTGCAATCCTTCACCAGGGACAGGGATTGGCAGTTTCTTCGCCTTAACCCTAGCATGGTAGAAGTCTTTGCCACCCAGATAGGGGGCTTTTCGCCATAAGGCCAGGGGAAGATCATGTATTTCTTCGACCTCCTTAATGGGTTTGGTTCCTTTTGTCTTTGCCATTCCTGCGGAAAAGCAAGAAAAAAGGGGGGGGGGAGAAATATGCACACTTTAGTTTGAATTTCAAGATTCAGTTCAAAGCATACGAGGATACATTGGAAGAAAGATGAACAGTCCAGTGGCAATCTTCAAAATTAGAGATTGGAATCGTTTGCATTATCAGGGATTTCAGAAACCCTACATTCAAGATCCTTATCATCTGGGGATTAAATCAAAATTGGATTCAAATATCGAGAGCTTCTTCATATTTTTCAGTGGATAATATGTTATGGGTTTGCATATCCAACGCAGTTCAAAGCATATATCAGTATATTAAACACAATTGAACAAGGCCAACCTTGTTTTGGTAAAGCTTGCTTGGATGCGCACAATTGAAGAAGACGATTGACAAGAGAGAACTGGTGATTGATTATCTGAATATGCTCTTGAAGGCTTCCGGTATCATTCAATTTAAGAGAAAGAAGTGATGCTTTGCAACAATGGAGAGTACAGAGTATTTATCCAAAAACAATGAAGGGTTGCGTCCTTTCAGTAGTCGAATCGCAACCGTCACCGTCGAATCGCGCAATCACATGACAAGCTGACGTCACGCCTAAAACCCTAAAAGACCAGACGGCACGACTCTAGGGGTTTAGGTCATAATGGCACGCACGGGGGGTGAATCTGCACATATTTGAATTGGTGCGTGGCGGCGACGCGTACGTTGGTTCCTGCGCATGGAAGTCTATCCGGCTATGAGTCTTCACGCGCAGAAAGGGGGCTAATGTAGATAGTGCTTTCTGAGCAGACAGATCTTGGCCACGTGGCAATCATCTAGCACACCATATTGTGCTCCACACACAATGGATCACCAGCCGTGCTGATCCACGTGGGGGCTGCGAGACAGGGCCCTCGCATACCACTGCACGGGACTTGTAGGGACTTAGTGGTTTGGAGGCGAGAGTAAGTCCTGTCGCGTGCGAGCCAAGCCCGCGCGCGACCTATAGTAACTGCTTTTGAGAGATTTATGGCACGAGCTCCATAAACCCGGTCAAACCCGGTCAACCCCATAACGGTTCCGGTATTCGCGCATAACGTGCTGTAACGGTCCCTATATACGCGGACGAACGTGCCGTTGTGTTTAAGCTAATTAAGCCGCCATTGATGGGCGCATTAACCACACTACAACGGTCACATTATCCGTTATATATAGGACGTTAACCATTCCATACAAAGAAGGACACACCAGACATACGCGGAAGCTCTGCCAAACCCCTGTCTCTCTCTCAGACATTACTACTGCCTTACTCTCTCCCTACACACAGCCCAACTCTTCCTGTGCCATTTTCTATTCTCTGCCTTTGGTGTACACGAAGTTCCCTCTGCAGGATTCTCTTGTACACAGCTGTGAATATCTCTTCTGGTTAGCTTTGTTTGGTTATGATTTTGGTCTTCATCTAGCTCATGTTGATCTGCGGGTTTGCTTTTGGTTCCTCCCTATCTGGATTATGATGTCAAGAAGCTTGTTGGTTGGTTTAGCTTTTGTTTTAGTTATGTAAGTTAGCTAGTTAAGGAATCAGTTTGCTTGGGTTTGTCATTTTCCATTTTGGTACTCTTTCTTTTTCTTCGTGTCCTCTACGTTTTGCTATGTACTTGTCATGTTTGATCAATGAAGTTATTCCATTCCCGCAAAAAATAAAAAAATAAAAAAATATACCACTATACAAATATGAAAGAAGAAAAAATGGTCCAAATAATACTATTAACATAAATACGTACACAGATTCAAAGATAAATACATACACAGTTTCTTTTTTCTTGTGGGAAGCAATATATTCAATAAATTGTAAGCTAATCAATTACAATACACACAGTTTCAAAGATACTTAGATCACATATCAACAATATGATCTCATCCTCTTAATAATGTACAAGGCTGCCCTGTTAATGTTCATGTGCCACGGATAGACGAGTACTCTAGGGGTAAGAAATTATAGTTGTATTTTAGAGGACATCTCACCTAAAATTCAACAGCGACCATGGCTTATCCACAAAGTGCCCGTAAATCACCCAAGAATATCCCTCTAGCACCCACGAAGAACACAGGTACTGGTGCTTGACCTTCCCGAACCACCCCTGCAACATAGACGACACATCTATGACAACGTTAAAGACAAATTGGCTCAACATATGGTACGAAGGTGACACAAAGAATATCATTGATAATGTGGCTCGACCCACTGCCCACCATTTCCCTTTTAAACTATCTAATAAAATTATCACTAATCAAACGTTTAAAAATACTTGGCAAAAACATTCATACTGCGCGATCGCCAATAGTTTCCACAAAATACAGGGGAAACCACCCCTTACGTCCTCCAAAAAAAACCAACATATACAAAAGAGTTGCCATAAACATTCATACAGCGCGAGCGCAAATAGTTTCTATAAAACACAGGGGGCAACCACCCTTACACCGCAAACTAAAACAAAGTACACAGAGGAGGGAGGATCAAGCATTTTGTGACAGTAAGTAAAACTGCATTGAAAACTGAAATACTATAGTTATCAGGAGTAGGAGCATGCACAACATGTTGTCCCGGGTTCTGCTACTGCATAAATGCCTGCATCGATAGCCAATATGAGTATCAATATAGTGAACAATGACGCATAATCTATCAGATTAACCAAGTTAAATGTCAATATTAATGCAGATAAAATCGAAATGTAGGAAACCAGGCAAAGAAATAACGCAGGTATACAGGATGGATAGCATAGTGTTGAGGAATAAAGGAACATCATGAAGGAGAAGAGAGAACCTGAACAGATGTATGGATCTCCTGCTGTGAAATTGCAATCACTTCACACTCCACAAAGCAGCTCATCCACATCAGCCACAGACCACCAGCGAAGCCCACAGGGTCGGCGAAAAATTACCTGTCAAAGCCCAATGAGATGCAGATATTCCTGCCCTCTTCTCCACCGGTCTTGGTCTCTGTAATGCACACAATGTTAGGATTGTAACTACCAACCATGTCCATGAAGTTTCGCCTGAAATCAGGATTCTCGGCCCCTCCTTTACAGTTCCACATGAGGAATTTCATTGGGAAGTTGGCTTGGGTTATATGTAGAGCTCCCCTAGGAGGCTGTAGTCCTTGTTCTATCCGGATCCCGATTTCTTCTTCTTCCAGGATCGCCAACCAGTTTCCTGGACTGGCTAAGAAACCCCTTTTTTGCAGAATGGAGTGGAGGTATTTTCCTGTGTTGGATAGAAGGGGCTCTGAGTGTTCTATGATCCACTTGGAATTTTAGTCCTCCATGAAAATCAACCTTGCCCCTTCTACCTCTGCCGGAAATTTCTCAATCGAGAACAAGTTCCGGCTAAGGTTGTGCTTCAGGAGGTGGCATTCAAGGTCTGGACCTTTGCACGGTGTGCCTCTATTTTTGCATTCTCCCGCTGGGTAAGATCTTGGAATTCTGGAAATTTCCAACTTAATTGGTCCAAAAGTTAGTTCGGCTTCCAGCTTTCCACCGCCCTGAGTTCTGGTGAGCAGAGGTTGATCATTGTGGTGAGGAGGGGGGGGGGGTTTCTGGGAGAGGTTATGAGTGGCAGAGAAAGTCACCACTTTTTGGATATTACTGTTTTTTCCACCTTCTTGAAAAAGGTCCACCCTGATGTTCTTCTCGCAGGGGCTTCCACAGGTGGTGGAGCATGGACGAGGGCTTGGTTGGCTGTGTCCTCATGAGAGGAGTCGCTAGAGATTGACATGATTCTCTCTAAGGTAGAATTCAAAACTTTTTCAGGAAAGAGTACTGGTTGGTTGAAAGAGACAAGAGAAAGTGCAGAAACGTGATATTGTTAATGTGGGATGAGATGGCCGGATTAAATAACTCATTAGGAGAGGGCAGTTACCAGGATTCGAAGGGTTAAACGTGTTGGTAATAGTGGGGTGATTAATGGAGGGATTGGAAGTAGTGGGGGTTAATGAGAAGTAACACCTAGTTGCTGCAGTAACTGCTCGTTACCAGTGTGATCTGTTTATTGGGGGGGGGGGTGGTAGTAGTGGGTGGTTAATTTGCCTCGTTGGCTGCATTGTCTAGGGAAACTCCAGTTGTATTATGCAACATTAATGCAAATTCTACAGATAAATCCAAATTCCTTTTTTTGGATGGTGTTAATAACTTAGCATTTGAAATACTGATTATGTTGTTTTGTTACAAGTTAAGTAAACATTAAATTCCAGTAGCTTCTTTTCAGATTTTCAAATGCTAACGTTCCTTTATGGGTTAGAAATTGTATTAGAAATGAACCACAAGCTATAATGCCTCTTTTTTAGCTTCAATGAAATCAATTTCTCAAAAACAAAAAGTAAACATAAAATTGACTTAAGTTTCAAAACTGTAGGTCAAAGGGTAAAAGTCAACTGAAAAAACTCAAACAAAACTCGGTTTCATGAGGAATTCCAAATTCTAAAGTATAACATTGTAGTGATTGTTTTTGTCATCAATTTTTTGTTACAAGATTATATTTTTTATGCAAGATTTATTAACTAGTGATTGTTTTTTCCTTAATTTTTTGTGACTAGTTATATATTTTTTTTGAAATATCTTTATTACAAAGTGGATGTTGTAGCCCAGTGGTGGGCTTGGTGACTTACAGAGCCAATGCAAAGAATGATGGCATTGGCGTGTGTGTTCGCACCTCGGAAACGGGCAATGTTCTTAGCTCGTGATACTTTGAAAACGGAAGGTGAAAACTCGGTTTCTTAATTATAAACCGACTGTTGGTCATTCGTCTTAGTCACTTAATCCAACCAGGTCCGTTACAAAAGCTACCAACCGGGTCTTGGCTTTTAAGGAAGCTAGGTTGTTTTTGGAGTGAAGGAAGAGAGTGTAGCACGGTGGGAACCATTTGGACCCAGGCTTTGAGGCTAGGAAGATATAGTTGATGTTGGGTTTTTTAAGGGCTGCTAGGTCTAGCTTTTCGGCTTTGGATGGGGGACCGGAGGTGGGGACCACTCATCGTGGCGGCGAAGTGGTGGCATTTTTGCAACATAACATTTGGGGCATATAGCATTTCTCAGTTATGTTAATTGTGCATTTTGATCTCTGTTGAGATGTTCGTATTAACTGCCAAACAAATAACTTGTATAATACTGGACGACATAAAAGTGCAAAGCACGGGGCCGGAATACAGTCAAGAACACAGTAGAGACCAGAATACAGCAAATGAAGACATTATCATTGACATAAGTATTCATCTTAACGAACAGGGTTTTAAACACCCATTTCTGACAACCAAAACGACACAAAGACGCAGACGTCCAATACAAAAATATAATAGGCTTCATTAGAGAGAGGCTTCATTGGGGTGGGGGTGGGGGGTTACGAAAGTTATAACACCTCCGTTAGCCTCTCTTGATGCGGCTAGTGCATCCGCGATAGTGGAATGGACATACAGGCGTTCCACCACCACATCCAAAGACATGCGGCCGATAACACCTACGTCGACATTTGCACTCACGTGTACAACAGAGGGGTCCCACTTCGCAGTGACTGATGGAACGCCAACACCAAGGATCGGGTTGGCATTACCGAAGAGCCCCAACTCATTCTAAAAGTGATGCGTTGTTCCGTCCTCCTCGGGTCCGCAAAAAAATACAGCAACGTCAAATGTGCCAGCCTGGCGCCAAAGTGCAACCATCTCATGGAACTTACCTAGGCAAGTACCGGGGCAATTCCAGAACAAAGCTCTAGTTTTTAGAAAATCTTCTAAAATTGGGCCAGCCACCACCACAAGATACTGGCCGACCACATTAGCCACGAGTTTCGTTGATGCCTAGTCCGACGGTTCTGCAATAACACTTACAATTTGAGTATGTTCACCGCGAAATTGCATCGCATGATTGAACAATTCGATATTAAATCTATTTACTGGGTATGTGGTCGACACCAGAAAAGCCTCTTCAGATCCAGACACCAGTAGAAAATTAGTTGACCTGTTGATCAAGGGTTGTGGTATCCTTTTAGGAGACCCATCATAGTCCATGTTTGTAGTGTTTTGAGTTACAACAGGACATGCATGAAAATTCAACCAAGTGCTCCGTTTGAGTTATGGGGATGGCCAGATTAAATAGTAACTCACTAGGAGGTAGTTACCAGAAGTCGAAGGGTTGAAACTATGGGTATATAGAGATGCTCAATCTTGTTGGTCATTGTTATTATGATTGGGTTCTTGAATTGTGAAATAAATTGTCTAGTCAAATTGCCTTATGGTCAATCTAACTATCGTTGGGGGGTGGATCTTGTAACACAGAGTAGTACAACATGTCAAATACACTATGTTGTTCCTCCGTTCTGGAAATTGTAAGGAAATAAATTGTGAATTGCCAAATCCTGACAATAACATCACAAAAGTAAAAAAAAACAATGATCAGTAAATCTAAGCTGATTTACTAAACGCGGCAGGTACTTACAAATCTGAGATGAAATTGTATGAAACGTAAACATCTACGTACAAGCATATGAACATAAAAGTAAAAATAGGTCAACGAAATATCAATCGGATAATACATAATTTTCCAGCAAAATTTTATTTTGTGAATGTTACTGTAATTGGGGTGTGAATTGTGATTTCTGCCATTACATTATGTAATGAATTGTGACAAGCATCATAGTATTCATCCAAGAGCTTCAAATATCAATCTGCTGTTGTATTTGTATACATTAGTCTTAAGACTTCCCAAAATGGGCTGGAATTTGAAATTTCCGGACGACTTATGAGTTATAACTACGGACATTACTCTAAAATTAATCAATTGTTAATAGTTACGCCATTACGTTTCCTGCAAGAGTCATCATCTTCGAGCAGGACTTTGATTCCCCTCCAAAATGACTTTTCCCGGGAAACAGTAACCATCGAGTACTGGTATAGAATTTTTTGGAAACGGGGAATAAGCAACACTGATGTGCCATACCCTGTTGAATCTCATAAATATTCCTGCTTTTTGCAGTGAATCTTATGTTGCGTTGTATTTTGGTTGACTATTCGACCTACTAGTTCGTGGCTCTACCTGTTCTTGTCCGATTCCGACTACACACATGCGTCTCTTTGAGAACAATGGTCGTGTTAGACTTCTTCATGTTAACAAGTTAGCACAAGACATGAACGTTGAACGTCGGGCCCCGTATTGCAGCGTTGTAGTTTAAAATGAACACAATGGTCGTGTTAGACATATGTTTATTTAATTATTTTGAATGTAGGCACCCGTATCTAAAGACTAGACGACGACCGACGCTTCAAACAGTCCGTGCTCGTTGGATCGAAATCATACGCTTACGATAAAGTTTGTGAAATGTCTACTTGATACAAATTATGAAACACACAGTGCTTGTAGGATCAACCGTTTTATTACATTCTCCTATGTAGCATAATTACATTTCAGAAAATCATCGAAGATGTCATATATTTTTTTTCCATATCCCATGCCCTTAATTAATTACATTCGGCTCCAAATACCTACGTACCGATTTGTGATAGCTGATGATAGCCAGACCTTTTCTCCTACGTTGAGCGCTAGCAATCAACCGGAAATATGATCAGCACAATATCAGGGATGTTCATTTAGTCTTTTAGTAAACTTTGGGTTTGTGGTACTTTTATTTGAATGTATATTTTATAGTTTTTTAGAATTGCTATGTCAGAAGTCTTGAACAGCTTGTTGGCGGTCTGGGATGACTTTCAAGGGTTATTTTCTTTAGTACCTAATACCAGTTTTGGTGGTGCTCGTCGACCAAGAAAGGAATTTTGCAAAAAAATTCTGCTTCACATTTTGATCTATGTGTTTTTCTTTTAAAAAATGATTTATGCTTCTATTGCTTGATTCAGTTATGCCACATATTGGCCTGGATTTTTGTTTGAACTTTGCTATTTTCTTTGAACTTTGCTATTAATATGAAGTCCTTATTACTTGCAGAAAATAATAATTAGTAAAACTACCGACGTCATAAAAGTGTGCAACACGAGGCCAAAATACAGTAAATCGACACGTGTAGGGTTTTGATAATGGATATGCAGCGGAAGAAAGAATTATCCATCCAAGACCCTCCAAGGATCACATGAAGAGAATCATAACGATGGTAAAGGAAGAAACAAGTAACACACCTTAGAGATTTCCTGTGATGACTTGTAACGTGAATTGTGTCACGTCTCTACGGTTGATCCACACCTAGGTTTGATGTCTAGATCTTCCTACTCCTTTGTGATAGCTTGGACCGGAGGAAGAGGAAGAAGAAATCACGTAACGAGGATCAAAGAGAGGGCTTCGGCCTCTCTTTGTGGCCAACGGGTAAGGGGGCGCACCAACGGGGTCGAGTTCGGCCTACTTGTGTCTTGCTCTCTCTCTCCTTTATTTCCATCCCACTAAACTTATGTTATGAGCATTAGTATGGGAAGGAAGCTAGGAGTATCCTTTCTTTAGTCCAACAACTCCTTGTCAACTACCTAAAGGCCCTTCCTAATACTACATGAACTCGGATTAGTCCCTACCTTGCATATTAGTCCTACTAAGTTTGCAAGGTGTTGCAAAGTGATCCTTCTAATTAATTAATCACATTAATTAATTCCCAAATCTAGTTCAACCCTATTGGGCGTGTGACCCCATAGGTTCTATCCAGTTGGTAGCAACAACTTGCTAATATGGAGCGGTCTCTAGCAAGACATCCATTCTAGCCAACTAATAGAATAGTCATCCGAAAAACCTTGTGCAAGTGATTGTCTCATCCCTTTGTCTCCATTACCGGATTGGACACGAGACATACAAGTCACACCCGTATATCCAATCCATAGTTTCTCAATCATTTATTTTAATCCTCTTAGTATTAATGGTGTAGACAAGATTACTTAGATCAAGGGCATAAAATCCATTAAATAATTGCGCACTACATTAGTGAATATTATCAAAATAAATGGAACAAAAATTTCCTTTATTGAAATAATAAAACCTTCCTTGTCGAAACAAGAAATAGAAATAACGTTTCTGCTCATAGCAGGAACAAAATAGCAATTATTTAATTCTAAAACTCATCCTGAAGGCAGAGACAACTCGTACATGCCTACGGCTAATGCAGCAACCTTTGCTCCATTCCTAACGCGCAGGTCTATCTCCCCTTTAGCCAATCTCCTTTTTCTCTGTAGATCCTGCCCATTTCGACAAATGTGAGATCCACATCCAGTATCCAATACCCATGATGTAGAGATAGTTAAATTGACATCTACAACAAAAATACCTGGTGGTGGTGGAATCACTATTCCAAGCCTCTTATCCTCTAGATATTTTGGGCAGTTCCTCCTCCAGTGTCTAGGCTGACTACAGTAGTGACATTCACCTTTAGTCACACCTTTGTCAATGCCACCAACAGGCTTAAGGGAAGGTTCCTTGGACTTGGCAACTTCTTTGCCTTTGCCCTTGGAGGATGAGGCAAACTGTTTGCCCTTTCCTTTCTGCACCATCATAATGGCCTTACCCTTACCCTTGTTGATGCTTTGTTCAGCTGTCCTCAACATATTGAGTAAATCTTGTAGTGGTTTCCCGATCTCGTTCATGTTATAGTGCATGATGAACTTTCCATAACTCTCAGGAAACAATTGCATCGCGAGATCAGTGGCCAACTCTTGGCCGACCGGGAACCCTAGTCGTGCGAGATTCTCCAAGTACTCGATCATACGGAGTACATGAGGTCCCACAGGGTTTCCTTCAGCCATATGACACTTGAACAATTCCTTAGAAACTTCGTACCTCTAAACCCTTGCCTGCTCTTGGAAGAGTTTCTTCAAGTGTTCGATTATATCAACTGCATTCATGTTCTCATGTTGCTTCTGAAGCTTAGAGGTCATGGTGCAAAGCATAAGGCAGGCATCATCATTAGCGTCGTCAACATGCTTCTGATACACCTTTAGGGCTGCAGTATTGTTTTCTGGACTTGCCGGAACTTGCTCCTCTATAGCGTACAACTTCTTTTCTTGCTTGAGAACAATTCTCAAGTTTCTATACCTGTCAAGGAAATTGGTTCCAGAAAGCTTGTCCTTCTCAAGGACAGAGCGTAGGGAATGTTGTGAACTCGATGAGTTGTTTGCCATTTGGAATTCTACAAAAAGAAAATACGCAAGTTTTAGTATTTGTGAACTTTTAACTATATTTAATGATAGCTAGATTTTTAAACATAGCTCCCACTATTTTTCAAAGGATTAATAACCCTCAAGATATTAATGCGGAAAATATCATTATATTTTCTAGTGGGCCAAGCTCCATGTTTCATCTCCTTTTGAGCTTGCTTTGACAAGTCACCCAAAAATTGACTACTTTAGGTAGGAACAATTCAAATTGCATCCCATTCAACTCTTGTTTCAATTGGGAAAATGACTCCTTATTTATCCATCCGCATGGATAATCCCAATTGTTTGCCTCTAGGTTTCAATCATATTAATAACCCAGTTGTGTCCAACCTCTTATTTAAACAATTGCACATTACTTGCTTGTGCCATCGCATCACATCACTATGAACCAAGTTGCCTTGCTTTGGCATGCACGACCTTGATAAATCATGATGATGATGAGTGTTTAAATAACGAGAAGGCAAAACACAATATTTGAATTTTGAGGGATTTTGAAATTCAATTTTAATTGTTTTGTTTATCCATATCAACTGATCTATCTATTTTAAGTTTTGGCACAACTCCAAATAATAGATCCGGGTTGTTATTATCTTATTATCCTAATTGCATGCATCACCCATACACCAATCACAAAATAATAAGATAGAAAAATAAACAACCACAAAATAAATAAAACGTGATGTGGGTATGGACTTTTCTAGACTAAGATATTCCCAAGCCAAAGGGAATATCTATGAACCCTAAATGGCAAACACATCTCCATGCGCCTCCATCTTTTGGTCCATCCTTCATAGTCTTGTGGAATGCTCCATGCTCCATCTTTTCTGCCTTCTTTGGCTTTGGGCTTCTTTTCTCCAATCTTGGCTAACAAAATATTCTATGTAGAACTAGCTAACAACTATACTAAATAAAATAAATCTCACAAGTTGAGAAAAAAATCGGATCGCAGGCCGTAAACCCTAATTAATTATTACATCAAAGTGATCGGCTCGCATGCCGTAAACCAAACCACAAAATTAAACAATCAGACCAAACCATATCCTAAGGCCATATCCAATCACCATGCGATTTACACATAAACAGTTAAAATCCAATTTTAACGCTCTTGGTCAATTTTAATTGATTTTAGGATTACTAGGGTCAAAACGGTCCAAGAGGCTCAACCATAGCATGGCCGAATCACCTTGGAGCCGCCCTAAGCCGTGCCTAGGCCGTCTGCCCCAACCCGTGGGGTTGGCCGACCGCCTAGGCCTTCGGCCTAGGTGGCTTGGGCGAAAAGGAAGGTGAGGGGCGGTCCCTAGGGCCGAACCTCTTGAGTTGTTTCCAAAACAACTCCTTCCTTGTTGCCCAAGGCCAAAACGTTTCCAAATTTGAAACTAGTTTCCAAAATTGTGCCCAAACCCTAGAACGAAGATCCTAAAATTTCTCAAACTCACTAATCCATGCATCCAATGCACAAACTAGGTCTGTTTGGTTGAATCACATTCAACATGCATATTTATGCTTAGTTTGTCCGTTTTAACGCAATAATCTAACAATTATGGGCATAAGGACATAAAACGTAACACATAAACCACGTCTATGTTCTACAACATGTGGCTCTGATACCACTGTGGGGATTTGATCATGGATACGAAGCGGGAGAAAGAATTATCCATTCAAGACCCTCCAAGGATCACAGGAAGAGAATCATAAGGATGGTAAAGGAAAAAAACAAGTAACACACCTTAGAGATTTCTTGTGATGAATTGTAATGTGAATTGTGTCACGTCTCTACGGTTGATTTACTCCTAGGGTTGATTTCTAGATCTTCCTACTCCTTTGTGCTAGCTTGGAACGAAGGAAGAGGAAGAAGAAATCACGCAACGAGGATCAAAGAGAGGGCTTCGGCCTCTCTTTGTGGCCGACGGGTAAGGGGGCGGAACAAGGGGGTCGAGTTCGGCCTCCTTGTGTCTTGCTCTCTCTCTTCTTTGTTTCCTTCCCACTCAACTTATGTTATGAGAATTAGTATGGAAAGGAAGCTAGGAGTATCCTTTATATAGTCCAACATATCCTTGTCAACTACCTAAAGGCCCTTCCTAATCCTACATGAATTCGGATTAGTCACTTCCTTGCATATTAGTCCTACTAAGTTTGCAAGGTGTTGCAAAGTGATCCTCCTAATTAACTAATCACATTAATTGATTCAAAAATCTAGTTCCATCCTATTGGGCGTGTGACCCCATAGGTTCTATCCAGTTGGTAGCAACAACTTGCTAATATGGAGCGGTCTCTAGCAAGACATCCATTCTAGCCAACTAATAGAATAGTCATCCGAAAAACCTTGTGCAAGTAATTGTCTCATCCCTTTGTCTCCATATCCGGATTGGACACGAGACATACAAGTCACACTCGTATATCCAATCCATAGTTTCTCGATCCTGGGAATAGCCTTATTCGTGCAAATAACATCAATATCCCATATTAATTTATTTGAGTCCGGCCAGACAGCCCATAAGCACTAACGAGTGGCCTAGGATATTTTATCCCGTTATGTGGGAGGGAAAAATTCTATCTACGTCTACTACGATTTCTAAGCTTGCTTCTTATTGTATCCCGTACACGCCTTTATGGCTACACAGTCACGGTGTATCGTTTGACGCTACCAAAATCACAATAATCCACAACTAGATAATCTAGTGACTTCAAGTCTAAGGATGACTATACCGTTGTCACCACGAGAAGCGCTTGTGACTCAACATAACATGTATCTAGCCTTCTCGGAGATGGTCAATCCAGTATGCCATTACCCCTAAGGCATACCCATGTGTTGGATCATGATATCTCCATATCAATCCAACCCATACTAGTCTATAGATGATTGTGCCATTTAATCATTAAGATGGACTAGGGATATTTAAGATAAACATCACAATTGTAAATCTAAGGACTTCATTATATTAAATATCCAATAAATAGTACAATGAATGATCTAGCCAAAATAAGTTCAAACTAAACTAGATTGCCTCTAGGGCATCTATTCCGGCAACAGGAACATCGATCAAAATAGAAAAAGCATTGATATTGACGATAGTCTTCAGTACATGGGGTTTTAAACACCCTCATTAGTTCATTAGCATTAACCGATTACCGAAAAAATGGTTAACCGAGTTCTGACAAGAACAAAGCACATTGGAAGATTAACAACACACCAACGACCGACAACAACAACAGACTAAGCACTCAAAGAAACACAGAAGACACAGACGTACAAAAAAAAAGTTATGTAATAGGCTTCATTAGAAGGGCAACTTAATAAGGGGGCCCATGACGAAGGTTTAAACACCTCCATTAGCGTCTCCTGTTGCTGCAAATGCATTCGCGATAGTGGAAACAACATACATGCGTTCCACTACCACATTCATAGACATACTTCCGTTAACACCTTTATTGACGTTTTTACTCACGTGTACGACTGGCGGGTCCCACTTCACGGTGACAGATGGCGCAACGCACCAAGGATCGGGTTGGCATTACCGGAGAGCCCCAAATCATTCCAAAAGTGATGTGTTGTTTCTTCTTCTTCGGGTCCGCAAAAAATACAGCAACATCGAATGCGCCCTCCTGGCGCAACGCTGTAACCATCTAACGGAACATACATAGGCATTTACAGGAGAAATTACTGAACAATGCTCCAGTTTTTAACAAATCATTTAAAATTGGGGAAGCCCCACCACCCCAGGATACTCGTTGACCACATTAGCCACGAGTTCCGTTGATGGCGGGTCCAACGGTTCTGCAATAACACTTCCGATTTGATTATGTTCACCGGGAAATTATATTGGACGGTTGACCAATTTCGCAGTAAATGTCCTTACTGGGTACGTGGTTGGCACCAAAAAAGCCTCGCGATTTCCAGACACCATTGGAAATTGAGTTGACCCGTTGATCAAGTGTCGTGCTTTGACAGTAGTACACCCAGCATGGTGAGCCATGTTAAGGTTGGAGTGTTTGAGTGGCAGCAGGAGATGCTTGAAAGTTATAGCAAGTGCTCTGTTTAAGTTACGTTGATGGACGGTATTTATAGAGGTGGTGTATCTTGTTTGTAAGCGTTATTATGATTGGGTTGTTGAATTGTGGCATGAATTTTCAAATCAAATTTAAATATGGTCAACATAACTATCATGATAGAACATGCCAACTATGGTAGATTGTGTTTTTCTTTCTGGCGGTTGTAAGGGAATCAATTGTGAATTTTCAAATCATGAAAATAACATCATTCAAGTCAAAAAAACAATGATAAGTAAAAATAAGCTATTTTACTCAAGGTGGCAGGTACTTACAAATCTGAGTTAACACTAGATCACGCGCACACAACTATGTACAAACATATCAACATAACAGTACAAACATGGCAACCAAATATCAATCGGAGAATACATAATTGTCCATAACAATGTTATTTGGGGCACATATTGTGATTTTTGTCTCACCCTCTGCGATGAATTGTCAATAATTGACACTAGAATCACAACAGTAAAAAAAGAGCTTCAAATATCAGTTTGTTTGTAGTATTTGCCTACATCAGCCTTCAGACTTCCCAAAATAACCAAACAATTAGAAATGTAGTACTACTCAAGAGTTATAACTACGAACATTACTTGAAAAATAAGTAATTGTTAAAAGTTGCAGCATTACGGTTCATGGAAGCGTCATCATCTTCAAACAAGACTTCGAACATCTTCCAAAATGACTTCTCCCTAGAAACAACCATTCCAGTATAGAACGTTTTTCTTTTTGCAAAGGTGAATCACAGTGATGGGATACAAACCAGCCCTCCCTAATCACCCCATTGAATGTCATAAATATTCCACACCATAGTTCCTTCTGCTTTTGCAGTGAATCTTATTTCGTCCATCTTAGTATTATTGGGTTGGGGGAAAAAACTTCGTCCATCTTGTTTTGTAGTGAATCTTATGTCATTCCACATAAAGAACATATCAAAATATGTGATACGGTTTACCTAAAAAATGTGAAATAAAGAAATTAAACCACTCCTCTAGATGTGTATATATTTTATTTCAAAACCAAACAAAATTGTAATTTACATTGTAGTTCTTTCTATGATTTACTCTGTGTTTGTTTCTTAAATAAATTATTCCCTTCTTTTATGTATATATTTTTTATTTTATTAAAAAATGAAGATAATTTTATGTCTGAAAAAAATTTAAAAATTTAAATAGTACAATCGGAGCAAATCCCAAATAAACATGTTAGTTTATTTACACAAGTGCATTTTTTAGGTACGAAATTGGCTAACTTGTAAGTCTTACCACTGTACAAATAAAGGTCGAGTCTAACGAGTCGACATTCGACAATGTATGACGACCTTAGATGTCAAATGGTCTACAACCGATATATGCAGACCGAAGTTTAAAGCAAAATATAAAGGGCCGATCTTATTTTGTCTTCCGCCGACCCCAAAGGTCGGAAACCATATTCCATTAGTCAGATGTTGACCCCATAGTTCGCTAGAAGGGGTCACACCGCGACACAATTGGTTTAAGGTTCAAGCATGGACGCAAGTCTGGACTTTCCAACGGACCAAATCCAGATTACATTTTGCCATAAACCAAATTTGTGTTTGTCGCAAAGAATTGCAAGGCGTTCAAAGGAAACTTAAGAACACATCATTTAGTAGGGTGACTATCACATAAACTTGAAACACAGCGTGGTTGAAGACACCACTTTTGGGTTCCATAGAGAGATATGTTTGATTGATTTTCGGTGTTTGTTTTGAGGAAGAATGGCAAGCAGGGGTTAGAAAGAGGATTTGAATAATATTTATCCCTAATACATTTGTGTATTAGTCTAAATGTAGGAGCCTGTATCGAAAGACCAGACGGATGTCGTGAGTAAAAAACATTCCGTGCTCGTTGGATCGACAACAGACTTGCGATTCAGTTTGTTAAATGTCTAGTTACTACGAATTGGCCTGGAAAGGTCGATATTTTTTCGTGCGGTTTTCGTTGTGCCGTGGATTCTAGTACATCTATATGGAATTTATGTGTATTTTATAAAGCCACAATAAGTCATAGAAATTATAAATTGTTAAACGTTTGTTCTTATTTTTTGGACTTTTAAGTTAACTTTTTAGTTGCATCTCGTATACCTATAGATCTAGTGGGGCAATCATTCTTTCATTAAACAAGGGGCTTAGTAAGTGGATCTGAATGATTACTATCTGTTGGTATCTTGCATATCTTCACATCTTCTCTATTGTCTATCTCTCGAATAAGATAAAATCTTCTGAGTATGTGTTAGGATTTCTGGTGTCATCTTGGTTCCTTGGCTTGTGCGATTGCTCCACTGTTGCCACAATACAACACAATTGGATCCTATATGCTAGGAACCACACCTAGTTCAGTGATGAAATTCATTATCCAAACAACTTCCTCAAATGCACTCGATGCGAGATTCACTTGTTGAATCGGCAATTGTCTCTTGCTTAGAACTCTTCCAGATCACAACTCCTCCATTTAGGAAAAACACATAACCTGACTGCGATCTGTAATCATCCTTGTCAGTTTGGATGCTCGCACCCTTTGTACTGAGTTCTTCCTACCTTACATATATCAAGAATGCATCCTTATTCCTTCTCAAGTACTTGAGGATATTCTTGACAGCAATCCAGTGACTCTTACCGGGATTGGACTCGTATCTTCGTGTCATAATCAAAGCGTAGGACACATGGGGTATAGTACATAACATGGCGTACATGATAGATCCAATACCCGACGAGTATGGATCTTACTCATGCGGTCCTTCTCAATATGATTGGAAGGACAGTCAGCCTTCGTAATGGTAACTCAATGTGACATGGGCAAGAATCATTTATTCAATTCGTGCATGTTGAATGGTTTCAAGACCTTTTCAATGTACGTACTTTGACTTAAACCAAGCAACTTACTTGATCTATCTCTATAGATCTTGATACCAAGTATATAAGCAGCATCCCTGAACTCTTTCATCGAGAAGTAATTCCTAGCCAATCTTTAACATATTTCAAGGTAGGGACATCGTTCTCAATGAGTAGTAAGCCATCCACATACAAGACAAGAAATACTACGGAGCTCCCATTGACCTTCTTGTAGACCCAAGGTTCATCTTCGTTTTTTTACAAATCCAAAAATTTGACTGCATCATCAAAATGTAGATCCCAACTCCTAGAAGCTTGCTTCAGCCCATAAGTGGACCGTTGCAACTTACACACTTTATGAGCATGCTCTGGATCCTTAAAACCCTCTAGATGTGTCATGTACACATCCTCACAGAGGTTTTCATAAAGAAACACTATTTTGACATCCATCTGCCAAATCTCATAATCGTGATACGCTTCAATAGCAAGTAAGATGCGAATGGATTTGGTCATCACAACTGGGAAATGGTTTCATCACAGTCAATACCATGAACCTGTCTGAATCCTTTTAGCACAAATCAGCCCTTATAGGCAATCAAATTGCAATCCATGTCGGTTTACTTCTTGAAAACCGACTTGCACCGTATGGGCCGAGCCCCATCGGGTGGTTCCACTAAAGTTCAAACTTTACTGGTGTACATGGATTCATTTCAGATATCATGGCTTCAAGCCATTTATGAGAGTCAGGCCCTTTCATTGACTCTCTATAGGTTGTAGGTTCATCATCATCCATGAGCAGTACATCACCGGGTTGAGTCACGAGAAGTCCGTACCTCCCTTTCCCTTAACGTATCCTACCATGCCCACGAAGCTCATGTGTTACTTGAGAAGGTTGCTCCACAACATATTTTGGTTCCTGCTCCTGTTCCAATGTAGAATTAGTGCTTTGTGGTTCTTGAACCTCTTCAAGTTCTACAGTCCTCCCACTGGCTTCTTTAGAGATTAAATCTCTTACTATAAACACACCAGTCCGAGCAAGAACAAATTTGTTCTCGGTTGGCTTAAGTATTCTCCTACACGATCAAATCGTAGAGCCTTAATACTATTACGAAGCTGGTTCTCCACTTCATTCATGAATTCTTTGAACTTTTCAAATATTGAGATTTGTTCTTCATAAGATACGCAAATCCATATCTAATGAAGTCATCAATACATGTAATGAAGTAAGGATAACCTCCTCTGGCGGGCGTGGCAAATGGTCCACACTCATCAGTATGTATGATTTCCAAATACTCACTAGTCCTCTCGCCTTTCTTCGTGAAAGGAATTTGTCATTTTTCCTAATAAACAAGCTTCACATGTCTCATATCATTCGTAATCAAATGAGTCTAGAAATCCATTCTTATAGAGTATAGAAATGCGTTTCTCGTTTATATGTTCTAAATGACGTTGCCATAGGTATGTGGGATTTAAATCTTTAGATTTAAGCCTCTTAGAATTTATGTTGTAGACGGAATTAGATCAAGGATATACAACCCATTAAACAAAAGTGCATTACAATAATGCGTACTATAAAAATAATGGAGCAACACTTGTCCTTTATAGTGACAGAAAAACTTTTGTTGTCCAAACATGAAATATAAATTATATTCCTAATCATATAAGGTACTTAAAACCAATTGTCTAATTCTAAAATAAGTCCAGAAGGTAAACATAAGTGATAAATGCCTACAACTAACGCATCGACTCTTGCTCTATTCCCAACACGCAAATCGATCACCCCTTTAGCCAGTCATGTACTTCTCTTAAGATCCTGCACATTTCAACAAATGTGAGATCCACATCCAGTATCTAATACCCAAGATGAAGAGATTGACAAATGTGGCATCTATAACAAAAATACATGGTGGTGCTAGAATCAGTATTCCAAGCTTCTTGTCTTCCCGATATTTTGGGCAGTTTCTCTTCCAGTGGCCATGCTGACTACAATGGCGACATGGACCCTTAGCCACTCCAATAGTAGGCTTCAAGGCAACTTCCTTGAGCTTTGCAACCACCTTTCTCTTTCCTTTAGAGTTATGAGCAACTCGCTTTCTTTTCCACTTATTGGCCATCATTATGGCCTTGCCTTTACCTTTGTTAATACTCTGTTGAGCGGTCCTGAATATATTGAGCAAGTCTGGAAGAGTCTTGTTGATCTCATTCATGTTATAGTTCATGATGAACTCGATATAACTATCCGGCAACGATTGCAGATGAGATCAGCAGCCAAATCTTGGCTGAATGGAAACCCTAACCGGATGAGATTCTCAAGATAACCGATCATACATAGTACATGAGGTCCCACTAGGTTTCCCTCCGGTAGACTACACTTGAACAGTGCATTAAATACTTCATACTCATGACTTGCTTGCTCCTGGAAGAGCTGTCTCAAATGTATGATCATATTGTCACCTCCATGTTCTCATGTTGCTTCTGAAGCTCAGAGGTCATGGAACAAAGCATTAGGCAAGTCACATCAGTAGAGTCATCTATAATCTTATGATGTTCCTTCCTTACGGAGGCAGCAACATTAGCAGGTGGTGCTTTTGGAATTGGTTTCTCTAGAATGTACAAATTATTTTCTTGCTTGAGAACAATTCTTAAGTTTCTTTATAGTCTATAAATTTGATTCCAGGTAGTTTTTCCTTCTCAAGGACTGAAGGCAACGATAGTGTCTATGTTAGCAATTTGAAATCTACAAAATGAGACATATGTAATTTTAGTATTGTGAATAATTAAAATACACTTAAAAATAGCTAGATGATTAAGTATACCTCCCACTATTTTTCTTGATTTAATAGCCCTCACCATGAATTTGAAAAATATCATATATTTTCTAGTAGGCCAAGATCCTTATTTCACCTCCTCTTAATCTTGCTTTGGCAAGTCACCCAAAATTTTGTTATTTATGTAGAAACTCATTCCAATTGCATCCAATGCAACTCTTGGTTAAGTTAGGCGAATAAATACTTATTCTTTATATATCTCATAGATGTTTAGTTTTGATGCATGTTATGTGGCGAAATAACAATAAATAATTCCTGATCAAATCCCTCTACGAATCGCAGGAAGCATTCATAACGTGATAAGGGATAAACAGTTATGTACCTTGTTTGTCTGAACGATAACAATACGCAAAATGATTTCCACATCTCTACGAGAATCCACACCTAGGATTGAGTACTAGAATCCCCTTCACTTCTTTGTGCTAGCTACGCGAAGATGGAGGAAGAAAGAGGTCACACAAAATGAGGCACGGGACTGCGCGCCACAAGTTGGCCAACAACAGTTGGGGGGGGGGGGACGGGAAGGGTTTCAGCCCTGCCTTGTCTTGCTCTCCTTGCTCTGTTATTTTCACACAATGATGAATCTTATGAAAATAATAAGCTAGAAGTCCCTTTATATAGTTAGTAACTCCTTATTAACTACATATTTGCCCAATACTATTCCTGTCCATACAAAGATTAGTCCGCCTTGCAATTAGTCCAACTAACTCTGCTTGTGGTTGCGTTTTTATCATTTTTCCTTAATTAGTCCAAATAATTAATATCCAAATCAAGTTTAATCCATAAGGTGTGTGACCCCTTAGGTTTCTACTTAGTTGGTATTAACAATTACAAACATAGAGCGGTGTCTAGCAGCACATCTATGCCACCCAACTAATAGAAATATTTAGTGATCTTACAAACCTTGTGCCCAATGTTACCGTGGTGCATTATCCCTTTGTCTCTATATACGTATTGGACACGAGACATAAATGTCCCACTTGTTTATCCAATCCATAGTTTCTCGATCCTGGGAATAGGCTTATCTATACAGATAACATCAATATCCTATATTGATTATCCATGTCTTGACAGACATTCCATAAGCACTACCCCTTGAATGTCCGTGGATATTTACTCCCATTATGTAGGAGGGACAAATCCTCTCATCACTACCATATCTCAGTTTACTTCCTATTATGTCGGATAACCGCCTTTATTGCTACCCAGTGACGGTGCAACGTTTGACAAGATAAAAACATAATATTCCGCAACTAGAGTATCTAGAGAATTCAAATTTAAGGACTACAACACCATTGTCACTACGAGAAGCACTTGTGACATTAACATAATTTACATGTAGCCTTCTCATGGTGGGTCAATCCAGTATGCCATTACTCGTAATGCATACCTATGTGTTAGACTTGATATCTCCATATCAATATACCCACATACTTGTAGGGTTTTGATTCATGGATGCGCAACGGAAACACAAAAAATTATTAACCATGCAAAACCCTCCAAGGATCACAAGTCAAGAGACATAACGATGGTAAGAGAAGAAATCAATAACACACCTTAGGGTTCTCCTTTGATGACTTCAAATGCGAATTGTGTCACATTCTCTATAGTTGATCCACGCCTAGAGTTGAATTCTAGATCTTCCAATCCTTGGTGCTAGCCCGGAAAGAGGAAGAGGAAGAAGAATCACGCAGAACGAGACGAAACAAGGAGGTTTCGGCCTCCTTGTGGCCGACAGGGACGAGCGGCGGCAAAGGGGGGCGGCGGCTCCTCTTTGCTTGCTTGCTCTCTCCTTTTTGTTCTCTCCCACTCAAGTTACGATCAATAAAGTCATAAGTGTGGGAAGGAAGGAAGGAGTGTCCTTTATATAGTCCAACAAATCCTTGCCAACTACCTAAAGGACCTATTCTAGTCCTACTAGAATTCAATTTAGTCCCTTCCTTGCAAATTAGTCCCTACTAAGTTTGCAAGGTATTGCAAAGTGATACTTCTAATTAATTAATTAATCCTATTAATTAATTCTCAAATCTAGTTCAACTCTATATAGCGTGTGACCCCATAGGTTCTATCTAGTTGGTAGCAACAATTTTCTAATATGGAGCGGTTTCTAGCAAAACATCCATTCTAGCCAACTAATAGAATAGTCATCTTGACAAACCTTGTACAAGTAATTGTCTCATCTCTTTGTCTCTATATCCTGATTGGACACGAGACATACAAGTCACACTCGTATATCCAATCTACAGTTTCTCGATCCATGGGAATAGCCTTATTCGTGGAAATAACATCAATATCCAATATTGATTTATTTCAGTCTGGCCAGACATTCTATAAGCACTATCCCTCGAGTGGCCTAGGGTATTTGCTCCCGTTACGTGGGAGGGACAAATTCTATCTACGTCCACTACGATCTCTAAGCTTGCTTCTTATTGTATCCAGTACACGCCTTTATAACTACCTAGTTACGGTGTAGCGTTTAACGCTACCAAAATCACAATAATCCACAACTAGAATATCTAGCGACTTCAAGTCTAAGGATGACAATACCATTTCACCGCGAGAAGCACTTGTGACTTAACATAACGTGTATGTAGCCTTCTCGGAGATAGGTCAATCCAGTGCACCATTACCCTTAATGCACACCTATGTGATGGATCATGATATCTCCATATCAATCCAACCCCATACTAGTCTATATATGATTGTCCCATTAATCATTATAATAGACTAGGGATATTTAAGATAAACAACACAATTGTAAATCTAAGGACTTCATTATATTAAATATCCAATAAATAATAAAATGAATTTTCTAGCCACAGCTAAATTCATACTAAACTAGATTGCCTCTAGGGCATCTATTCCAACAATACTAGTCTTATAGTGATCGTTCTATTAATTGATATACATGACTAGGGATATTAAGATATACAAAAATTGTAATCTAAGGACTTCATTATATAAAATATCTCCATAAATAATAAAATGAATATTCTAGACAAAAACAATGTTCATACTATAATAAGATTGCCTCTAGGGAATCTATTCCAACATTATCTCACTTGCACCAGATCCAATCGTGAGTATCTCGTATGCCTATAGATCTAGTGTTCCCTTCATGCTTGATCTGAACAAGCGGCTTTGTAAGTGGATCTGACAGATTGTCATCTGTAGGAATCTTGCATATCTTCACATCTCCTCTATTGATAATCTCTCAAATATGATGGAACTTAGTGATACATGCTTGGATTTCTGGTGTGACTTGGGTTCCTTGAATTGTGCTATGGCCCAAGTGTTGTCACAATACAACTCAATTGGATCCACAATGCTAGGAACCACACCCAGCTCAGTGATTAACTTCCTAAACCAAACAGCCTCCTTTGCTGCACCCGATGCAGAAATGTACTCAACCTCAGTTAATGAATCACAACCGTCTCTTGCTTGGAACTCTTCAAGCTCACAGGTCCTCTATTTAGGCAAAACACAAATCCCGACTGCGATCTGAAATCATCATCGTCGGTTTGGAAGCTTGCGTCAGTGTAACCTTTTACACTTAGCTTTTAAGATACATCCTTAGTCCTTTTTAAGTACTTAAGGATATTCTTGACAACAATCCAGTGACTCTCACTTGGATTGGACTAATATTTTCTTGCCATTCTCAACGCATATGACACATCTGGTCTAGTACTAAACATGGCGAACATGATAGATCCTATGGACGATGCATGATGGATCTTACTCATAAGTTTCTTCTCAATCTCATTGGAAGGACAATCAGCCTTCGATCCATACGACATGGGCAAGAATCCTCTCTTGGATTCTTGCATGTTGAACCACTTCAACACCTTGTCCATATATGTAATTTGACTTAGGCTGAGAAGGTTCCTTGATCTATCCCTATAAATCTTGATACCAAGTATTTAAGCTGCATCACCTAAGTCTTTCATTGAGAAACACTTCCCTAGCCAATCTTTAACAGATTGCAAGGTAGGAATGTCGTTTCTAATGAGTAGTATGTCATCCACATACAAGACCAGAAACACAAAAGAGCTCCCACTAACCTTATTTTAAATAGAAGGCTCATCTTTGTTCTTTATGAAGTCAAACTCTTTGATTGTGTCATCAAAACTTCGATTCCAACTTCTAGAAGCTTGCTTGAATCCATAAATAGATCGCTGCAACTTACAAACTTTGTTTTCATGCTCTGGATCTGCAAAACCCTCTGGATGTGTCATTTAAACATTCTCAAGGAGGTTTCCATACAAAAACTCTGTTTTGATATCCATCTGCCAAATCTTATAGCCGTGATAAGCTGCAATAGCAAGTAAGATGCGAATGGATTTGGACATCGCGGCTGGGGAAAAGGTTTCATCATAGTCAATAACATGAATCTGTCTGAATCCTTTTTCCACCAATCGGCCCTTATAGGCAACCACATTGCCATCCGTGTGAGTCTTCTTCTTAAAGACCCACTTTCACCCTATGGGTCGAGCCCCTTTGGGGTGGTTCCTCCACAGTCCATACTTTGTTTGTATACATGGATTCCATTTTGGATCTCATGGCTTCAAGCCATTTCTTAGAGTCTGGACCTTTCATGGCCTCCCCATAGGTAGTAGGGTCATCATCCATGAGTAATACGTCACCGGGCTCAATAACGAGAAGTCCATACCTCACTGGCTCCTGATGTACCCCACTCGACCCATGAAGTTCTTGTGGTTATTTGAGCATGTCGCTCCACAACATCTTGTGGTTTCTGCTCATGTTCCATAGTAGGGTTAGTGGTTTGTGGTTCTCGAATTTCTTCAAGTTCTACAGTCCCTCCGTCTTGTTTCTTTAGAGACAAACTCTCTTTCTAGAAACACACCGGTCCGAGAAACAAACACTTTGTTCACAATTAGATTGAAGAAATAATATCCTTTCTTTCCTAAGGATATCCCACACACTTACACTAATCACAGTTCCGAGCTTGTCTGTTTGTAACGCTTTACATAGACATCTCAACCCACCAACCTTCATTAAAGACACTATGAGACGCCTCCCGATCCATATCTCATACTGAGTCTTCATGAGTGATTTGGATGGAACACGGTCAAGGGCAGAAGCTTCACCTAATAGAGCGTGTCACCAAAACGATATTGCATGTTCAGTCTGACACACCATAGTACCTATGTCAACCCTTGTTTGATTCCTCCTCTCGGACACGCCATTCCATTGTGGCGTTCCGGGCGGAGTGATTTAGGACAAGATCCCACACTCTCTAAGATAGTAGTCAAACTCTTGGCTTAAGTGTTCTCCTCCACGATCCGATCGTAGATTTTTAATACTTTTGCCAAGTTGCTTCTCTACTTCATTCTTGAATTCTTTGAACAATTAGAAGGATTCGGACTTGACTTCATAAGGTATACAAATCCATATATACTTAAGTCATTAGTAAATGTAATGAAATAAAGATAACCACCTTTTGCAGGCGTGGGAAACGGTCCACACACATCAGTATGTATGAGTGAAAATAACTCACTAGTCCTCCCACATTTTTTCTTGAAATGAGACTTAGTCATTTTTCCCAATAAACAAGCCTCACACGTCTCATATGATTGATAATCAAATAAGTCTAGGAATCCATCCTTATAGAGTCTAGATATGCGATTTTCATTTATATCGCCTAAACGACAATGCCATAAATAAGTAAAATTTAAATCATTAGTTTTAATCCTCTTGGTATTTACGTTATAGATGGAATTATCTAGATTAAGGATATGTAATCCATTAGACAAAAGAGCATTACAATACCACAAACCATCAAAATAAATGGAGCAACATTTTTCCTTTTTTAAATAGAAAAACATTTCTTGTCCAAACAAGAAATAGAAATAATGTTTCTGCTCATAGAAGGCACATAATAACAATTGTCAAATTATAAAATTAGTCCAGAAGGTAAAGAAAACTCATAAACGCCTATGGATAATGCAGCAACTCTTGCTCCATTCCCTACGCACAAGTCTATCTCCCCTTTAGCCAGACGTCTGCTTCTATTTAGATCTTGCACATTACAAAAAATGTGAGATCCACATCAAGTAACTAGTAGAAGATGAAGATATAAACAAATTGAAATATATAACAAAAATACCTGGTGGTGGTGCAATCACTATTTAGTGGCCAGTCTGACTACAATAGTGACATGCGCCTTTAACCACCCCGCCACCAGGTTTCAAGGCAACTTCATTGGGTTTTGAAATTGCATTGCCTTTCCCTTTAGAGGTCAAAGCAACTCGCTTTCTCTTTACTTTGTTAGCCATCATTATGGTCTTGCTTTTTCCCTTCTTAACGCTTTGTTTAGCTTTACTCAACATATTGAGCAAGTCTGGCGGAGTTTTGTTGATCTCATTCATGTTATAGTTCATGATGAGCTGACTATAACTATCCGGCAACGATTATAGGATGAGATCAGTAGCTAACTCTTGACTAACATGAAACCTCAGATGTGCGAGATTCTCCAAGTACCCACCGGGTTTCCCTCTGAGAGATGACATTTGAAGAACGTCTTAGATACTTCATACCGCTCATTCCTTGCCTCCTCTTGGAAGAGCTATCTCAAATGTATGATCATATCACACGCCCCCATGTTCTCATGTTGGTTTCGAAGCTCATAGGTCATTGTGCAAAGCATTAGGCAAGTCACATCATTAGAATCATCAAGGCTCTTTTGATGTTCTTTCCTTATTTCGGCAGTAGCATTGGCAGCTGGTGGTTCTGGAATTGGATTCTCTAGAATGTACAGTTTCTTTTCGTTCTTGAGAAAATTCTGAAGTTTCTGTTCGAGTTTAGGAAATTGATTCCAGACAGTTTGTCCTTTTCAAGGACTGATCGTAGTGATAGTGTCGATGTCAATGGATTTTTTGCCATTGGAATTCTACAAAATGAGAAATATACAAGTTTTTAGTATTTTGTGAACAAGCGAATACATATAACAATGACTAGATTATTAAATATAGCTCCTACTATTTTTCTTGTATTAATGGCCCTCAGCATTAATGCGGAAAATATCATATACTTTCTAGTGGACGAAGATCCGTATTTCACCTCTTTTTGAGCTTGCTTTGGCAAGTCACCCAAAAAATAGTTATTTAGGTAGGAAAACTTTCCAATTTCATCCTATGCAATTCTTGGTTCAAATGAGCAAATAAATCCTTATTTATCTATCCCATAGATAACCCCAATTGCATTGCCTCTAATCTTTCAATCCTATTTAAGTAGCTTAGTTTTGTTCATCCTCTTACTTCAATTGCACATTACTAGTTTGTGCCATCGCGCCATCTCTGGATGAATCAGATCACCTTGCTTTGGCAAGAGCGAGTTTAATACATAATGATTTTGACGAGTGTTAAGCAAGAGAAGGCAAAACACAATATTTTGTAGGGTTTTGTAACGGATTACGCAGCGGAATGAACATAAATAAATATCCGCACAAGACCCACCAAGGATCACAGGAATAGACATCATAACGATAGTAAATGATTAGTAGAAAGTACCTTGTTTATCTCCTTGGATGACTTCACACGTGAAATAGTGTTCACGTCTCTACGGGTAGTCCACGCCTAGGATCAAGTCTAGAGTCCTTCAAATCTGATGTGTTAGAAATTGATTGAAGGAGGAAGACGAAGAATCGCGCGAGAATGAACCAAAAGAGATGGCCGAGCCTCTTTTTGTGGCCGACGGGGTTGGGACGGTACTAGGAGGTTTTGACACTCTAGTTTCTCTATCTCATTCCTTTGTTCTCTCTTTGTGTTATAACAATTATGACACTCTCATAATTGAATAGATGCCTTAGAGGCAATCTAGTTTAGTATGAACTTATGTTGGCTAAAAAATTCATTGTATTATTTATTGGATATTTAATATAATGAAGTCCTTAGATTTAAAATTGTGTTGTTTATCTTATATATCCCTAGTCCATTATAATGATTAAATCGAACAATCATCTATAGACTACTATTGGGTTGGATTGATATGGAGATATCATGATCCAACACATGGGTATGCATTAGGGGTAATGGCATACTGGATTGACCCATCTCCAGAAGGATACATACATGTTATGTTGAGTCACAAGCGCTTCTCGTGGTGACAATGGTATTGTCATCCTTAGACTTGAAGTCAGTAGATTGTCTAGTTGTGGATTATTGTGATTTTGGTAGCGTCAAACGCTACACCGTAGCTGGGTAGCTATAAAGGCGTGTACCGGATACAATAAGAATCAAGCTTAGAAATCGTAGTAGATGTAGATAGAATTTGTCCCTCCAACATAACGGGAGCAAATATCCTAGGCCACTCGAGGGATAGTGCTTATGGAATGTCTGGCTAGACTCAAATAAATCAATATGGGATATTGATGTTAATTGCACGAATAAGGCTATTCCCAGGATCGAGAAACTATGGATTGAATATACGAGTATGACTTTATGTCTCGTGTCCAATCCGGATATGGAGACAAAGGGATGAGACAATCACTTTCACAAGGTTTGTCGGATGACTATTCTATTAGTTGGCTAGAATGGATGTCTTGCTAGAGACCGCTCCATATTAGCAGATTGTTGCTACCAACTAGATAGAACCTATGGGGTCACACACCTAATAGGGTTGAACTAGATTTGGAAATTAATTAATATGATTAATTAATTGGAAGGATCACCTTGCAACACCTTGCAAACTTAGTAGGACTAATATGCAAGGAAGGGACTAATCCGAATTCATGTAGGATTAGGAAGGGCCTTTAGGTAGTTGACAAGGAATCGTTGGACTATATAAAGGATACTCCTATCTTCCTTACCACACTATGCTCATAACATAAGTGTAGTGGGAAGGAAACAAAGGAGATAGAGATCAAGACACAAGGAGGCCGAACCTGACCCCCTTGGTCCGCCCCCTACCTGTCGACCATCAAAGAGAGGCTGAGCCTCTTCTTTGATCCTCGTTGTGTGATTTCTTCTTCCTCTTCCTCCGGTCCAAGCTAGCACAAAGGAGTTGGATGATCCAGAAATCAACCCTAGGCATGGATCAACCGTAGAGACGTGAAACAATTCATGTTACAAGTCATCACAGGAGACCTCTAAGGTGTGTTACTTGTTTCTTCCTTTTCCATCGTTATGATTCTCTTCCTTTGATCCTTGGAGGGTCTTGAATGGATAATTTTTTTCTTCTGCTGCGTATCCATGATCAAAACCCTACTTTGGTATCAGAGCCACAGGTCGTAGAACATAGACGTGGTTTATGTGTTACATCATGATAGTTTTACACTTTAAAATTTGTTGTTTATCGCGTAAAACAGACAAATCAAGCATATGATGCAATTTGTCAACGATTCAAAGAAGCAAGGCCTAGTTTCTGCATTGGATGCATGCCTTAGTGAGTTTGAGAAATTTTAGGATCTTAGATCTAGGGTTTGGGCACCAATTTGGAAACTAGTTTCAAATTTGGAAACATTTTGGCTTTGTGCAACAAGGAAGGAGTTGTTTTGCAAACAACTCAAGAGGTTCGGCCCTTGGGACCGCCCCTCACCCTCCTTGCTGCCCAATCCATCTAGGCCGGCCGGCCTAGGTGGTCGGCCAACTCCACTAGTTGGGCCGGCCGGCCTAGGCTCGGCCCGGGACGGCTCCAAGGAGGTTTGGCCATGTATTGTTGGGCCCCTTGGACCGTTTTGATCCTAGTAATCCTAAAATCAATTAGAAATTAACCAAGCACATTAAAATTGGATTTTAACTATTTATGTGCAATTCGCATGGTGATTGGATATGGCCTTAGGATGTGGTATGGCGTGATTGTTTAATTTTGTGGTTTGGTTTACGGCCTACGAGCTGATCAATTTGATATAATAATTAATTAGGGTTTACGGCCTGCGAGCCGATTTTTTTCTCAACGTGTGAGACTTATTTTATTTAGTGTAGGTGTTAGCTAGTTCTAGATATAATAGATTTTAGCCAAGATTGGAGAAAAGAAGCCCAAAGCCAAAGAAACCACAAAAGATGGAGCATGGAGCATTCCACAGGACTATGAAGGATGGACCAAAAGATGAAGACACATGGAGATGTGTTTGCTTTTAGGGTTCATAGATATTCCCATTGACTTGGGAATATCTTAGTCTAGAAAGGCCATATCCACATCACGTTTTTTTTTTTTTTTTTTTTTTTTTTTTTGTGGTTGTTTATTTTTCTGTCTTATTATTTTGTGATTGGTGTATGGATAATGCATGCAATTAGGATAATAAGATATTTAACAATCCGGATCTATTATTTGGAGTTATGCCCAAACTCAAAATAGATAGATCAGTTGATTTGGATCAACAAAACAATTAAAATAGAATTTTAAAATCCCTCAAAATTAAAATATTGTGTTTTTGCCTTCTCGTTATTTAAACACTCATCATCATCATGATTTATCAAGCTCGTGCATGCCAAAGCAAGGCGACTTGTTTCATAATGATGTGGTGCGATGGCACAAGCAAGTAATGTGCAATTGTTTAAGTAAGAGGTTGGACACAACTGGGTTGTTAATATGATTAAAACCTATAGGCAATCAATTGGGATTATCCATGCGGATGGATAAATAAGGAGTTATTTTCCCAATTGAACTAAGAGTTGCATGGGATGCAATTGGAATTGTTCCTACCAAAAGTAGTCAAATTTTGTGTGACTTGATAAAGCAAGCTCAAGAGGAGATGAAACATGGATCTTGGCCCACTAGAAAATATATTGATATTTTACGCATTAATATCTTAAGGATTATTAATCCGTAGAAAAATAGTGGGAGCTATGTTTAATAACCTAGCCATTATTAAATATAGTCAAAATTTCACAAATACTAAAACTTGCGTATTTTCCTTTTTTGGAATTCCAAATGGCAAACAACTCATTGAGTTCACAACATTCCCTACGCTCGGTCCTTGAGAAGGACAAGCTTTCGGGAAACAATTTCCTAGACAGGTACAAAAACTTAAGAATCGTTCTCAAACAAGTGAAGAAGTTGTACGCAATAGAGGAGCAAGTTCCAGCAGGTCCAGAAAACAATACTCCTGCATCCCTAAAGGCGTATCAGAAGCGTGTTGATGATGCTAATGATGTGGCCTGCCTCATGCTTTTAACCATGACCTCTGAGCTTCAGAAGCAACATGAGAACATGAATGCACTCGATATGATCGAACACTTGAAGCAGCTCTTCCAAGAGCAGGCAATGGTTGAGAGGTATGAAGTTTCTAAGGCATTGTTCAAGTGTCATCTGGCTGAAGGGAACCCTTTGGGATCTCATGTACTCGGTATGATCGGGTACTTGGAGAATCTCGCACGACTTAGGTTCCCGGTCGGCCAAGAGTTGGCCACCGATCTCGTGTTTCAATCGTTGCCCGAGAGTTATGGACAGTTCATCATGAACTATAACATGAACGAGATCGTGAAACCACTGCCAGACTTACTCAATATGTTGAGGACAGCTGAACGAAGCATCAACAAGGGTAAGGGCAAGCCCATTATGATGGTTCATAAAGGAAAGGGCAAAAGTTTTGCCTCATCCTCCAAGGGTAAAGGCAAGTCAGTTGCCAAACCCAAGGAACCTGCCCTTAAGCCTGTTAGTGGCATTGCCAAAGGTGTGACTAAAGTTTAGTGTCACTACTGCAGTCAGCCTGGACACTGGAGAAGGAACTGCCCAAAATATCTGGAGGACAAGAGGCTTGGAATAGTGATTCCACCACCACCAGGTATTTTTTTTGTAGAGGTCAATTTAACTATCTCTACATCATGGGTATTGGATACTGGATGTGGATCTCACATTTGTCGAAATGTGCAGGATCTAAAGAGAAGTAGAAGATTAGCTAATGGGGAGATAGACCTGCGCGCTGGGAATGGAGCAAAGATTGATGCATTGGCCGTAGGCGTGTACGAGCTGTCTCTGCCTTCAGGATTAGTTTTAGAATTAAATAATTGCTATTTTGTGCCTGCTATGAGCAGAAACATTATTTCTATTTCTTGTTTGGACAAGGAAGGTTTTATTATTTCAATAAAGAACAGTTGTTGTTCCATTTATTTTAATAATATTCACCATTGTAGTGCGCAATTATTTAATGGACTGTACGTCCTTGATCTAAACAATCATGTCTAAAACATTAATAGCTAAGAGGATTAAAATGAATGATTTAAATATGGCTTACTTATGGCACTGTCGTCTAGGCCACATAAACGAGAAACGCATATCTAGACTCCATAAGGATGGATTTCTAGACTCATTTGATTTTGAATCATATGAGACATGTGTGGCTTGTTTATTGGGAAAAATGACAAAGTCCCTTTTCAATAATAAAGGTGAGAGGACTAGTGAGCAATTGGCGCTCGTACATATTGATGTATGGAGGCCATTTGCCACGCCTTCCATGGGTGATTACATCTACTTCATCACATTTACTGATGATTTCAGTAGATATAGATTTGTATACCTTATGAAGGCCAAATCCGAATCTTTTAAAAGTTTCAAATAATTCAAGAGTGAAGTAGAGAAGCAAATTGGAAAAAGTATCAAGGCTCTACGATTGGATCGCGGAGGAGAATACTTGATCCAAGAGTTTAACGACTATCTTACGGAGTGTGGGATCGTGTCCCAACTCACTCCACCCGGAACACCACAATGGAATGGCGTGTCCGAGAGGAGGAATCAAACACTATTGGATATGGTTCGATCTATGATGTTTCAGGCCGATCTTCCATTATCGTTTTGGGGATATGCTCTACTAAGTGCAGCTTGTTGGAATAGATGCCCTAGAGGCAATCTAGTTTAGTATGAATTTGTAATTGGCTAGAAATTCATTTATTATTTATTGGATATTTAATATAATGAAGTCCTTAGATTCACAATCGTGTTGTTTATCTTAAATATCCCTAGTCAAGTATAATGATTAAATGGGACAATCATCTATAGACTAGTATGGGGTTGGATTGATATGGAGATATCATGATCCAACACATAGGTGTGCATTACGGAATGTTGCACTGGATTGACCCATCATCGAGAAGGCTACATACACGTTATGTTGAGTCACAAGTGCTTCTCGGGTACAATGGTATTGTCATCCTTAGACTTGAAGTCACTAGATATTCTAGTTGTGGATCATTGTGATCTTGGTAGCGTTAAACGCTACACCGTAACTGGGTAGTTATAAAGGCGTGTACTGGATACAATGAGAAGCAAGCTTAGAGATCGTAGTGGACGTAGAGAGGATTTGCCCCTCCCACATAACGGGAGCAAATATCCAAGGCCACTCGAGGATAGTGCTTATAGAATGTCTGGCCAGACTCAAATAAATCAATATATGGGATATTGATGTTATTTGCACGAATAAGGCTATTCCATGGATCGAGAAACTAGGGATTGGATATACGAGTGTGACTTGTATGTCTCGTGTCCAATCCGGATATGGAGGCAAAGGGATGAGACAATTACTTGTACAAGGTTGTCTAGATGACTATTCTATTAGTTGGCTAGAATGGATGTTTTGCTAGAAACCGCTCCATATTAGCAAAAGGTTGCTACCAACTAGATAGAACCTATGGGGTCACACGCTATATAGAGTTGTACTAGATTTGGAATTAATTAATTGGATTAATTAATTAGAAGGATCACTTTGCAAACCCTTGCAAACTTAGTAGGGACTAATTTGCAAGGAAGGGACTAAATTGAATTCTAGTAGGACTAGAATAAGTCCTTTAGGTAGTTAACAAGGAGTTGTTGGACTATATAAAGGACCCTCCTTCCTTCCTTCCCTACACACAACTTATGCTCTAAAGAGAACATAACAAGAGTAGGAGAGAAAAAGGAGAGAGAGAGCAAGCAACAAGAGGGACGCCGCCCCCTTGCCGCCGCCCACTCGTCCCCGACGCCACAAGAGGGTCGAGCCCCTTTTGTGCCTCGTTTTGCGTGATTCCTTCACCCTCCTTTCATTCCAGGCTAGCACCAAGGAGATTGGAGATCTAGGAACAACTCTAGGCGTGGATCAACTATAGAGAACGTGACACTATTCGCGTTTGAAGTCATCAAGGAGAACCCAAAGGTGTGTTTATGATTTCTTACCTTCACTATCGTTATGCATCTAGACTTGTGATCCTTGGAGGGTTTTGCATGGTTATTTGTTTGATTATGCTTCCGTTTGCGCGATCCATGAATCAAAACCCTACAGTGGTATCAGAGCCACAGGTCATAGAGCATAAACGTAGTTTATGTGTTACATTCTTGTTGTTTTACACCTTAATTTGTTGTTTATCGCGTAAAACAAGACAAATCAAGCATTGGATGCAATTTGTCAAAGAATTAATCATAACAAGACCCAATTATTGCATTGGATGCATCAATTGGTGAGTTTGAGAAATTTTAGGATCTAAGATCTAGGGTTTGGGCATCCTTGGGGAAGAAGGAGTTCTCCCAAAACAAGGAAACAACCAAACTTGGGCTCCAAGCAAGGAGGTTGTTTTGGAAACAACCTCCACAAGGAGGTTCGGCCCCCTAGGGGACCGCCCCCCTTGCTTGCCGCCCAAGCTTGGCGCCCTAAGGGGCCGGGTGGCCCTAACCCGCGGGCCTAGCTTGCGGGTTTTGGGCCGGGCCGGCCCTAGGGCTTTATGGTTCACTTTATTTGGGCCCGGGCAATTGGATTGTTGGGCCCATGGACCGTTTTAACCCTAGAAATCCTAAAATCAATTAAAATTGACCAAGCGCGTTAAAATTGGATTTTAACTGTTTATGTGCAATTCGCATGGTGATTGGATATGGCCTTAGGATGTGGTTTGATGTGGATGTTTAATTTTGTGGTTTGGTTTTACGGCCTGCGAGCCGATCAATTAATTGTAATAATTAATTAGGGTTTTTATGGCCTGCGTGCCATTTTTTTTTCTCAACTTGTGAGATTTATTTTATTTAGTATAGATATTAGCTAGTGCTAGATAAAGTAGATTGTTAGCCAAGATTGGAGAAAAGAAGCCCAAAGCCAAAGAAGCCACAAAAGATGGAGCATGGAGCATGGAGCACACCACATGACTATGAAGGATGGACCAAAAGATCAAGACGCATGGAGATGTGTTTGTTTAGGGTTCATAGATAATTCCATTGGCTTGGAATTATCTTAGTCTAGAAAAGGCCATATCCACATCACGTTTAATTTCTGTTTTGTGGTTGTTTATTTATTGTCTTATTATTTGTGTGGTTGGTGTATGGATGATGCATGCAATTAGGATAATAAGATAATTAGACAACCCGGATCTATTATTTGGAGTTGTGCCCAAACTCAAATAGATAGATTAGTTGATATTGATCAACAAAATAATTAAAATTGAATTGAAAAATCCCTCAAATTTCAAAATATTGTGTTCTTGCCTTCTCGTTATTTAAACACTCATTATCATCATTATTTATCAAGTTCGTGCGTGCCAAAGCATGGCGACTTGGTTCATAATGATGGAATGCGATGGCACGTAACAATGTGCAATTGTTTAGATAAGAGGTTGAACACAACTAGGCTATTAATTTAATTAAGAAACCTAGAGGCAATCAATTGGGATTATCCATAAGGATGGATAAATAAGGAGTTATTTGCCCAATTGAACCAAGAGTTGCATATGGGATGCAATTGGAATTGTTCCTACCTAAGAAGTAGTCAAATTATGGGTGACTTGCCAAAGCAAGCTCATAAGGAGATGAAAAAGATGGATCTTGGCCCACTAGAAAATATAAGGATATTTTCCGCATTAATATCTTGAGGGTTATTAATCCGTAGAAAAATAGTGGGAGCTATATTTAATAAACTAGCCATTATTAAATATAGTCAAAAATTCACAAATACTAAAACTTGCGTATTTTCCTTTTGTAGAATTCCAAATGGCAAACAACTCATCGAGTTCACAACATTCTCTACGATCTGTCCTTGAGAAGGACAAGCTCTCTGGAACCAACTTTCTCGATTGGTACAGAAACTTGAGAATTGTTCTCAAGCAAGAGAAGAAGCTGTACGCAATAGAGGAGCAAGTTCCAGAAGGTCCAGAGAATCAGACACCTGCTGCCTTAAAGGCGTATCAAAAGCGTGTTGATGACGCTAATGATGCGGCCTGCCTAATGCTTTGCACCATGACCTCTGAGCTTCAGAAGCAACATGAGAACATGAATGCTGTCGATATGATCGAACATCTAAAGCAGCTCTTCCAAGAGCAGACGAGGGTAGAGAGGTATGAGGTCTCAAAGGCACTGTTCAAATGTCATCTGGCAGAAGGGAACCCGGTGGGACCCCATGTACTCCGAATGATCGGATACTTGGGGAATCTCGCCCGGCTTGGGTTCCCGGTCGGCCAAGAGTTGGCAACGGATCTCGTGTTGCAATCGTTGCCCGAGAGTTATGGACAGTTCATTATGAACTATAACATGAACGAGATCGTTAAACCACTGCCAGATTTGCTCAACATGTTGAGGACGGCTGAACAGAACATCAACAAGGGTAAGGGCAAGGCCATTATGATGGTGCATAAAGGAAAGGGTAAAAGGTTTGCCTCTTCCTCCAAGGGCAAAGGCAAGTCAGTTGCTAAGTCCAAGGAACAAGCCCTTAAACCTGTTGGTGGCATTGCCAAGGTCGTGACTAAGGGTGAATGTCACTACTGTAGTCAACCTGGACACTGGAGGAGGAACTGCCCAAAATATCTGGAGGACAAGAGGCTTGGAATAGTGATTCCACCACAACCAGGTATTTTTGTTGTAGATGTCAATTTAACTGTCTCTACATCATGGGTATTAGATACTGGATGTGGATCTCATATTTGTCGAAATATGCAGGATCTAAAGAGAAGTAAAAGATTGGCTAAAGGAGAGGTAGATCTGCGCGTTGGGAATGGAGCAAAGGTTGCTGCGTTAGCCATAGGCGTGTGCGAGCTATCTCTGCCTTCAGGATTAGTTTTAGAATTAAATAATTGCTATTTTGTGCCTGCTATGAGCAGAAACATTATTTCTATTTCTTGTTTGGACAAGGAAGGTTTTATTATTTCAATAAAGAACAATTGTTGTTCCTTTTATTTGAATAATATTCACTATTTTAGTGCGCAATTATTTAATGGACTTTATGTCCTTGATCTAAGTAATCCTGTCTACAACATTAATACCAAGCGGATTAAAATAAATCCTGCTTATTTATGGCATTGTCGTTTAGGCCACATAAATGAGAAACGTGTATCTAGACTCCATAAAGATGGACTACTAGACTCATTTGATTTTGAATCATATGAGACATGTGAGGCTTGTTTGTTGGGAAAAATGACAAAGTCCCCTTTCAATAAGAAAGGTGAGAGGACTAGTGAGCAATTGGCACTCATACATACCGATGTGTGTGGACCATTTGCCACGCCAGCCATGGGTGGTTATGTCTACTTCATTACGTTTACTGATGATTACAGTAGATATGGATTTGTGTACCTTATGAGGGCAAAATCCGAATCCTTTGAAGTGTTCAAAGAATTCAAGAATGAAGTAGAGAAGCAACTTGGCAAAAGTATCAAGGCTCTACGATCGGATCGTGGAGGAGAATACTTGAGCCAAGAGTTTGACGACTATCTTAGAGAGTGTGGGATCGTGTCCCAACTCACTCCACCCGGAACGCCACAATGGAATGGCGTGTCCGAGAGGAGGAATCGAACCCTATTGGATATGGTTCGGTCTATGATGTGTCAAACCGATCTTCCATTATCATTTTGGGGCTACGCTCTATTAAGTGCAGCTTTTACCATTAACCGTGTTCCATCTAAATCAGTCATGAAGACACCATATGAGGTGTGGAGTGGGAGGCGTCCCACACTGTCGTTCATGAGGATTTGGGGCTGCGATGTCTATGTAAAACGTTTACAATCAGACAAGCTAGGGCCTAAATCGGATAAGTGTAAATTTGTGGGGTACCCTAAGGAAACTAAGGGATACTACTTCTACAATCCAACCGAAAACAAAGTGTTTGTTGCTCGGACTGGCGTGTTTCTAGAAAGAGAGTTTGTCTCTAAAGAAGCAAGTGGGAGGAATGTAGAACTTGAAGAAGTTCAAGAACCACAAATTACTGAACCGATTATGGAACATGAACAGGAATCACAAGCAGTTGTGGATCCACCTGTTCAGGTAACACAAGAGCTTCGTAGATCTAGTAGAGTGCGCCAGGAACCCGAGAGGTACGGACTTCTCGTAACTGATTCCGGTGACACGATGCTCATAGATGATGAGCCTACTATCTATGAGGAGGCCATGAATGGCCCAAACTCGCAGAAGTGGCTTGAGGCCATGAGATCCGAGATGGAATCCATGTATACCAACAAAGTGTGGACTTTGGTGGAACCACCTGATGGGGCGCGGCCCATAGGGTGCAAGTGGGTCTTCAAGAAGAAGATCGACATGGATGGTAATGTGATTACCTATAAGGGCCGATTGGTGGCTAAAGGATTCAGACAAATTCATGGTATTGACTATGATGAAACCTTTTCACCAGTCGCAATGACCAAATCCATCCGAATCCTACTTGCAATTGCAGCATACTACGACTATGAGATTTGGCAGATGGATGTCAAAACAGCATTCCTTTATGGGAATCTCCTCGAGGACGTGTATATGATACAGCCAGAGGGTTTTGAGGATCCAAAGCAAGCCAACAAAGTCTGTAAGCTGCAACGATCTATTTATGGATTGAAGCAAGCTTCTAGGAGTTGGAATCGACGTTTTGATGAAGTGGTCAAAGAGTTTGGCTTCATCAGAAACGAAGATGAGTCTTGTGTCTACAAGAAGGTTAGTGGGAGCTCTGTAGCTTTTCTGGTCTTGTATGTGGATGACATACTACTCATTGGAAACGACATTCCCATGCTGCAATCTGTGAAAGATTGGCTAGGAAAGTGTTTCTCAATGAAGACTTAGGGGAAGCAGCCTATATACTCGGTATAAAGATCTATAGAGATAGATCTAAGAGGTTGCTAGGCCTAAGTCAAAGTACATATATTGACAAGGTGTTGAAACGGTTCAACATGCAAGATTCCAAGAAGGGGTTCTTGCCCATGTCACATGGAATCACTCTTTCGAAGAGTGGTTGTCCTTCCAATGAGATTGAGAAGGAACGCATGAGTAGGATTCCCTATGCCTCGGCCATAGGATCTATCATGTACGCCATGTTATGTACTAGACCAGATGTGTCATATGCCTTGAGTATGACAAGCAGATACCAATCCAATCCGGGTGAGAGTCACTGGATTGCTGTCAAGAACATCCTAAAGTACTTGAGAAGAACTAAGGATGCTTTCTTGATGTTTGGCGGTGAGGAAGAGTTGCGTGTAAGGGGTTACACTGATGCAAGCTTCCAAACCGATAGAGATGACTTCAGATCACAGTCGGGATATGTGTTTTGCCTGAATGGAGCAGCGGTGAGCTGGAAAGTTCCAAGCAAGAGACGGTAGCTGATTCTACAACAGAGGCTGAGTACATTGCTGCAAATGGCGCAGCAAAGGAGGCTGTTTGGATCAGAAAGTTTGTTTCTGAACTTGGTGTGGTCCCTAGCATTGCGGATCCAGTGGAGTTGTTTTGTGACAACACTGGGGCGATCGCGCAATCAAAGGAACCCAGATCGCACCAGAAGTCCAAGCACGTGCTCAGGAAGTTTCATCTGATTCGAGATATTATCGATAGAGGAGACTTTCGGGTATGCAAGATTCCTACAGATGATAATCTGTCAGACCCGCTTACGAAGCCTCTCACGCAGTGGAAGCATGAAGGGCACACTAGGAGTATGGGCATACGAGATGCGCCAGATTGGCTCTAGTGCAAGTGGGAGACTGTTGGAATAGATGCCCTAGAGGCAATCTAGTTTAGTATGAATTTGTAATTGGCAAGAAATTCATTTATTATTTATTGGATATTTAATATAATGAAGTCCTTAGATTCACAATCGTGTTGTTTATCTTAAATATCCCTAGTCAAGTATAATGATTAAATGGGACAATCATCTATAGACTAGTATGGGGTTGGATTGATATGGAGATATCATGATCCAACACATAGGTGTGCATTACGGAATGTTGCACTGGATTGACCCATCACCGAGAAGGCTACATACACGTTATGTTGAGTCACAAGTGCTTCTCGGGTACAATGGTATTGTCATCCTTAGACTTGAAGTCACTAGATATTCTAGTTGTGGATCATTGTGATCTTGGTAGCGTTAAACGCTACACCGTAACTGGGTAGTTATAAAGGCGTGTACTGGATACAATGAGAAGCAAGCTTAGAGATCGTAGTGGACGTAGAGAGGATTTGCCCCTCCCACATAACGGGAGCAAATATCCAAGGCCACTCGAGGATAGTGCTTATAGAATGTCTGGCCAGACTCAAATAAATCAATATATAGGATATTGATGTTATTTGCACGAATAAGGCTATTCCATGGATCGAGAAACTAGGGATTGGATATACGAGTGTGACTTGTATGTCTCGTGTCCAATCCGGATATGGAGGCAAAGGGATGAGACAATTACTTGTACAAGGTTGTCTAGATGACTATTCTATTAGTTGGCTAGAATGGATGTTTTGCTAGAAACCGCTCCATATTAGCAAAAGGTTGCTACCAACTAGATAGAACCTATGGGATCACACGCTATATAGAGTTGTACTAGATTTGGAATTAATTAATTGGATTAATTAATTAGAAGGATCACTTTGCGAACCCTTGCAAACTTAGTAGGGACTAATTTGCAAGGAAGGGACTAAATTGAATTCTAGTAGGACTAGAATAAGTCCTTTAGGTAGTTAACAAGGAGTTGTTGGACTATATAAAGGACCCTCCTTCCTTCCTTCCCTACACACAACTTATGCTCTAAAGAGAACATAACAAGAGTAGGAGAGAACAAAGGAGAGAGAGAGCAAGCAACAAGAGGGACGCCGCCCCCTTGCCGCCGCCCACTCGTCCCCGACGCCACAAGAGGGCCGAGCCCCTTTTGTGCCTCGTTTTGCGTGATTCCTTCACCCTCCTTTCATTCCGGGCTAGCACCAAGGAGATTGGAGATCTAGGAACAACTCTACGCGTGGATCAACTATAGAGAACGTGACACTATTCGCGTTTGAAGTCATCAAGGAGAACCCAAAGGTGTGTTTATGATTTCTTACCTTCACTATCGTTATGCATCTAGACTTGTGATCCTTGGAGGGTTTTGCATGGTTATTTGTTTGATTATGCTTCCGTTTGCGCGATCCATGAATCAAAACCCTACACAGCTTTCATTAACCGTGTTCCATCTAAATCAGTCATGAAGACACCACATGAGATGTCGAGTGGGAGGCGTCCTACACTTTCTTTCATGAAGATTTGGGGCTGCAATGTCTATGTAAAACTTTTACAATCGGAAAAGCTAGGGCCTAAGTCGGATAAGTGTAAGTTTGTAGGGTACCCTAAGGAAACTAAGGGCTACTATTTCTACAATCCAAATGAGAACAAGGTGTTTTTTGCTCGGTCCGGCGTTTTTCTAGAAAGATAGTTTGTCTCTATTGAAGCAAGTGGGAGGACTGTATAACTTGAAGAAGTTCAAGAGCCACAAAGCACTAATTATTCTATGGAACATGAGCAAGAACCACAAGTGGTTGTGGAGCAACTTGTTCAAGTAGCACAGGAGCTTCGTAGATCTAGTAGAGTGCGCCAGGAGCCGGAGAGGTATGGATGTGACTAAAACTGGTGACACAATGCTCATGGATGATGAGCCTACTACCTATGAAGAGGCCATGAAAGGGCCGGACTCTCAGAAGTGGCTTGAAGCCATGAGATCCGAGATGGAATCCATGTATACCAACAAAGTATGGACTTTGGTGGAACCACCCGAAGGGGCGCGACCGTTAGGGTGCAAGTTGGTCTTCAAGAAGAAGATCGACATGGATGGTAATGTGATTACCTACTAGGGCCGATTGGTGGCTAAAGGATTCAGACATTTTCATGGTATTGAATATGATGAATCCTTTTCACCAATCGCTATGACCAAATCCATTTGAATCTTACTTGGCATTGCAGCATACTACGACTATGAGATTTGGAAGATAGATGTTAAAACAGCATTCCTCTATGGGGATATCCTCGCGGACGTGTATATGATACAGCCCGAGGGTTTTGAAAATCCAAAGCAAGCCAACAAAGTCTATAAAATGCAACGATCCATTAATGGGTTGAAGCAAGCTTCTAGGAGTTGGAATCGACGTTTTGATGAAGTTGTCAAAGAGTTTGCCTTCATCAGAAACGAATATGAGTCTTGTGTCTACAAGAAGGTTAGTGGCAGCTCGGTAGCTATTCTGGTCTTGTATGTGGATGACATACTACTCATTGGAAACGACAGTCCCATGCTACAATCTGTTAAAGATTGGCTAGGAATGTGTTTCTCAATGAAGGACTTAGGGGAAGCAGCCTATATACTAGGTATAAATACCTATAGAGATAGATCTAGGAGACTGCTAGGCCTAAGTCAAAGTACATATATAGACAAGGTTTTGAAGTTGCTCAACATGCAATATTCCAAGAAGGTATTCTTGCCCATGTCACATGGAGTCATTCTTTCGAATAGTGATTGTCCTTCCAATGAGATTGAGAAGCAACGCATGAGTAGAATTCCCTATGCCTCGGCCATAGGATCTATCATGTACGCCATGTTATGTACTAGACCAGATGTGTCATATGCCTCGAGTATGAGAAGCAGATACCAGTCCAATCCAGGTGAGAGTCACTGGATTGCAGTCAAGAACATCCTAAATTATTTTAGAAGAACTAAGGATGCTTTCTTGATATTTGGTGGTGAGGAAGAGTTGCGTGTAAGGGGTTACACGGATGCAAGATTCCAAACCAACAAAGATCATTTCAAATCACAATCGGGATATGTGTTTTGCCTGAATGGAGCCGCGACGAGCTGGAAGAGTTCCAAGCAAGAGACAGTGGTTGATTCTACAACAGAGGATAAGTACATTGCTGCGAATGGCGCAGCAAAGGAAGTTGTTTGGATAAGGAATCTCCTTTCTGAAATTGGTGTGGTTCCTAGCATTGCGGATCCAATAGAGTTGTACTGTGCGCAATCAAATGAGCCCCGATCACACCAGAAAACCAAACACGTGCTCAGGAAGTTCCATCTTTTTCAAGATATTATCGATAGAGGAGACGTTCGGATATGCAAGATTCATACAGATGAGAATCTGTCAGATCCACTTACAAAGCCGCTTGTTCAGCGCAAGCATGAATGGCACACTAGGAGCACTGGAATACGGGATGCATCAAATTGGCTCTAGTTCAAGTGGGAGACTGTTGGAATAGATGCCCTAGAGGCAATCTAGTTTAGTATGGGGTTGGATCGATATGGAGATATCATCTAGATTGCCCTAGAGGCAATCTAGTTCATTTGGGCTAGAAAAGTCATTGTATTATTTATTGGATATCTAATATAATGAAGTCCTTAGATTTACAATTGTGTTGTTTATCTTAAATATCCCTTGTCCATTATAATGATTACATGGGACAATCATCTATAGACTAGTATGGGATTGGATTGATATGGAGATATCATGATCCAACACATGGGTATGCATTAGGGGTAATGGCATACTGGATTGACCCATCTACGAGAAGGCTACATACATGTTATGTTGAGTCACAAGTGCTTCTCGTAGTGACAATTGTATTGTCATCCTTATACTTGAAGTCACTATTATTGTGATTTTGGTAGCATCAAACGCTACACCGTAACTAGGTAGCTATAAAAGTGTGTACCGGATACAATAAGAAGCAAGATTAGAAATCGTAGAAGACGTAGATAGAATGTGTCCCTCCCACATAACGGGAGCAAATATCCTAGGCCACTCGAGGGATAGTGCTTATGAATGTCTTGCCACACTCAAATAAATCATTATGGGATATTGATGTTATTTGCACGAGTAACGCTATTCCCAGGATCGAGAAACTATGGATTGGATATACGATGTTACTTGCATGTCTCGTTTCCAATCCGGATATGGAGACAAGGGGATGAGATAATTACTTGCACAAGGTTTGTCGGGTGCTATTGTATTAGTTGGTTAGAATGGATGTCTTGCTAGAGACCGCTCCATATTAGCAATTTTTTGCTAGCAACTAGATAGAACCTATGGGGTCACACGCATAATAGGGTTGAACTAGAATTGGTAATTAATTAATATGATTAATTAAATGGAAGGATCACTTTGCAACACCTTGCAAACTTAGTAGGACTGATATGCAAGGAAGGGACTAATCCGAACTCATGTAGGATTAGGAATGGCCTTTAGGTAGTTGATAAGGTGTTGTTGGACTATATAAATGATAGTCCTATCTTCCTTCCCACACAAATACTAATTCTCACAACATAAGTTGAGTTGGAAGGAAACAAATGAGAGAGAGAGAGAGCAGGACACAAGGACGCCGAACCCGACCCCCTTGGTCCGCCCTCGGGCCCGTCGGCCATCAAAGAGAGGCCGAGCCTCTTATTTGATCCTCGTTGGTGATTTATTATTCGTCTTTCTACGGTCCAAGCTAGAAAAAAGGAGTAGGAAGATCCAAATATCAACCCTAGGTGTGGATCAACCGTAGAGACGTGACACAATTCACGTTACAAGTCATCACAGAAGAGCTTTAAGGTGTGTTACCTGTTTCTTCCTTTACCATCGTTATGATTCTCTTCCTGTGATCCTTGGAGGGTCTTGAATGAATAATTCTTTTCTTCCGATGCGTGTCCATGATCAAAAACCTACATCTCATATATGAGAAATAAGCTAGGAGTATTATTTATATAGTTAATAACTACTTATTGACTACATAAATCCCCAATACTAATCATGCCCATACATGAATTAGTCCACATTGCATATTAGTCCTACTAAGTTTGCATGTGGATGCGTATTGATCCTTCTATTTAATTAATCATATTAATTAATTCCCAAAGTCTAGTTGAATCCATATGGGGTGTGACCCCATACGTTTCTACTTAGTTGGTAGTAACGATTACTAACATGGACCGGTGTCTTGAAAAACATTCACGCCACCCAACTAATATAAATAGTCAGTAATCCATCAAAACTTGTGACTATATTTTCTTATCCCTTTGTCTCTATATCCGCATTGGACACTAGACATACAGTCACACTCTTATATCCAATTCATAATTTCTCGATCGTGTGAATAGTCTTATCCATGCAGATAACATCAATATCCCATACTGATTTATCGAAGTCTGGCCAAACATTCTATAAGCACTACCCCTCGAGTGATGGCATACAATTTCTCCCGTTACGTGGGAGGGAAAAATTCTACGTACATAACTAACATCTCTAAGCTGGCTTCCTATTTTTTCCGACTCGCGCCTTTATTCCTACCCAGTTATGGGGTAGCGTTTGACAATGTGAAAACACAATATTCCACGACTAGAGGATCTAGTGACTTCAAGTCTAAGGATGACAATACCGTTGTCACTACGAGAAGCACTCGTGACTTTACATAACTTGCTGCAGCCTTCTCGTTGTGGGTCAATCCAGTATGCGATTACTCCTAATGCATACCCATGTGCTAGACTTGATATCTCCATATCAATCTACCCACATACTAGTCTATAGATGATCGTCCAATTAATTATTATAATTGACTAGGTATATTTAAGTTAAACAATACATTTATAATATAAGGACGTCATTATATTAAATATCTCCACAAAATACAATGATTATTCTAGACAAACTATTTTTCATACTAAACTAGATTGCCTCTAGGGCATCTATTCCTACAGTCTACCACTTGCACTATAGCCAATCCGGTGCATCTCGTATGCCAATAGATCAAGTGTGTCCTACATGCTTGCGCTGAACAAGCGGCTTCGTAAGTGGATGTGACAGATTCTCATCTGTAGGAATCTTGCATCTCCTCACATCTCCTCGATCGACATCTCTCGAATAAGTTGGAACTTCCTGAGTACGTGTTTGGATTTCTGGTTTGACCTGGGATCCTTTGATTGTGCGATCTCTCTAGTATTGTCACAATACAACTCAATTGGATCCACAATTCTAGGAACCACACCAAGCTCAGTAATGAACTTCCTAATCCAAACAGCTTCCTTTGTTGCGTCACTCGCAGCAATGTACTCAGCCTCAGTTATAGAACCAACAACCGTCTCTTGATTTGAACTCTTCTAGCTCACAACTCTGTAGGGTTTTGTAACACATTACACAACATAAATAAAAAAAATTGATCTGCACAAGACCATCCAAGGATCACAAGTCTAGACATCATAAAGATAGTAAGGGTTTAGTATCAAATATCTTGTTTCTCTCCTTGGATGCCTTCACCCGTGAAATAGTGTTCACATCTCTACCGAAAGTCCACGCCTAGGATCAAGATCTAGAACCTTCCACGTCTTGTGCTAGCAACGGAAGGAAGGAGGAAGAAGAAGAATAAAAATCACGAAAACCAAAGAGCGGCGCGCCTCCTTGAGGCCCACGGTGCACGGTGGGGGGGGGGGGGGGGGGACGGGTCTAGGCTTCGGCCTAGGCTTGTCTTGCTCTCTCTCCTTGCTTTGTTCTCCCCTAATCAATGTGTGTTATGAGAATTAGTATAAAAGTAAGCTAGGAGTGTCCATATATATAGTCTAACAACTCCTTGTTAAAAACATATTAGCCCCAATACTAATCATGTCCATACACGGATTAGTCAATTTTGTAAACTAGTCCTACTATGTTTGCATATGGTTGCATATTGATCATTATATTTAATTAATCATATTATTTAATTCCCAATTCTAGTTTAATCCATATGGTGTATGACCCCATAGGCTTTTATTAGTTGGTAGTAACGATTACTAACATGGAGCGGTGTCTAGCAACACATCCATGCCACCCAAATAATAGAAATAGTTAGTAATCCGACAAAACTTGTTACTATATTGTCTCATCCCTTTGTTTCCATATACGGATTGGACACAAGACGTACAAGTCAAACACGTATATCCAATCCATAGTTTCTCGATCCTGAGAATAGTCTTATCCATGTAGATAACATCAGTATCCTATATTGATTTATCTGAGTATGACCAGACATTCTATAAGCACTACCCCTAGAGTGGACGCGGATATTTGCTCCCGTTATGTGGAAGGGAAAATTCTATCTACATAACGACCATCTATATGCTTGCTTCCTATTGTGTCCGATATGCGCCTTTATTCTACTCAATTATGGCCCAGCGTTTGACGATGTCAAAACATAATATTCCACAACTAGAGGATCTAGTGACTTCAGTTCTACAGATAACAATACCATTGTCACTACGAGAAGCACTTGTGACTTTACATAACTTGTATGTAGCCTTCTCGTTGTGGGTAAATCTAGTATGCCATTACCCCTAATGCATACCCATGTGCTAGACTTGATATCTCCATATCAATCTACCCACATACTAGTCTATAGATGATCGTCCAATTAATCAATGTAATTTACTAGGGATATTTAAGATAAACAACACATTTGTAATCTAACGACTTTTAATCTATTCCAACAAGCTCCTCCATTCATGCAATACACAAATCCCGACTGCGATCTGAAATCATGTATGTCGGTTTGGAAGCTAGCGTCCCTGTAACCCCTTACACCCAACTCTTCATCACCTCCAAATATCAAGAACACATCCTTAGTTCTTCTCAAGTACTTAAGGATGTTCTTGACTGCAATCCAGTGACTCTGACCCGGATTGGACTTATATATGCTGGTCATGCCCAACGCGTATGACACGTCTGGTATAGTACACAACATGGCGTACGTGATGGACCCAGTGGCCGAAACATAGGGAGCCCGACTCATGCGGTCTTTCTCAATCTCATTGGAAGGACAATCATCCTTCGAATGGGTGATTCCATGCGACATGGGCAAGAATCCCTTCTTGGAATCTTGCATGTTGAACCAATTCAACACCTTGTCTATATATTTACATTGACTTAGGCCTATCAGATTCCTCGATCTATCTGTATAGATCTTGATACCAAGTATATATGCTGCATCCCCTAAGTCCTTCATTGAGAAACACTTTCCTAGCCAATCTTTCACAGATTGCAAAATGAGTAGTATGTAATCCACATACAAGACAAGAAACACAACACAGCTCCCACTAACCTTCTTGTAGACGCAAGGTTCAACTTCATTCTTAATGAAGTCAAATTCTTTGACTGCGTCATCAAAACGTCGCCAACTCCTAGAAGCTTGCTTCAATCCATAAATGCATCGTTGCAACTTACAGACTTTATTTGCATGCTCTTGATCCACAAAACCCTCCGGTTGTGTCATGTATACATACTCAAGCAAGTTTCCATACAGAAACGCTGTTTTGACATCCATCTGTCTAATTTCATATTCGTGATAAGCTGCAATAGCAAGTCGGATTCGAATGGATTTGGTCATCGCGACTGGTGAGAAGGCTTCATCATAGTCTATACCATGAATCTGTCTAAATCCTTTTGCCACCAATCGGCCCTTATAGGTAATCACATTACCATCCATGTCGGTCTTCTTATGGAAGACCCATTCTCACCATATGGGCCGCGCTCCTTGGGGTGGTTCCGCCGAAGTCCACACTTTGTTGGTATACATGGATTGAATCTCGAATCTCATGGCTTTAAGCCACTTCTGAGATTCCAACCTTTTCATGGCCTCTCCATAGGTAGTAGGCTCATCATCTATGAGAAACCTATCACCAGGCTCAGTCATGAGAAGTACATACCTCTCTGGCTCCTAGCGCACTCTACTCGACTTACGAAGTTCTTGTGTTACTTGAACAGGCTGTTCCACAACATCTTGTGGTTCCTGTTCATGTTCCTTAGTAGGATCAGTTGTTTTTGGATCTTGAACTTCTTCAAGTTCTATATTCCTACCACATGCTTCTTTAGAGATAAAGTCTGTTTCTAGAAACACGCCGGACCGGGCAACAAACACTCTGTTCTCGGCAGGATTGTAGAAGGAATATCCCTTAGTTTCCATAGGGTATCCCAAAAAATTACACTTATCCGACTTGAGCCCGAGCTTGTCTGTTTGTAAATGTTTTACATAGACATTGCAGCCCCAAATCCTCATGAAGGACACTGTGGGACGCCTCCCACTCTACATCTCATATGGAGTCTTCATACTGATTTAGATGGAACACGATTAATGGTGAAAGCTGCACACAATAGAGCGTGACCGAAAATGAAATGGAAGATCAGTTTGACACATCATAGATCGAACCATGTCCAACAGTGTTCGATTCCACCACTCGGAGACGCCACTCCATTGTTGTGTTCCGGGTGGAGTGAGTTGGGACAAGATCCCACACTCTCTAAGATAGTCGTCAAACTCTTGGCTCAAGTATTCTCCTTCATGATCCGATCGTAGAGCCTTGATAATTTTGCCAAGTTGCTTCTCTACTTCATTCTTAAATTCATTGAACTTTTCAAAGGATTTGGATTTGGCCTCCATAAGGTAAACAAATCCATATCTACTGTAATCATCAGTAAACATAATGAGATAGACGTAACCATCCCTGGGAGGCGTGGCAAATGGACCATATACATCAATATGCATGAGTGCCAATTGCTCACTAGTCCTCTCACATTTCTTATTAAAGTGGACTTTTTCATCATTCCCAATTAACAAGTCTCACATGTTTCTTATGATTCAAAATCAAATGAGTCTAGAAATCCATCTTTATGGAGTCTAGATACACGTTTCTTGTTTATATGGCCTAGGCGACTTTGCCATAGATAATCAGGATTTAAATCATTCATTTAATTCCTCTTGGTATATATGTTATAGTCACGATTACTTAGATCAAGGATATATAACCCATTAAATAATTGCGCACTACAATAGTGAATACTATCAAAATAAACGGAGCACCTTTTGTCCTTTATTGAAATAGTAAAACCTTCCATGTCCAAACAAGAAATAAAAATAATGTTTCCGCTCAAAGCAGGCAAAAGTAGCAATTCTCTAATTCTAAAATAAACCCTGAAGGCAAAGACAGCTCGTACACACCCACGAACAATGCAGCAACCTTTGCTCCATTCCCAACGTGCATATCTATTTCCCCTTTAGCCAATATTCTACTTCTCTTTAGATCCTTCACATTTCAAAAAATCTGAGATTCAAATCCAGTATCCATTACCCATGATAAAGAGATTGTTAAATTGATCTATAACAAAAATACGTGGTGGTGGAATCACTATTTCAAGCATTTTATCCTCCAGATACTTTGGGCAGTTCCTCTTATAGTGTCAAGGCTGACTATAGTAGTGACAATCACCCCTAGTCAAGCCCTTGGCAACGCCACCAGCAGGAAGGGCAGTTTCCGTGGGTTTTGCAACTGACTTGCCTATCCCTTTGGAGGTAGAAGCAAATATTTTTCTCTATCCTTTGTTCACCATCATGATGGCCTTGCTCTTTCCCTTTCGATGATTTGTTCAGTTGTCCTCAACATATTGAGTAAATCTGGCAGCGGCTTGACGATCTAATTCATGTTATAGTTCATGATGACCTGTCCATAACTATCAGAAAACGATTGCAATATGAGATAAGTGACCAACTCTTGGCCCACCGGAAACCCGAGGTGTGCGAGGCTTTTCAAGTACCCGATCATACGGAGTACGTGAGGCCCCATGGGGTTTCCCTCTGAAAGATGAAATTTGAATAATGCCTTGGAAACTTCATGCCGCTCAACCCTCGCCTGCTCTTGGAAGAGCTGCTTCAAGTGTATGAACATATCATACGCATCCATGTTCTCATGTTGCTTCTGAAGCTCAGAGCTCATGGTACAAAGCATAAGGCAAGCCGCATCATTAGCATCGCCAACGATCTTCTGGTGTGGCTTTATGGCTGCAGCAGAATAATTTTCTGGACCCTCAGGAACTTTCTCCTCTGGAGTGTAAAGTTTCTTTTCTTGCTTGAGAACGATTCTCAAGTTTCTTTACCAGTCTAGGAAGTTTGTTCCATTAAGCTTGTCCTGCTCAAGGACAGCTCGTAGGGAATGTGATGAATTTGATGAGTTCTTTGCCATTGGAATTCTACAAAATGAGAAATATATAAGTTTTAGTATTTTATGAACAAATAACTACATTTAATAATGGCTAGATTATTAAATATAGCTCCCACAATTTTTCTCAGTTTAATAACCCTCTATACTAATGTGGAAAATATTACTATATTTTCTGGTGGGGCAAGATCCATATTTCACTTCTTTTTGAGTTTGTTTTGGCAAGTCACCCAAAAGTTAGTTATTTAGGTAGGAACAATTTCAATTGCATCCCTAAGCACCTCTTGGTTAAATTGGGCAAATAAATCCTTATTATCTATCCCATAGATAATCCCAATTGGTTGCCTCCAACAATTTCATATTACTTGCTTTTGCCATCGCATCACATCATGATGAGTCAAATCACCTTGCTTTGGCACATACGAGCTTGATAAATTATGATCATGATGAGTGTTTAAGTAACGAGAAGGCAAAGCACAATATTTAAATTTGAGGGATTTGTCCTTTCAATTTTAATTGTTTTACTGATCCATATCAGCTGATCTACTTATTTGAGTTGGGAAACTCACAATAAAAGATCCGGGTTGCATTATCTTGTTACCGATTTTGCTTTTATCAACCTTACACCAACAATAAATAGCAAGACAATTAATCAAAAATCCAAAAACAAAAATTAAACGTAATATGGATATGGCCTCTAAACTAAGATATTCCCAAGCCAATGAGAATAACTATGAACCCAAAAAATAGCAAGCTCATCTTCATGTGCCTCCATCTTTTAGTCCATGCTCCATAGCTTTGTTGAATGACGCCATTTTGTGATTTCTTCTATTCTTTAGGTTTCTTCTTCAAGTCTTGGCTATCATCTACTCTATCCAATACTAGCAAGAATTTATACTAAATAGAGAGATCTCACAAGTTGAGAAGAAGACCGGCTCGCAGGCCGTAAAACCTAATTAATTATTACATTATTATAACAATAAAACCAAACCACAAAATAAAAAAATCACAACATCCACACCTAAGGTCATATCCAACCACCATGCGAATTGCACATATGCAGTTAAAACGGTCCAAGAGGGTCCACCGGCACTTTTCTGAACCCAAATGGACCGCCACAAGCCACCGGGCCGACCGGCCCTAGGACGCACGGTCCAACCGGGCACCTAGGCCGGTCTGGCCTTGTGGCCGTGTCCTTGCTTTCCGCACAAGGACGGTGTAAGTTCACAGGTTTCACAGGCTTAAAATAGAAGAGCTATTTCAAGGCCTTGAATCAGTTTTCAAAGCCTTGAATTTTCACAAGTTTCACAGGCTTGAAATTGCAGCCATTTAGAGACCTTGAAACAACATTCAAAGCCTTGAAACTGTCTGTCCTGTATGCATATTCTAAGGGGGAGTTTTTATTAATTTTTATGATCTTATTCAAACTCTCTCACCCCTATGATTGATCTGTTATTACTTGATGATGAAATAAAAAAGCTTTTGATTCACTTAGACTTCATCTGATTAACCTGTTTGACTTAGTTTTGCACGGAAATTCATTTCCTATTTTGCAAGGTTGGTTTCCTAACCTGGGTTTTGCAGGAAAGGAAATAATGAGAGAATGTGATTCTGTGATCAATCAGACACTCAATACAGCTTCTCAGTAAGTCTAAAGACATATCGACTATCCGTTGGGAAGAGTGTTGGAGAAGTCAAAGATTGTAGCCTAATAAACAGGAAGTTTGTTGCTGAAAATCAGGAAGATTTGCTAATCTTTTGAGCAGCATAAATGAAGCTCAATTTGAAGCATTTTATAGAACACTCAATTGGCAAAAAGAGAGACACATTTCAGGATTGACAAGCATCAAAGAAGCACATCATTCTCACAATCCATCTCACAGAAGATCACTACATTTTTCACTGCAGTTTCACTTCCAGTGTTATTCTATTCTGAACTTAATTTGTATATCATTCTTGTATTACTTCTAGATCTCATTTTCAAGGATTTTTCAAAGTGAACAATAGATAATTCTTAGTTAATCATTTAGCTAGAGCAGGTACTAGATAGGTTAGTGAGAACCACAAGCTGTGACAGAGTAAGACATATCCATGTGCTTGAGATCTAGGGCTTAGCTTTTTATTAATAAGAATTTTGATGAAAATACTGCAGGGAGAAGATCCCTGAGGTAGAGACGTTGTTCCAAGTGGACTAAACTCTATAAATCCTGTGTCACTTGCATTTATATTTTAATTCTCATTTTTTGATCTACTCAGCAATCAAACTAGTCTGTTTTTAAGGGTTTGAAACCCTTTTCAAGGCCTTGAACAAGACTTGTCCGTTTTCACTTAAACTGTATTTCATTTCGAAGGCTTGAAATTGTTTGCAAGGCCTTGAACTTCATTACTCTTCTCAGAAAACTCTCATCTTTGCATATTTTACAAAAAATTGGCATACTCTATTCAACCCCCCTCCCTAGAGTATTTGTGCTGCATTTATACGTGCTTACTCCCATTTCAATTGGTATCAGCGCTTGTATCACTGTATAGATTTAACCATATGGTGATCATGAGTACTGCAGGTGATGGTGGTTTCTCACAGGTAAGAGCTGCTAATAGACATCCTCTATTTTGTGGAGATAATTTTGCTCACTGGAAAGCCTTGATGAAAGTGTTCATCATTGATCAAGACATAGAGCTATGGACCATTATTCAGAATGGACCTCACACTTTCTACACATAGAAAGATGGTATTAAAACTCCCAAATCTGAATACTTTCATCTATATTAGAACAGTTCTCTAAAATTTCAAAGCTATTAATATCTTGTATTGTGCTTTTGAGTACAGATGAATTCAACAGGATTTCAGGCTGTAAGACTGTCAAGGATATCTGGGATAATCTTGTGGTGTTATTTTAAGTAACCAGTCAAGTCAAGCAAACCAAGATCAACATCTATCTCAGACAATATGAGTTATTCTAGATGAATGCAGATGAGTCAATTAGAGACATGTTCAAAAGGTTCATACACATTGTCATTAACCTTGATTCACTTGGAAAGCATATTACCAATGAAGAAAATGTGAGGAAGATTATGAGAAGTCTTCCAAAGGCAAAATGGGAACCAAAGACTACTGATATTGAGGAAGCTCAATATCTCTCATCACTCCAACTTGATGACCTACAAGGGAAGCTTCTGACACATGAAATATCCATGAATGAAGCTGATGGAGAGCTACCAAAAGGTGTCAAGAACTTAGAACTCAAGGCCAAAGAGAATGAGAAAATTCAAATCCTTGAAACTGAGGATAATGATGAAGATACATTTTCTTTTATTTCCAAAGCCTTTACCAAAATCCTTAAGATGAAGAAAAACTTAGGAAACAAAGACTTCAACAGAGGAAGACACATATCATCCAGTAGCAAGGACTACAAAGGTAAGTCTTCTTCACAAAATAATAAATCAAAAGTCATGAATTGCTTTGAGTGTGTTGATGCAGGACACTTGATTAGAGACTGTCAACACAAGAAAAGGAAGAACTTCCAGAAGAAAGATCATGAAAGATGAAAGAAAGCTATGATAGCTTGATGGAGTGATTCAGATACCTCAAGTGACATTGAATCTGAAGAGGAACATGCCAACCTATGTTTTATGGCCAAGCATGATGAAAGTTTTGAAAATAACATTGAGTGATTGGTGTTTGCAGGTTGTCACCAATGTTAAAGAACATAAGTGGTTTATGGACAGTGGTTGCTCAAGACACATGAGTGGAAAGAGATCTTTATTTACAGAAGTGAAAGAGCAATCAGAAGGTTCAATTACACTTGGTGAAAAAGGCAAATGCAAAATTCTTTGTATTGGTAAAGTTGGTACAGATTCAGAAAATTCAATTTCTGATGTATATCTAGTTGATGGTTTGAAATTTAGCTTGCTTAGTGTATCTATGCTTTCGGATAATGGTAATAAGGTTATCTTTGATAAAGAGAAGTGTGTGGTGCAAAATGAGAAATCAGGCAATTGCATTCTCGCAGCCTAGATCAAACAATGTTTACCCTTTTCATACTAATAAAGTTGCAGGTGAAAACTTAAAGTGCCTCAAGGCTTTAAAAGAGGATTCAAAGCTTTGGCACAGAAAGCTTGGTAACATCAGCTTGCATACCTTGAACAAATTTATCACCAAAGATCTGGTAAGAGGATTACCATCCATAAAGTTCAAAGATGATGAAGTATGCAAAGCTTGTGCTCAGGGTTAGAAGACCAGAAGCCCATTCAAGCCAAAGAAGTTTGTAAGGACTACTAGACCTATTGAATTAATTCACATGGATCTCTGTGGTCCTATGAGGACTCCAAATCCAAAAGAACTCTTCAACATAATGGATTTTTGAAAGAAAGAACAGGACTCTTGAAGATATGTCAAGAACAATGCTTTTAGAAAACAAGCTGCCAAAACACTATTGGGTAGATGCTGTGAATACAACAAACTATATTTTGAACAGGTGCTTGATCAGACATATCCTGAAGAACACCCCCTATGAACTATTCAAAGGTAGAAAGCCAAACATTTCATATTTCAATCCCTTTGGATGCACATGTTTTGTCCACAACAATGGAAAGGACAACTTGGGTAAGTTTGATGCAAGAAGTGATGAAGGTATCTTTCTTGGTTACTCTCTAACTAGCAAAGCATATAGAATTTATAATAAAAGAACCAAGATGGTTGATGAAAGTATTCATGTTATTTTTGATGTGATGGTTCTTTGAGTGAAAGTTTTGTAGACTTGAATCTGAACAAGCATGAATAAGAAGAAGAAGCCGAAAACTCACTTGGTTTCAAGAAAGGTTCAGAAGGAAACAAAAGCCATTTTGAATACCTTGACAATAGGTCCCAAGGCCTTGAAAATAGAGATCAAAGCCTTGATAGGATGACCAGAAAGACATGAGTGATCAGGCTACTACTTCAAGACCAGAGAAGCAATATTGAGAGCCTGGACCCTGGCCTCCAAGAAAGAGATTAAAATACCTTTCATATCATCTAGTTGATAATATCATCTCTAATCCAACCACTGGTACACAAAAAAGATCACATTTGAAGAATCTTTGTGCTTTTAATGGTTTTATTTCTCTTGTATAACCTAAGACCATGAAGGAAGCATTACAAGAATAAGACTAGATTATAGCTATGCAAAATGAACTCAATGAGTTTGAAATAAATAAGGTGTTGAACCTAGTTTCCCACCTACAAACCAGTCTATCATTGGTACCAGATCGGTGTTCAGAAACAAATTGGATGAAAGTGGCAAAGTGATCATGAACAAAGCAAGGTTAGTTGCTCAAGGCTACAATCAAGAAGAATGTATTGATTATGATGAAAATTTTGCTCATGTTGCCAGGATAGAAGCAATTATAATTTTACTTGCCTTTGCATCCTACAAGAGCATGAAACTGTTTCAGATGGATGTGAAATGTGCATTTTGAATGGATACTTGCAAGAAGAAGTTTATGTTGCACAACCTCCTGGTTTTGAAAATGAAAAGTTTCCAGATCATGTTTACAAAAATAACAAAGCTCTTTATGGTTTGAAAGAAGCTCCAAGAGCTTGGTATGAAAGATTGTCAAAGTTTTTGCTCGAAAATGATTTCAAAAGAGGATTAGTAGACAAGACCCTTTTCATAAAACTCATGAGAAAGATTTACTTGTAGTTCAGACTTATGTTGATAATATTTTGTTTGAAGCTACTAATGCTCTATTGTGCAAAGAATTCTCAAGTCTTATGAGCAGGGAAATTGAATGAGCATGATGGGAGCGTTGAACTTCTTCCTTGGACTTCAAATACATCAGATGAATAAGGGCATCTTTCTACATCAAAGCAAGTACACCAGGGAATTGTTGAACAAGTACATTATGTCTCGATCCAAAGAAATCCAAGAACCCTATGAGTTCTACACTCTCCTTAGATAAGGATGAATCTGGTGAGAGTGTCAATGTGAAAGAGTATAGAGGTATGATTGGATCATTACTATACCTTATTGCTAATAGACCCGATATCATGTTCAGTGTATGTATGTGTGCAAGATTTCAAGCTGATCCAAATGAATCACACTTAACTACTGTGAAAAGAATCTTCAGATATCTCAATGGTACCAAAGACTTAGGGCTTTGGTTTCTAAGACATTCTAACTTTCATTCTAACTTTTATTCTAACTTTGCAGGTTACAGAGTTGATAGGAAAAGCACTTCAGGAACCTGTCAATTCATTGGATCCTCCTTGATCAGTTGGCACTCCAAGAAACAAAACTCAGTTGCTTTATCAACAGGTGAAGCTGAATACATAGCTGCTGGAGCCTGTTTCTCAAAAGTCTTAAGGATTGCTCAATATTTGAGAGATCTTGGATTTGATTTCAGAAGTACACCTATCAAATGTGACAACACGAGTGCAATATCAAATACAAAGAATCGAGTTCAGCATTCAAGAACCAAGCATATTGATGTCAGACACCATTTCATCAGAGATCATGTTGAGAAAGGTGATATTGTTCTTGAATTTGTTTCTACTAACATGGAACTTGCAGATATCTACACTAAACCATTGCGAGATGAAAGATTTTCAGCTCTAAGACTGGAATTGGGTATGCCAAATAAAGATGCATTGGTTTAGGGGGAGTACAAGGTAAGGAAGGTAAGTTGTTATGTGTTTCAAAGGTTTGAACTGATTTTCAAAGCCTTAAAAATCTTTTCAAAGATTTGATTTTATTTTTTCAGTAAAGAAGTGTTTCAAGACCTTGAAACTCTTTTCAAAGACTTGAAAATAAGTTTGATAAACTGTTTAGTCAATAACTCTTGGATCATTCAGTATTGGATGCTATCTTTGTAGATATTTCCTCAATATTTCCCCTACCCTTTTTCAAAATCTTTTTTCAGCCAAGTATAGTATTAAAATATTTGTTTCCAACGGCTTCAAAGATTTGAATCTTCTATGATCATTACAAATCTTTTGAGATCAGAGAGAAATTTCAGTTTCCTTTTTAAACTCAATCTCGTTTAGTATTTATACTCTTCTCTTCTCCTTCTCTCTGTATTATTCCTACCTATCTCTATTCTTCTCCCAAACCCTAACGAGCACAAGAAGAGCCTCCGACAGAATCAAGATGGCTGGTGGTTCAAAACCTAGTACAAAGAAGAAAATAAAGACAATTAGGATGAATTTCAAACAATCAGTGGGGATTCAAGTCCTAGGACTCCCAGTGCAGAAGGAGAACTTCCTCCACCAAATAAGAAAAACTAAGAAGGATGTGACACCATCTTCGGATAAGAAAAAGAAGAATAAAGAGAAAACTACTACATAAAAGCAACCAGAAACACATATCTCAAGTCCCAAGAAGCTAAAGAAAAAGAAGAAGGCCTCTCAAGCTGAAAAGGGAAATGTGACAGTGGAAGAACCAGAAGACAATGTGGAAAGAGCCTTGCAGATCTACTCAAAGAACTCAGCTCCTGATGAAACTTGGTTCATCACAAACACTTCCAAAGGTCAGTGGTTGGATGGTTTTGTCTCTAGGCCTATTGCTTTCTGTAGCTTGGTCAGTCTTCCTATGTTGCTTGGAAAGAATCTGAATTGCATCGCAATGTTAAAGAAAATCTCTTTTTGGTTCATGTTAAACCCTTCTTAGCTAGCCTATCCAAGACTTACCAGATTCTTCTACCTTAAGATGAAGCACCTTAAGAACACTCCTCATCTAGTTGTTCAAACCAGAGTTGTGTGTGTCAATATGGAGCTAGATCATGCTGAGTTTGCATCTGTTTTAGGTTGTACTAAGAGGTATGAAACAACCAATCACCCTCCCAACAGTGAAGCTTTGAAGTTATCTAAAGAAGATTTCTTTCTTCCCAACACCCCTAACTCATCCAACAGTTAACACACTCTGTCTCAAATGTTGAAGCCAAGGTTTTATTCACTATCTTGATGAGATGTATTTTTCCAGGGGAAAATTCCAAGGAGTTGATCACTTAGAGGGTGCTATATATTATGTATCTGGTTATGCATGGGTATGACATTGATCTTCCAAAGCATGTAATGGAACACATGTTGTTTAGCCAAACAGATCAGAAAAAGCATCCTTTACCTTATGCAAACTTTCTCACACTTTTCTTCCAATACCTTGATATTCCAATTTCTGGTGAAGAGGCTATCACTTCTGGGTTTGGTTTGCTTAATGAGAAAGCATTTGAGAAGATTGGAGTGGTGTAGACCAAAGCAAAAATTGGGAAATTGTATTGAAAGTTGAAAGAAGAAGAATTTGATGCAAAGAAGTTTCTTAAGCCCAAGACCATGACTCCTAATTCAAGCCATACCTCATAGCCTCCAGATTTGTCCTCAATTGTTCAAAGACTTGATGGTTTAGAGATGGACACTGGTGAAATCAAATAAAATCAGCATGGGTTTGAGACTGATCTCAGGCAGGTAAAGTACAGGGTTGAGAATATCTTTAGAAGCATGACTGTGTGTGATATCCCTGAGGATGTCTTTCAAGCTGGAGAAGGTCTCAAAAAGGTTGGTTCTGAGAAGAAGTTTCCCATTGAACACTCAAACCGGGAAGATGTTGCCCAGGACAAGGATAAAGGCAAACATATGATAAAAGAACAAGCTGCTCAAGAGGGAGAAGAAGTAGACATATCCTGATTCATGTGCATTGCTGATAAACATCAAGAAGAAGAAGAAGAAGAAGAAGAAATCTCAAAAGCCAATCATTCCAGAAGTTGTCACTACTGAAGACCAGGCTGAAGAAGAATTTGCTGGTATGAATGAAGAGGATGCAGAAGCATAGGCTAATGAGGAAGACAGTGAGGAAGAAGAAGGAGAACATGAAGGAGTGAAGACCCAACCCCATAAACTCTTGCCTACTCTTTCTTGCCCACTCTTTTCTTAATTTTATTTTCAAAATTTTCCAAAGACTCTCATCCAACATTTTATCATTCTTTTTTATGAAAGTTAAAAAGGGGGAGAAATCTTAGGTCGCTTTTATTCTTTTAGTGACCTGTCTTTTTGGTGAGTAGGAATTTTCTAGAGACTTATGTGTTTTTCTACTTAAGTTTTTTATTGAATAAGTTATATCTTTTTGGAACTTATGTGTTATTACTCTTTGTACTGTGTGCTGAAAAGTATGTTTTTGCAGAAACTAAGGATCAAACAAATTGTGGTTTTGTCTTTCATCAAGGGGGAGATTGTAAGTTCACAGGTTTCACAGGCTTGAGCTATTTCAAGGCCTTGCAAGAGTTTTCAAAGCCTTGAATTGTAACAGGTTTCACAGTTTTCAAGGTCTTGAAAAAGCATTCAAAGCCTTGAATATGTCTGTCGTGTATGCATATTCTAAGGGGGGGGGGGGGGGTTTCTGAATTCTTCTGATCTTATTCTAACTCCCTCATCCCTATGTTCTTCTGAATTACTTGATGATGAAATACAAAAGCTTTTGATTCACTTAGACCTCATCTGATTAACCTGTTTCACTAGGTTTTGCAGGGAAAATTCATTTCCAATTTTGCAGGATTGGTTTCCTAACCTGGGTTTTGCAAGAAAGGAAATATTGAGAGAATGTGAATCTGTGATCAATAAGACACTCATGAAAACATCTCAATACGTTTAAAGACAAGATCAATTTATTATCTTTGAAGATTCTGATCAACTATCCGTTGGGAAGACTGTTGGGAAGGTCAAAGATTGTTGCCTAATAAACAGGAAGTATGTTGCTGAAAATCAGGAAGATTTGCTGATATTTTGAGCAGTATAAATGGAGCTCAATTTGAATCATTTTATACAAAACTCAACGGGCAAAAAGAGAGACACATTTCAGGATTGACAAGCATCAAAGAAGCACATCATTATCACAATACATCTCACAGAAGATCGCTATATTTTTCACTGCAGTTTCACTTCTAGTGTTCTTCTATTTTGAACTTAATTTGTATATCATTATTTTATTACTTCTAGCTCTCATTATCAAGGATTGTTCAAAGGTAACAATATAGAATTCTTAGCTAATCAGTTAGCTAGAGAAGGTACTAGATAGGTTAGTGAGAACCACAAGATGTAACAGAGTAAGGCATATCTCTGTGCTTGAGATCTAGGGCTTAGCTTTTGATTAATAAGAATTGTGTTGAAAATTCTGCAGGGAGAAGATCCCTGAGGTAGAGACGTAGGTCAAAGTGGACTGAACTCTATAAGTCCTGTGTCACTTGCATTTATATTTTCATTCTCATACTTTGATCTACTCAACAATCAAACTAGTATGTTTTCAAGGGTTTGAAACTCTTTTCAAGGCCTTGAAAAAGACTTGTCTGTTTGAACTTAAACTGTATTTCATTTCAAAGGCTTGAAACTGTTTTCAAGGCCTTGAGATTCATTACTCATCACATAAAACTCTCATCTTTGCAAGTTTTACAAAAAGTTGGCATACTCTATTCACCCCCCCCCCCCTTCTAGAGTATCTGTGCTGCATTTCTACCTGCTTACTCCCCTTTCAGAGGGGGAGGCTTACGGTCTAGTGTTTCGGCCCTAGCTTGTATCCTTCCTCTTCCTTGTTTCCCAAGCATAGTTCTATCTACATCACTACTATCTCTAAGCTTGCTTCCTATTGTGTCCGATATGCGCCTTTATTACTACCTAGTTACGGCACATCATTTGACGATATCAAAACACAATATTCTACAACTAGGGAATCTAGTGACTTCAAGTCTAAGTATGACAATACCGTTGTCACTACGAGAAGCACTTGTGACTCCACATAACTTTTTTGTAGCCTTCTCGTCGTGGGTCAATCCAGTATGCCATTACCCCTAATGAATACCCACGTGCTAGACTTTATATCTCCATATCAATCTACCCACATACTAATATATAGATGATTGTCCAATTAATCAGTATAATTGTATAGGGATATTTAAGATAAACAACACATTTGTAATATAATGACTTCATTATATTAAATATTTCCATAATTAATACAATGATTATTCTAGCCCAAGTATTATTCATACTAAACTAGATTTCCTCTGGGGCATCTATTCCAACATATTTATCGTTGAGGGATTTTCTTGTCAATTTGAATTGTTTTGTTGATCCTATCGACTGGTCTACTTCTTTGGATTGGGAAATCCCGAATAAAAGATCCAAGTGATTAATTATTATCTTGTTACGTTTTGAATGCATTAACCACACACCAAAAATCAATAACAAGACAATAAATAAATAATTAAATGAAACATGATTTGTATGTGGCCCTCTAAAACTAAAAGATATTCCCAAGCCAATGAGAATATCTATAAGGCCTAATATTACAAGCTCATCTTCATGTGCCTCCGTCTATAGTCCATGCGTCCTAGCTTGTGGATTAACACCATCTTGTGGTTTCTTCAGTCTTTGATCTTCTTCTCAATGCCTTGACTAAATTCTATCTATCTAATTCTAGCTAACATCTAAACTAAACAGAGGAACGTCACAGACGAGGGAGAAGACGACACACAGGCCGTAAAATTAATTAGTTATATTAATTACAATAAAACCAAAACACAAAAGTAAACATCCACATAATCCACATCTAAGGCCACATCCAATCACAAGATCTATGTAGATATGTCTGGCAGTTTTCATGTAGGTTACGCAACAGATCGCTGGGAAGCATTCACAACGTGATAAGGGATAAACAGTTACGTTCCTTATTTGTCTGAATGATCACGATACGCAGAATGATATCCACGTCTCTACGAGTATCCACACCTAGGATTTTTTACTGGAGGTGCTTCACGTCTTTGTGTTGGTTATGAAATAAAGGAGCCAGAAAGAGATCATATAAATGAGGCACGGGACCGTGCGCCACAAGCTGGCCAACGACACTGGGGGGGGGGGGGGGGAGGGCTGGGGTTTCGGCCCTTCTTTGTCTTTCTCTCTTTGATTTGTTATTTTCACATAATGATGAATCTTATGAAAATTATGAGGATGGAGTCCCTTATATAGTTAACAACAATTTATTAACTACAAATTTGCCCAATACTAATTCTCTCTATACTCGAATTAGTCCACCTTGAAAATTAGTCCGACTAACTTTGCTTGTGGTTGAATTTTGATCCTTTTGCTTAATTATTCCAACTAATTAATATCAAAATCTAGTTTAATCCATAATGTGTGTGACCCCATAGGTTTCTACTTAGTTGGTAGTAACACAAACATAGAGCGGTGTCTAGCAACACAACTATGCAACCCAACTAATAGAAATAGTCAGTGATTCGACAAACATTTTGCCCAATGTTACCGTGTTGCATTATCGCTATGTCTCTATATCCGGATTGGACACGAGACATAAATGTCACACTCGTATATCTAATCCATATTTCTCGATCCTGGGAATAGGCATATCTACATAGATAACATCTATATCCTATAATGATTTATCTGAGTTTGGCCAGACATTCCATAAGCCCTACCCCGCGAGTGGCCGTGGATATTTACTCCCATTATTATGAGGGAAAAATCCTCTCTACATCACTACCATCTCTCACCTTGCTTCCTATTATGTATGCTAACAACCTTTATTGCTACCCAGTCAAAGTGTATCGTTTAACGAGGTCAAAACATAATATTCCGCAACTAGAGTATCTAGAGACTTCAAGTCTAAGGCTACAACACCACTGTCACAACGAGAAGCACTTGTGACATTAACATAATTTACATGTAGCCTTCTCGTCGTGGGTCAATCCAGTATGCAGTTACCCTTAATGCATACCCATGTGTTAGACTTGATATCTCCATATCAATCTACCCACATACTAGTCTTATAGTGATCGTCCTATTAATCAATATACATGACAAGGGACATTTAAGATAAAGAACAATTGTAATCTAAGGACTTCATTATATTAAGTATCTGCATAAATAATAAAATTAATATTTTAGCCAAAAAAAATGTTCATACTAAAATAAGATTGCCTCTAGGGAATCTATTCCAACGGTCTTCCGCTTGCACTAGAGCCAATCTGGTGCATCTCGTATGCCTATAGATCTAGTGTGCCCTTCATTCTTTCTTTAAACAACCAGCTTTGTAAGTGGATCCGACAGATTGTCATATGTAGGAATCTTGCATATCTTCACAACTCCTCTATCGAAATAACCCGAATAAGATGGAACTTCCTTAATAGGTGCTTGGATTTTTGGTGTGACCAAGGTTCCTTGTATTGTGCGATCGCCCTAGTGTTGTCACAATACAACTCAAGTGGATCCACAATACTAGGAACCACACCCAGCTCAGTGATGAACTTCCTAATCCAAACAGCCTCGTTTGCTGCACCCGATGCATAAATGTACTCAACCTCATTTGTAGATCATCAACCGTCTCTTGCTTTGAACTCTTCCAGCTCACAACTCCTCCATTTAGTCAAAAACAAATCCCGACTGCGATCTGAAATCATCCTTGTTGGTTTGGAAGCTTGCGTCAGTGTAAACTTTTACACTTAGCTCTTCCTCCCTTCCAAATTACAAGATACATCCTTAGTCTTTCTTAAGTACTTAAGGATATTCTTGACAGCAATCCAGTGACTCTCACCCGGATTGCACTGATATTTTCTTGCGATACTCTACGCGTATGACACATCTGGTCTAGTACTTAACATGACGTATATGATAGATCCTATGGCCGATGCATATGGGATCTTACTCATACGGTTCTTCTCAATCTCATTGGAAGGATAGTCAACATTCATAATGGTGACTCCATGCGACATGGGTAAGAATCCTCTCTTCGATTTTTGCATGTTGAACTATTTAAACACCTTGTCTATATATGTACTTTGACTTAGGCCGAGAAACTTTGTTGATCTGTCCCTATAGATCTTGATACCAAGTATATAAGTTGCATCACCTAAGTCATACATTGAGAAACACTTCCCTAGCCAATCTTTAACAGATTGCAAGGTAGGAATGTTGTTTTCATTGAGTAGTATGCCACCCACATACAAGAACATAAACACAACAGAGCCCCCCAATAACCTTCTTGTAAACACAAGGCTCATCTTCTTTCTTGATGAAGCCAAACTCTTTGATTGTGTCATCAAAACGTCGATTCCAACTCCTAGAAGCTTGCTTCAATCATAAATAGATCGCTGCAACTTACAAACTTTTTTTGCATGCTCTGGATCCTCAAAATCTTTTGTCTGTGTCATGTACACATCCTCAAGGAGGTTTCGATAAAGAAATGTTGTTTTGACATCAATCTGCCAAATCTCATAGTCGTGATAAGCTACAATATCAAGTAAGATGCGAATGAATTTGATCATCGCGAATGGGAAAAGGTTTCATCATAGTCAATGCCACGAATATGTCTGAATCATTTTGCCACCAATCCGCCATTATAAGAAATCACATTGCCATCCTATGGGCCGAGCCCCTTGGAGTGGTTTACTGATAACGCCCAAATAGGGGTTATTTTATAGCCTGAAAAGATGTGTATGTGTGCTGGAAAGCCCCGTTTTAGCCAGAATTCACCCTCGGAAAGCCTCATTTTTAGGAACGAGACGTTTATTTGCTCTTCGTGAATTTCTGCATGTTTCGTACTTTTATTGGATATGATCGCGGGTTTTTTCATGTTTTTACAAGAACAGGTTCAGAAAGTGCATTGGGATGCGTGCCGAGACAGAACCAGGATCACCTCGGAAAACGTGCAGAAAATGCTCGAAGCCGGATTTGACCGAGACTGGTACAAGGGAGAGCGGAATAGAAAACGGAGAGACTGGAGGAAAAACGAGCTGTGAAAACCGACCGAGGAAGCTGAAAACGCCAAAACCGAGAATCACCGGGATGCGCTCGGTTGACAACATCTTGAGCTTGACTTGGAATTTTGAAGTGAAACTAGGGGCAAAAGAACGGAGACGTAAAGGGCTTTCCGAAAACATGTTATAATGCTGAATCGGAGTCCGGCCGAAAAACCACTCCCGTCAAGTGTGGGTCCCAGACAGGCCACGCCCGAGTAAGGAGTCTCGGTTCCCGGTGTCCAGAGTCGGAAGCAACTATTTCATGTTCGTGACGATTTCCGGGACAGTTTTGGCCTAGGGGTATTTTGGTCATTTTGGCACCGGGCCCGGGTTTCCCGAGTCAAGTTCAGATTTTGTCTCCCAAATTCAGTCAGCAGTTTTCCTATGGCCAGAGTCAAGATTGGACAGAATTTGGAGCGGTTTTGACCCAGGGGTATTTTGGTAATTTTGACAAGTTTCAGGTCAAAACGCAGGCCGAGGCACGGGGAAGCAGGAAGACACCGAGGAAGGAAAACCGGAGATTTCGGGCAGAAGTGTGGGACCCAGAAGACCCAACCGGGCCCACCAGAGGACCAAGCCGGGCCAGGACACAACCCTGTCTGCGTATATACGCAGGGCTGCGTATATACGCAGGCAGGGGGTGGGGGATGCTGAGTTGTGGGCCCCTGGTTGCGTATATACGCAACCCTGCTTATATACGCAGCCAGTTTGACTTTTTTTTCCCGAGTCGGTGGACCGATTGCAGTTTTCGTAAATTCTGGCGCAAGCGTTTCGGGAAAAAACAGCACTATTTAAAGACTCGTCCAGACTCGTTTTGAGCATACAACATACAATACACAAGACAAGACAGCACAACCGAAGGAGAAGTCGGAGCATCCCCGGAGAGCACGGAAACGTGAATCCAGATTCAAGACACTCGTTTGCTCTTCTTCTTTCTCATTCAAAATCTGTGTTATTTACGTTATGAGTTTTAGTAGCTAAACTTTTTACCTAGGTTCTCGGTGAACCTAGGGTTTCGTTTCAGAGATTAGTTCTACGTTTTGACTATGAATTCATGATCGTACTATCTTAATATCACCAGCTTTATTCGTTATTCTGTCTTTGAATTTTACTGTTCATGCATGATCGGAGTCGTGAACCAGAATTGCTACAGACCCGAGCCGGTAGGTGAAAACGTCTGGTTAGGGTTAGGAAGAGAAGACAGAATTTAGCACCTTACCCCGATGGGACGACTAGCGAAGGGGAGTTAGGACTAGCCTGAAATCGTTGAGACCAACTGTTAGAGAATCTGACCCGGGCCATCAGGACAGGTTAGAAACCCTAGCAGCCTTAGAACGAGACTGCAGATTTAGGGAGCTTAACAGGAATCCGACAGTTTGCAGGATTGTGATAACGTGCAGGAAAAGAAAAGATACTGCACAATTGGTACGTGGCACGGATAACGAGACTGCTGTGTGTTTTCATGTCAAACAAAGAACGAAAATCTGAAGAACCCTAGGGGATCCCTGGACCTAGTATCTCAAACCCTAGTTTTACAAACTTAAGATTATTCAGAAAATTTCCACAAAAATATTTACGTTTCAGTTATTTACGTTCAGTACTTAGTTCGTAGTTACAAACTCTCAAAATATTCCTCCTTTTTACACTCTGTTCGTTAAAACTGATTACTAGAAAAACCTGTAAAGTCTCTGTGGGATCGATAATCCGAGTCGAAAATACTCTCTATATTACTTGATCCGTATACTTGCGAATAGCACGCTAAATTGCGCATCAAGTTTTTGGCGCCGTTTCCGGCGACTTTTTAGGGTCTATTTAGTAATCCTAATTAATTTTCAGAGTTTTTATTTTTATTTTATTTTATTTATTTTTCTGTTATCTCACTGCTCTTGAGATCTCTACTTTTTAAGGATGGGAGAAAATACCGAGAGAATGCCAGAACTGCCCGAGACACGTACTCCAGCCGAGATGGCTCGGTACATCGAAGATCTCATCACAGCAGGCCTTGCTTCCCGGAGCAACAAGAGGACATACAACCGGTCTGGGAAGGCGTTGGTGGAGAATTTCGAAGTCCCTACAGGGGGCATGAGCGAGCTATTGTTGTGCCCGAGATCACCGCAGAACACTTTGACATCAAACCCTCCACCATCCAGACTGTTCAGACCCTCTGCCCGTTTCATGGCAAAGTTGACGAAGACCCGAACGACTTCATCGGGAAATTCGAGGACTACTGCAACAAAGTCCGTTATAAGGGAGTTAAAGCCGAGGCACTCATGCTAATTCTGTTCCCATACTGCCTATACGGAGTGGCCAACGACTGGCTCGAATCCCGACCACCCAGTTCCATCACAACATGGGAGGGGTGTGTCACCGATTTTCTGGCCAAATTTTACCCCGCCTCCCGGGTCATCCAGTTACAAAGCGAGATTCTGTCATTCAAGCAGAAGACAGGGGAGACGGTGGTAGACGCATGGGATAGATTGATGAGATTAGTGAAGAGGTGCCCAAACCACGGTTTTGGAGACCCGAATATCCTGCAGGTATTCTACCATGCCCTAGACAGGGAGAGTGCTGACAGGATTGACAGAGAAGCCGGAGGGAATTTTCTGTACCATGTAGACAAGGAGGGTGCCTATGAGCTGATGAAGCAATTAGCCAAACAAGACACTCGCATGTTTGACGATCGCAGGATCACGACCCGAGCCGAGCCAGTGGAAGACGACCGGATAGACAATCTGGCCAAGATCGTTCAAGATTTGGTCAAGAAAGTTTACTCAACTGGTGCAGTGGTGGACGGGCCAGATTTGGACACAGCCATTGAGGGGCTCAGAAACGAAGATGCCAATTACGTACAGCAGCAGTGGGACCCGAGCCGGTACAGACCGGGTACGAGAGATCATCCCGGGTTCCGGTACGGGAACCCGAATTCCGCAGTTTATGCACCGGGATTCCAGCACAGGCCACCGGCTCAGCAAGTCGCACCGACACTGCAAAATCAAACAGGCCAATCTGCACAGCAGTACGATTCCCAGATGAAGAAAATCGAGTCCATGTTTCAGACCATGGAGTCCCGGTTCGCGCATATGGATTCCCTGACAGCCGACATGCAGACGACCAAAACGTCACTGCGCGCTTTAGAGGTACAGGTAGGGCAGTTAGCACAGCAGCTAACAGAAAGAGCACCAGGGAACTTACCCTCAACCACAGTAAATAATCCACGTGCTCAGGTCAATGCCATCACCACTCAGAGTGGATTAGCACTACAGGATCCGCCGTATCCTAGCCATGCACGTGCAGAAAAGTCAAAGGAAATCGAGCGCAAAATATTTGGCCAGGATAACAGCTCAGCCGACCGCCCCCAGCCGAAGGGCTCGGTTGAGCAGGATGCAGTGCAGAATGAAGAGAAGGATGCAGAAACGGTGCCTATATCCAAGGAGGTGTCGTATCCTTTGAAAACACGAAAGAGGGATGATAGCAAGGACTACGCCAGATTTCTCGAGATTTTTAAACAGCTGAAGATCAACATACCCTTTGCGGAAGCGTTGGCAAAGATGCCCACTTATGCCAAGTTCCTCAAAGATATTTTGTATGGACGGAAACGTATGAGCAATTTCGAGACAATAAATCTGACGGCAGAAGTGAGCAATTGTGTGAAGAATGGGCTACCGAGGAAGAGGAAGGACCCTGGCAGTTTTGTCATCCCGGTGACCCTAGGTAATGCTTACACAGGAAAGGCTCTGTGTGACCTAGGGGCCAGTATCAATCTGATGCCGTTATCAATTTTCAAAACATTGAAAATCGGTGAACTCAGGCCCACCAGAATCAAGCTGCAGATGGCGGACGGATCCGTGAAGCAGGCTTACGGAGTTATTGAAGACATTCTGGTGAAGGTCGGAGAATTGATTTTTCCGGCAGATTTTGTAATTCTGGACATGGAGGCAGGAGGCGTACCACTCATTCTGGGCAGACCGTTTTTGGCCACTGTAGAAGCCGTGATAAATTGCAAGAGCGGAGAACTGACCATGCAGATCAATGAAGACAAGGAGAAGTTCAACGTTTTCAAAAATCTGCAACTACCGAATTACTACGAGCATGAAGACATCTTCGCAGTGGAGGTAGTCGAAGAAGGCTGGGAAAACGAGGAGATGGACGCGCTATGGGCAGAGATTGACAGAGTGGACAGAGAGAACAAGGAGAGATTCCAGGAGGAGCAGGCCATGCAAGATGAAAATCGGACCAGTTTAAAGCTGGACGAAAAAGGTGGACAGAAATTGGCCCTAGTCCCGTCACAGAGAACAAGGAGAGATTCCAGGAGGAGCAGGCCATGCAAGATGAAAATCGGACCAGTTTAAAGCTGGACGAAAAAGGTGGACAGAAATTGGCCCTAGTCCCGTCACACAAAGAACCACCGACCCTGGAGCTGAAACCGTTCCCGAGCCATAAAATTTCAGCACAGCCAAAGCAGTTTCAAGAAGGGAAAAAGCACTTCTCGGCGAGTCTCGGAAGCAGCTTTTTCAGGGAAAATTGAGATCCCGGTGGTCAGGACCGTTTATCATCAAAGAAGTACTTTCATGGGATGCGGTCGAATTGGAGAATCCGCATGACAGTACAACTTGCAGGGTGAGCGGAAACCGGGTCAAGCCATATCAGGGCCCAGAAGCAGACGTCAAGGTAGACCCTGGCGGTTTTGACGTCCCTTGAGCAGACATGAGGTAACTGGGTCGGGCCGTCGACCGTAAAATACAAGCGCTGGTTGGGAGGCAACCCAACGTAGTAAGTTAGTTTAAATTATTTCAAGTTTTATTTTCAGTTTTGAATTTTGAGAGAGGTAAGATGAGTGGGTATTGACTTTGAATTGAGCATGTGCAGATACAGCAGAGCAGAAAACGAGAACAAAAAGGAGTAGAAATACTTTATGTGTGTATTTTACGCCCATCATGTGCGTATAATACGCACACAGGGGGTAGAGAGAGAGAAAAAAAATTATGTTTGAAAAAAAAATTGAAAAATTGAAATTTTGCTGCTGCCTGCGTATATACGCAGGTGCTGCGTATATACGCAGCCAGCGGTAAAATTTCAGAATTTTGAAAAAAAAATTACCTGTTGTCTGCTTATATACGCAGGGTTGCGTATATACGCAGTCAGCAGCGAAAATCTGGAATTTAAAAAAAAAATCTTTTTCAAAATGCTCCCTGTTTGCGTATATACGCAGGAGACTGCGACTGCGTATATACGCAGGCAGAAGAAGAAGAAAAAAAATTCGGACAGCAGCACGTTTTTTCCCCATTTTTCTCTCTCTACCTCCATACACAGATCCGTGGAGTTTGAAGCGAATTTAGAAAATTCAGTAGAAGAAAAGGCAGATTTACAAAATCTTGAAGAATCGACCCCGGTGTGTTCTGGCACACTCGACCGTCACAGGGACTCGTACGAGTTGGGGATTTTTCAGGAACAGTTTTTTCTGCAGAACCGAGCAATCGACCCCGGTGTACGGAAGTATACTCGACCATATGGGAGCACATTGTCAAAAAACAATGGTGCTCGGGGATTGCACATTTGAAGAGCGCACATAGAGCCCGGAAGGTTGACAACTTCCGTCGAGAAATTTTCTGGGGGTGGTGGCGTTGTAACTGCATTACTTTTTATTTAAAAAAAAAAATTAAAAAAAAAAATTGAAATTTTTGAGACTGGGTGAAGGATTTAGCTTAAAACTGGAGAGAGCTTAATGATAGAAAATTTCCCGAAGTGGACGAACTTAGGTGAGGAAGAGCTGCTAGAATCTGTCTAGGGGAGTTAATACAGCCAATGCACTTCAGAAAACGCAAGTAGCCGTCTCCCGAGCAATGTATCCGACTAGCTGCCAGACCACCATCACCAGGTAGTCGTCAACCCGCCATCACGGTCACCACATCGTTTGGTGGAGTGATAGGCCATAGGGGACCTCACGTCCTGTATCGCGCCTTAGGTCCACTAGTGAGCCCCGTTGATCCATTAACCCTTTTCTTGGTAACCGTTTGACCGAGGAAGCCGTTTTTTGATACTCGCATCATTGTTAGTACTTTTACTTTTCCTACGCGTCATGGCACGAGAGAGATGAGTCGAGGGGGATTTTCTGGGGTAGAGCAGAATTGTCATATTTGATAGTGGATGAGCTTTATTTTTATATTTGAGGGGGTGTAAGGGTGAGATAGTGACGGCAGCACACTTCGGTGTGGCGGTGACTCACGACATTACACCGTGAGCACAGGAGGAGAGCTGTATTGCGTAAATTTTCCGCACGACATGGGGGACCTTGGGGTTGACAGGGTTATTTGGAGGACGCGCTGTGCGATTTAGACATCCTTGGAGTGAGGAGGATCGGTTGGAAAAACGCAAATATTTTACAGTTTGACTACATGGTTCGAAATTAGTGTGGGGGTGGTCGTTTCAGATTTTATTTCAGTATTTTTCTGCCACCCCAAGTTTTTGGTTTATCATAGAGTCTGCCTGGTTTATATTTTTTATTGTGTTGCCCCGCAAAAAAAAAAAAAAAAAAAAAAAAAAAAAAAAAAAAAAAAAAAACGAGAAAGAATAAAAAAGAGAAAAGAAAAAAAAACGAAAAAAGTATCAAAGGCAGAAAATTCAGGGTGCTTGATTGATTTTATTTCAAAAAGCCGTGCCGACAATTTTTATCACAGTTTCACATTCGTTCACAGTTGTGGCCGCGAGAACGGCAGTTACACCGGGACTGGGGAAATTGAGTGTCTAGAATCTTCGGTGATTTGGGTCAGTTTCCGTCATCTTGGTGAGGGAGTGTGAGATTGGGGTATGTGTGAGTGTGCTGTGACGTTTAGGACATCGCTTCTAAATGACATATCCTACCGTCCCAAAGCCGGCAGATTTACATTACACCCGGAGTAAAAGCACGGAAGGTGTGCGTTAGGGATACGTTCGGTTTGCGTGCAAAAGCGGAAGTAAGTGGTGTTCGGGCTTGTTCCTAACCTAGGCTGGCCGCGAGTTCTTCCGATCACCGCAGTTTCTGAAATCGAGGGGAATATGAGAACTTGATGATGTTCAGTTTGAGTTGAAGACATTGGCCAGTCTCACAAAAAAAAATATAAACTGTTTTTATAATATTAATACTGTTTTTAAATAAGTGTAGTTACACCGCTCTGGATTGATTAGGGATAGTATGCATTGGTAGTATATAGCTAGAGTTTGCTCGGGACGGGCAAAGTTTAGTGTGGGGGTATTTGATAACGCCCAAATAGGGGTTATTTTATAGCCTGAAAAGATGTGTATGTGTGCTGGAAAGCCGCGTTTTAGCCAGAATTCACCCTCGGAAAGCCTCAGTTTTAGGAACGAGACGTTTATTTGCTCTTCGTGAATTTCTGCATGTTTCGTACTTTTATTGGATATGATCGCGGGTTTTTTCATGTTTTTACAGGAACAGGTTCAGAAAGTGCATTGGGATGCGTGCCGAGACAGAACCGGGATCGCCTCGAGAAACGTGCAGAAAGTGCTCGAAGCCGGATTTGACCGAGACTGGTACAAGGGAGAGCGGAATGGAAAACGGAAAGACTGGAGGAAAAACGAGCAGTGAAAACCGACCGAGGAAGCTGGAAATGCCAAAACCGAGAATCACCGGGATGCGCTCGGTTGACAATATCTTGAGCTTGACTTGGAATTTTGAAGTGAAACTAGGGGCAAAAGAACGGAGACGTCAAGGGCTTTCCGAAAACAGGTTATAATGCTGAATCGGAGTCCGGCCGAAAAACCGACTCCTGTCAAGTGTGGGTCCCTGACAGACCATGCCTGAGTAAGGAGTCTCGGTTCCCGGTGTCCAAAGTCGGAAGCAACTATTTCATGTTCATGACGATTTCTGGGATAGTTTTGGCCTAGGGGTATTTTGGTCATTTTGGCACCGGGCCCGGGTTTCCGGAGTCAAGTTCAGATTTTGTCTCCCAGATTCAGTCAGCAGTTTTCCTATGGCCAGAGCCAAGATTGGACAGAATTTGGAGCGGTTTTGACCCAAGGGTATTTTGGTAATTTTGACAAGTTTCGGGTCAAAACGCAGGCCGAGGCACGGGGAAGCAGGAAGACACCGAGGAAGGAAAATCGGAGATTTCAGGCAGAAGTGTGGGACCCAGAAGACCCAACCGGGCCCACCAGAGGACCAAGTCGGGCTAGGACACAGCCCTGTCTGCGTATATACGCAGGCAGGGGGTGGGGGATGCTGAGTTGTGGGCCCCTGGTTGCGTATATACACAACCCTCCGTATATACGCAGCCAGTTTGACTTTTTTCTCCCGAGTCGGTGGACCGATGGCAGTTTTCGTAAATTCTGGCGCAAGCGTTTCGGGAAAAAACAACACTATTTAAAGACTCGTCCAAACTCGTTTTGAGCATACAACATACAATACACAAGACAAGACAGCACAACCGAAGGAAAAGTCGGAGCATCCCCGGAGAGCACGGAAACGTGAATCCAGATTCAAGACACTCGTTTGCTCTTCTTCTTTCTCATTCAAAATCTGTGTTATTTACGTTATGAGTTTTAGTAGCTAAACTTTTTACCTAGGTTCTCGGTGAACCTAGGGTTTCGTTTCAGAGATTAGTTCTACGTTTTGACTATGAATTCATGATCGTACTATCTTAATATCAGCAGCTTTATTCGTTATTCTGTCTTTGAATTTTACTGTTCATGCATGATCGGAGTCGCGAACCAGAATTGCTACAGACCCGAGCCGGTAGGTGAAAACGTCTGGTTAGGGTTAGGAAGAGAAGACAGAATTTAGCACCTTGCCCCGATGGGCCGACTAGCGAAGGGGAGTTAGGACTAGCCTGAAATCGTTGAGACCAACTGTTAGAGAATCTGACCCGGGCCATCAGGACAGGTTAGAAACCCTAGCAGCCTTAGAACGAGACTGCAGATTTAGGCAGCTTAACAGGAATCCGACAGTTTGCAGGATTGTGATAACGTGCAGGAAAAGAAAAGATACTGCACAATTGGTACGTGGCACGGATAACGAGACTGCTGTGTGTTTTCATGTCAAACAAAGAACGAAAATCTGAAGAACCCTAGGGGATCCCGGGACCTAGTATCTCAAACCCTAGTTTTACAAACTTAAGATTATTCAGAAAATTTCCACAAAAATATTTACGTTTCAGTTATTTACGTTTAGTACTTAGTTCGTAGTTACAAACTCTCAAAATATTCCTCCTTTTTACACTATGTTCGTTAAAACTGATTATTAGAAAAACCTGCAAAGTCCCTGTGGGATCAATAATCCGAGTCGAAAATACTCTCCATATTACTTGATCTGTATACTTGCGAATAGCACGCTAAATTGCGCATCATTTACCAAATTCCATACTTTGTTGGAATACATGGATTCCATTTCGGATCTCATGGCTTCAAGTCATTTCTTAAAGTCCGACCCTTTTGATGGCCTCTCCATAGGTAGTAGGCTCATCATCCTTGAGTAATACGTCACGGGGCTCAGTAATAAGAAGTCCATACCTCTCTGGCTCCTAACGTACCATACTTGACCTACGAAGTTCTTGTGTTACTTGAATGGGTTGCTCCACAACATCTTGTTGATCGTGCTCATGTTACATAGTAGGATTAGTGGTTTGTAGTTCTTGAATTTCTTCAAGTTCTACTGTCCTCTCACTGGTTCCTTTAGAGACAAACTCTCTTTCTAAAAACACACCGGTCCGAGCAACAAACACTTTTTTCTCGATTGGATTGTAGAAAAAATATCCTTTCGTTTCCTTAGGATATCCCACAATATTACATTTATCCGACTTGGGTCCGAGCTTGTCTGTTTGTAAATTCTTTACATAGAGATCGCATCCCCAATACACTATGGGATGCGTCCCAGTCCATATCTTACATGGAGTCTTCATGACCGATTTGGATGGAACACGGTTAAGGGTAAAAGCTGATCTTAATAGAGCGTGTCCCGAAACGATATTGGAAGATCAGTCTGGCACATGATTGATTGAACCATGTCTAACAGTGTTCAATTCCTCCTCTCGGACACGCCATTCCATTGTGGCGTTCCGGGTGGAGTGAGTTGGGACAAGACCCCACGCTCTCTAAGATAGTCTTCAAACTCTTGGGTTAAGTATTCTCCTCCACGATCCGATCGTAGATCTTTACTACTTTTGCCAAGTTTCTTGTGTACTTCATTCTTTAATTCTTTGAACATTTCAAAGAATTCAGATTTGGCCTTCATAAGGTATACAAATCCATATCTACTGAAGTCATCAGTAAATGTAATGAATTAAAGATGACCACCTCTGGCAGGCATGGGAAACGGCGCACACACATCAGTATGTATGAGTGCCAATAACTCACTAGTCCTCTCACTTTTCATCTTGAAATAATACTTATTCATTTTTCCCAATAAACAAGTATCACCTGTCTCATATGATTCATAATCAAATGAGTATAGGAATCCATTTCTATGGAGTCTAGAGATGGGATTTTTGTTTTTATGGCTTAAACGAAAAATCCGTAAATAGGTAGGATTTAAATCATTTGCTTTAATCCTCTTGGTATTTACGTTATAGATGGAATTATATAGATCATGTATGTACAATCCATTAGACGAAAGAGCGTTACAATAATGCAAACTATCAAAATAAATAGAGCAACATTTTTCCTTTATTTTAATAGAAAACATTTCTTGTCCAAACAAGAAATAGAAATAATGTCTCTTCCCATAGTAGGCACATAATAATAATTGTCTAATTCTAAAATAAGTCCTTAAGGTAAAGATAACTCATAAACTTCTATGGCTAATGCAGCAACTCTTGCTCCATTCCCTACGCGCAAGTCTATCTCCTCTTTAGCCAGTCGTCTCCTTCTCTTTAGATCCTAAACATTTCAACAAATGTGAGATCCACATCCAGTATCCAATACGCAAGATGAAGAGATAAACAAATTGACATCTATAACAAAAATACCAGGTGGTGGTGCAATCACTATTCCAAGCCTTTTATCTTCTAGATATTTTGGACAATTACTCTTCCAGTGGCCACTCTGACTACAATAGTGACATGCGCCTTTAACCACCCCGCCAGTAGGTTTCAAGGAAACTTCCTTGGATTTTGAAACTGCCTTGCCTTTCCCTTTAGAGGTCGAATCAACTCGCTTTCTCTTTACTTTTTTAACCATCATGATGGCCTTGATTTTCCCCTTATTAATGCTCTGTTCAGCTTTCCTCAACATATTGAGCAAGTCTATCAGAGTTTTGTTAATCTCATTCATGTAATAGTTCATGATGAACTGACTATAACTATCCGGTAATGATTGCAGGATGAGATCAGTAGCCAACTCTTGACTAACTTGAAACCCTAGACATGCGATCTTACTCAAGTACCTGATCATGCGGAGTACATGAGGCCCCACCGGGTTTCCATCTGACATATGACATTTGAACAATGCCTTAGATACTTCATACCACTCATGCCTTGCCTTCTCTTGGAAGAGCTGTCTCAAATGTATGATCATATCATACGCCTCCATGTTCTCATGTTGCTTATGAAGCTCAGAGGTCATGGTGCAAAGCTTTAGGCAAGTCACATCATTATAATCGTCAACGATCTTTTGTTGTTCCTTCCTTATGGTGGCAGTAGCAATGACAACTGGTGGTTCTGGAATTGGATTCTCTAGAATGTAGAATTTATTTTCGTTCTTAAGAAAAAATATCAAGTTTCTGTACCATTGTAGGAAATTCATTCCTGAAAAGTTGCCCTTCTCAAGGACTGATCGTAGTGATAGTGTCGATGTCGATGGATTGTTTGCCATTATAATTCTATGAAATGAGAAATATACAAGTTTTTAGTATTTTGTGAACAAATGACTACATTTAAAAATGGCTAGATTATTAAATATAGCTCCCACTATTTTTCTCGGCTTAATAGCCCTCACTATTAATGCAGAAAATATCATATACTTTCTAGTGGGCCAAGATCCATTTTACACCTCTTCTTGAGCTTGCTTTCGCAAGTCAACCAAAAATTAGTTATTTAGGTAGGAACACTTTCCAATTGCATCCAATGCAATTCTTGGTTCAAATGGGCAAATAACTCCTTATTTATCTATCCCATAGATAATCCCAATGCCCTTGCCTCTAAGCTTTCAATCTGATTGAAGTAGCTTAGTTGCGTTCACCCTCTTACTTCAAAAATTTCACATTACTAGTTTTTGCCATCACGCCATCTCATGACGAAGCGAATCACCTTGCTTTGAAAAACGCGAGTTCAATACATTATGATTTTAACGAGTGTTAACCAAGAGAAGGCAAACACATTATTTATCGTTGAGGGATTTCTTTGTCAATTTTAATGGTTCGGTTGATCCTATCAACTGATCTACTTATTTAACTTGGACAATCCCAAATAAAAGATCCAAGTGTTGAATTATTATCTCGTTACGTTTTGCATGCATTAACCATACACCAAAAATAAATAACAAGAAAACAAATAAATAATTAAACTTGTCAGGTCACATGTTTCATGGACTTGAAATACTTTTTATTTCAAGGTCTTGAACCAGTTTTCAAAGCCTTGAATCAGGTTTCACAGGCTTGAAATAGCTGAGCTATTTCAAGGCCTTGAACCAGGATTCAAAGCCTTGAAACTATCTGACCTGCATGCATATTCTGAGGGGGAGTTTCTCTAAACTCTGTTGATTTTACTCTATCCCTCTCAGCTCTGTACTGGATGTGTTATTGTTTGATGATGAAAGACAAACTGTTTTGATATATATAACATGATTTCATCCATCAGTTTGACTCAGTTTTGCAGGAAACTTTATTTCCTAAATGTGCAAGATTTGTTTCCTTATCTGACTTTTGCAGCTAGGGAAATACTTAGAGAAGATGATTATGTGATCAATCAGAGACTCATGACAGCTTCTCAGATTGTTTAAAGACAAGATCATAACAATATCTCTGAAGATTGTGATCAACTATCCGTTGGAGAAGGCTGTTAAGAGAGTCAAAGTTTGTTGCCTAAAAAATAGGAAGTTGTTGCTGAAAATCGGGGAAGATTTGCAGAGCTTCAAACAGTATAAATGGAGCTCATTTTGAAGCAACAAGACACAACACTCAACAGGAAAAAAGAGTGACACAATTCTGGATTGACAAGCATCAAAGAAGTTCATCACTCTCACAATCCAACTTATAGAAGTTCACTGCATTCTTCAATGCAGTTCTACACTCTAGTGTTCTTATGTATTGCGCTTTATTGGTAGATCATTTTTGTATTACTTCTAAATTTCATTCTCAAGGATTTTTCAAGGTGAACAATAGAGAATTATTAGTTAATCAGTTAGCTAGAGAAGGTACTAGATAGGTTAGGGAGAACCACAAGCTGTAACAGAGTAAGGGAACTCTCTGTGCGTGAGATCTAGGGCTTAGCTTTTGATTAATAAGAATTGAGTTGAAAATCCTGTGTCTCTTATATTTACAGTTCATTTACATACTTAGTTTTTGCTGCATTCAAACTTGTCTGTTTTCAAGGGTTTGAAACTCTTTTCAAGGACTTAAAAAGAACTTATCTGTTTCACTTCAAATTGTATCTCATTTCAAAGGCTTGAATTTGTGTTCAAGGCCTTGAACCTTTTTTGCTCTTGAACTAAAACTCTTTTCCTCCACAAGTTTTGCAAAAATTTGGCATACTCTATTCAACCCCCCCCCCCCACCTTCTAGAGTATATGTGTTGCATATCCATCTGCATACTCCCTTTTCAAAACTATACGTGATGTGGATGTTTCCCTCTAAAACTTAGATATTCCCAAGCCAATGAGAATATCAATAAGCCCTAAAAACTACAAGCTCACCTCCATGTGCCTCTGTCTTTAGTCCATTCGTCATAGCTTGTTGAGTAACACTATCTTGTGGTTTCTTAAGTCTTTGATCCTCTTCTCCATGCCTTGATTAAATTCTATCTACCTGATTCTAGCTAGCATATAAATTTAATTGAGGAAACTCACAGGCGTGGGAGACGACGGCACGCATGCCGTAAAATTTATTAATTTTATTTATTTCAGTAAAACCAAACCACAAAAATAAACATCCACATCTAAAGCCACATCCACTCACCATGGGATAAATCACAAAATACAGTCAATCTAGTCGATTTTGGGATTTTCTAGGGTCAAAACAGTCAAACTATCGCGCCAATCCTTATTGGCCGAACTATTTGGACTAGCCAAACCGGTCAGACCAGCCCGCATATTCAGACTGGCGCCAGGCTGAGCCCAGCAGGCTGGCCAGTTCCGTGCGCACACAAGGTGGGGGTGTCCTTGCCCGAACCCCTACAGGAAAAAGCACAAAAGTTTTTCCCTTCCTTGGGGGCTGATTTCCAATCGTAGGCCAAAAAAACTTTTTCCCCAACAGTGCCCAAACCGTAGCTTTTCAATCGCAAAAAGACACATCATATGTGAATGGAATTTCCAAATTTGAGAACGATACGTAAAATTAGATCATTACCTACTGAATTATATCCAGTTTGCATCATTATGCCCACATCATTTTTACCTGAAAAATAACAATACGGTGTAAAAACTCATAAAACTGTAACATGTAAATCACGTTATGCGATATAACATGGCTCTGATACCACTATATGATATGATATAGGTTATGCATCGGAATAATAATAAATAAATTCCCTCCACGGATCGCATGGAAGCATTCATAACATGATATGGGAAAACCAGTTATGTACCTTGTTTGTCTGAAAGATCATACGCAGAATGATGTCCCCGTCTCTACGAGTATTCACACCTAGGATTGTGTACTGGAATCCCCTTTACATCTTTGTGCTAGCTACGCAAAAAAGGATGGATAAAGATATCACGCAAAACGAGGCACAGGATTGCGCACCACAAGCTGGCCGACGACACTAAGGGGGCCGGACGGGTAGGGTTTTGGCCGTTCCTTGTCTTGCTCTCCTTTATTTTTTATGTTCACTCAATGATTATTCTTATAAAATAATAAGGTAGGATTCCCTTTGTATAGTTAATAAATCTTTATTAACTACATATTTTCTCAATACTAATCCTGTCCATACACGAATTAGTCTCTCGTTGCAAATTTGTCCTACTAACTTTTCTTGTGGTTGCATTTTTATAATTTTGCGTAATTAGTTCAACTAATTAATATCGAAATCCAATTAAATCCATGAGGTTTGTGACCCCATAGGTTTCTACTTAGTTGGTAGTAACAATTACAAACATAGAGCGATGACTAGCAACACATCTATTCCACCCAAATAATAGAAATCGTCAGTGATCCGACAAACCTTGTGAACAATGTTAACAATTTTCATTATCCATTTGTATCTATATCAACATTGGACACGAGACATAAATGTCACACTCGTATATCCAACCCATAGTTTCTCGATCTTAAGAATAGGCATATCTATACTGATAACATCAATATCCTATATTGATTTATCTAAGTCAGGCCAGACATTCCATAAGAACTACCCCTCGAGTGGCCGTGAATATTTACTCCCATTATGTTGGAGGGACAAATCCTATCTACACCACTACCATGTCTCAGCTTGCTTCCGATTATGTCCGATAACCGCCTTTATTGCTACCCAGTCACGGTGTAGCATTTGACAAGATCAAAACATAACATTCCGCAACTAGAGTATCTTGTGACTTCAAGTCTAAGGACTACAACACCATTGTCACTACGAGAAGCACTTGTGACATTAAAATAACTTACATGTAGCCTTCTCGTGGTGGTCAATCCTGTATGCCATTACTCCTAATGCATAGCCATGTGTTAGACTTGATATCTCCATACCAATCTACCCACACACTAGTCTTATAGTGATCGTCATATTAATCAATATCCATGACTAGGGATATTTAAGATAAACAACAATTGTAATCTAAGGACTTCATTATATTTAATATATCCATAAATAATAAGATGAACATTCTAGCCAAAAAAAATCGTACTAAAATAAGATTGCCTCTAGGGAATCTACTCCAACAGTCTCCCACATGCACCAGAGCCAATATAATGCATCTCGTATGCCTATATATCTAGTATGCCCTTCATGCTTGCTCTGAACAAGCAGGTTCGTAAGTGGATCCAAAAGATTGCCATCTGTAGGAATCTTGCATATCTTTACATCTCCTATAACGATAATCTCTCGAATAAGATGGAACATCCTGAGTACGTGCTTGGATTTCTAGCGTGACTTGGGTTCCTTGGATTGTGCGATCTCCCCAGTGTTGTCACAATACAACTCAATTGGATCAACAATACTAGGAATCACACCCAGCTCAGTGATAAATTTCCTAATCCAAACAGCCTCCTTTGCTGCACCCTATGCAGCAATGTACTCGGCCTCAGTTGTAGATACAGCAACCGTCTCTTGCTTGGAACTCTTCCAGCTCACAGCTCCTTCATTTAGGCAAAACACAATCCAGACTGCGATCAGGAATCATACTTGTCGGTTTGTAAGCTTGCGTCAGTGTGACCTCTTACACATAACTCTTCTTCCCCTCCAAATATCAAGAATACATCCCTAGTCCTTCTTATGTACTTAAGGATATTCTTGATAGCAATCCAGTGACTCTCACCTGGATTGGACTGATATCTTTTCTTCCCAATTAAGCCGCAACCCAAGTGTAAGTTCAGCTTGGTTTCAAAGGCTTGAAATAGCTTGTCTATTTCAAGGACTTGAAACAGCTTTCAATGCTTTGAAACATACAGTGCTTTGTGTGCATGAATTTAGGTGGAGTTTCTGATCTGATTTCAACTCCTAAACCCCTGTGCTTGGTTAGTTCATGTTTGATGATGAAAGACAAAGTATTTTGACACTCTAATATGTGTTTAATCCATCTGTTTGACTAAGTTTTGCAGGGATATACAGCTGCCTATTTTGCAGGAATTATTTCCTAAACTAGATTGATGCAGATAATTAAATCAAGCAGTGGATATGATTTTGTGTTGATTCAAATATGTTCCATACCTTCCTAATACTCCTAAACAAATTCAATGCAGTATCCTTGAAGATACTGAGCAACTAACCGTTGAGAAAGCTGTTAATAGAGTCAAGATTTGAAGATAGTTTTCAGGAGCGTTTGTTGAGAAGATTTTGAAGATCTTCAATTCAAACTGAGTGTTTAAAAGGAGGATTGCAGAAGAAATTCGAAGACAAAAACTGAGCAATTCACATAGACTCTCAAACACTACATAGTATTGACAAACAACATTGAAGCAGATCTACATAACTCAATCCAATCATCTGAAGAACATTGCATTTTCACTGAAGTTTCTACTCTCAGTGTTCTTCACTTTTGATCTTCATTTGTATATCATTTAGATAATACTTCTATCTCTTATTCTCAAGGATTGTTCAAGGTAAAAAAATAGAAAATTCTTAGTTAATCATTTAGCTAGAGCGGGTACTAGATAGGTTAGGGAAAACCACAAGCTGTAACAGAGTAAGGCATCTCTCTGTGCTTGAGATCTAGGGCTTAGCTTTTGATTAATAATAATTGATTTGAAAATTCTTCATGGATCACATCCCTGAGGTAGAGACGTAGGTCCAAGTGGACTGAACTCTATAAATTCTTGTGTCTCTTGCATCTACTTTGCAGCTCTATACTTAGACTTTTTGTAGAAACAGAACATGTTTTATTTCAAGGTTTTAAAATTCAGTTCAAGGCCTTCAAATAGACTTAACTTTATTTACTCAACTGTTTTGAATCCATTTAATTGAAACTTATTTCAAGGCCTTGAAACACTCTCTTCTCTTTCAAATCGTTTGAAACCACACTTCCTGCAATCTTTTGCAAAAGTTGACATACTCTATTCAACCACCCCTTCTAGAGTATTGATCCTGTATAACTGCCTACAATACTTTCTTTCACCAAGCTTTACATCTCCAATCAATTCATACATCATATGTATACGAAATTCACTAATTTTAACATCACATGTAAAATTATTTACTATTGAATCATATCCAAATCTTATCATTATACGAATATCCATTTTACGTAAAAAATAATAGTACGGTGAAAATTGATAAAGCTGATAACCACATAAATCATATTATTTGCAATAAAACCAAGTTGTGATACCACTGTAGGATTTTGATGTAGGTTACGCAGCGGAAATACAAATAATTTCCTGATCAAACCCTCCATCAATCGCAGGTGAAGCTCTCATAAAGCGATAAAGGAAGTAAGGTTTTCTTCTATGTTTGTGTGATCACAAAGTGGAATGGGTTTCACATCTCTATAGGTATCCACACCTTGGGATTGCGAACTAGAATCGTCTCAACGGATCGTGCTTGAATCGTAGACGAAGAAATTGCCAGGAGCTTGTTCAATTCAAGCGGATCAAGTAAAACGGAGCAGGGAGGCCGAGCCACTTCTTTGTCGTCGGTTAGGGGAGGGGGTTCGGCCCTCTCTTGCTCTCTTCCTTGATCTAATTATTTCATCTTCTGACATTTAGGGATTGGACTGGCTTTTTATAATTAATAAGGTTTATAATTAATAACTCCTTATTAATTATAAACATGCCCCAATGCTAATCTTGTCCATACACGAATTAGTGTAATTTCTATTTAGTCCAACTAAATATGCATATTGTTGCGCTTTGATCCTTGATCCTTTTAATTGTTAAGTAGTCCAACTAATTAACAAATACATATAGTTTAATCCTTTTGGTGTGTGACCCTGTAGGTTCCTATTACGTTGGCAGTAACAATTACAAGCATTGAGCGTTGTCTATCAACACATCAATGCTACCCAAATATTAGAAATAGTCGGTGATCTGACAAACCTTTGTGGCAAATTTTTCCGTTCTGTGTTGTCCCTTTGTCACAATATTCAGATTGGACACGAGACACAGGTGTCACACTCGTATATACCATCCATAGTTTCTCGATCCAGGGAATAGACTGATCTAAAAAGATAACAATAATATCACATATTGATTTATCTGACTATGGCCAGACATATAATAAGTACTAGTCATCAAGTGGCTGCAAGTACATACTCCTGTTATGTGAGAGGGAAAAATCCTATCCACACCACTACCATCTCTTAGCTTCCATCCTATACCATCCATAGTTTCTCGATCCAGGGAATAGACTGATCTAAAAAGATAACAATAATATCACATATTGATTTATCTGACTATGGCCAGACATATAATAAGTACTAGTCATCAAGTGGCTGCAAGTACATACTCCTGTTATGTGAGAGGGAAAAATCCTATCCACACCACTACCATCTCTCAGCTTCCATCCTATCATGTCCCATTGTTATCTTTATAGTTACCCAGTTACACTGTAACGTTTGATGATATCAAAACATAATATTTCACAACCAAAGTATCTAGTGACTTGAAGTCAAAGGACTACAACACCATTTTCACTACGAGAAGCACAAGTGACATTCACTTAACTCCTATGTAACCTTCTCGTGGTGGATCAGTCTAGTACGCCATTACTCCTAATGCATACCCATGTGTTGGACTTGATATCTCCATATCAATCTACCCGCATACTAGTCTCCATGCCTAGTGGTCGTTCTACTAACCAATGTACTTGACTGGGAATAATTTAAGATAAGCAACAATTGTAATCTAAGGACTTCATTAAATTAAGTATCTCCATAAATAATAAATCAATATTCTATCCAAAACAATATTCATACTTAAATATATTTTCTCTTGGGCATCTACCAACGGGGCAAGAATACTAAGAGGAAATGGGTTATACATTTCTTTAGGGATTACGCACCCAAAGAGGTTGCGACAGAGCTTATCAAGAAGCAAAACCATGTTTATGAAAAGGGATGGATTTTGACTATACTCTCTACGCTTCTTGTGCATATGGCTATCGGGATTTATAATTGACTAGAGGATTGCCCGTGCCCAAGGGCACTACCCCAAAAAACAAGAAGAACGTTTCACCAATTGTAATGTCTTCAAAAAAAATAAGTACTCTATCCACAAACATAGGAAAAAAATGAAGACAACAAACATAAGTGTATTAAATAACCAGAAATAAAGGAAGATAATAGTGAAGCTTATTTCCGGAATATAACACTATTAGTAGCCAAAACAAACTTTCAACCAAGTCCATGGAGAAATTTCCAATAATCCAAGAAAACGATCATGTAAAATACTCCTAAAACATGCAGAAAAAATGAGTAGTTGGGATGTAGCAAAGGTTTTAATTATCATAGACAAATAGTTGTCAATAATTATAGAGTATCGGAACGACTTGAATCGCCGGAGAAGGGAGGCGTAGAGTCAAATACCCCGTTTTGTAGATACGGGTATTTTATGATATTACTATAATTATTGGATGTTAATATAATATTATTATATGTGTTGAGTATTAGTTTATATTATTTGGGAGTTAATTTTTATAGTTATTAAAGATTTGGGGGTTTTGTGTCTTTTTCCTAACTTAATTAGTGCCTTTTAACTAAAATGGGGGGTTGTAGTTGTCTTCTACCTAAACTTAAAGGGGGGAAAAGTGTGTTTTATCATTAATTAGTATCATCTTCTTCCCCTAAGATTATACTAACGGGAGACTCTTTCTCCACCGCCGACCACCAATCCATCTCAAACACCAACTCTTCGAATTTGATCCTTTTCACCCAAAAACAATCCTAATACACTCCCAACTCAACATAGACCAATAGTTTCTCACCAATCAATAAATTTCGTTCAAAATCAAGACCCAATTCGAAATCAAAATTGACTACGAAAACTCCCCTCTTCCTTGCCGGATTCCTCAAGCACAAACTATAAATACCCAACCAAAATCAAAGAAAAACCCACACCAAAACACCCTCGATCTCCCCCTCTCAATTTGCTCTCTCTCTCTCTCTCTCTCTCTGTCTGTCTCTCTCTCTCTCTCTGTCTGTCTCTCTCTCTCTCTCTCTCTCTCTATCTCTCTCTCTCTCTCTCTCTCTCTCTCTCTCTCTCTCTCTCTCTCTCTCTCTCTCTCTCTCTCTCTCTCTCTCTCTCTCTGTTCGGCCCGACGAGCAGACCCTGATGGCGCCGCCGTGCGCCAAACGTCGTCGCTGCCTGCCACTTCCATCAACGCATCCACCGTCACCGTCGCACGCCGCCGGCGTTGCTGTCGTCCTCTCCTTGTCCGGTAAACGCAAAAGTCCAACTCTTTGTTCATCATCTCTTATTGCTTTGAGTTTGTGTTCCATTGGGTGTAGAGAAGAAAAGAAGACTGAAATCTTTAGTAAACTTGTGGGGGTCTTTGTGCTTAATCAGAAAAGGTGAGGGTGGCCTCCAACATTTCTGGAAAATAGATGGGTTGTTTCCATATTTTGGTTAAACTAGTTTTGTTAGCAACAATGTTTATTAGTTGTTTGTGTTAGTAAAACTATTAGGTAATAAATATAAAATTTTATGGTTTGGTTTTATAAAAATAGTAATAATAGTAATATATTGAAAGAGGAAGTGTCATAGTAATAAACCCAATTGGTATTTCTGAAGAGTTAAGAGAAACTTTATATCCTTTAAGTTATTTTCTTAAAAAGAAGGTATAAGGTTAGCCATTATTTTTGTAAGTTTTAAAAGTAGACTATAATTTCTTTTCACTATCTTGATCTAATGAGGACTATTCAAATAAATAAATTAATTAATAGTATACGCTTGTTTCTTATTTTTTTTTTAATTAATCTCTCTTAAAAATAAGAATATATAAATAAATATTCGTTGTTGCTTTTGGTAAGTAATAAGTTGCAATGAAATCTAAATGGGGGATGTAAGGGGTTATATGCATTGCATATAGGACGTTGCGTGCAATATGTTGATTAGAATATTATTAAATTTGTAGGAGATTATTTCATTGAAAAAGCATACGTCGAGAATTACTAGGAAGCGATTTGCTTTTGCTTGAGATTCAAAGTAAGTAAACATGCCAGGCCTAGTGTGCCTAACCCTTTCGTGTCGAATGATTTTCTTTCCTACTTGTCTCCAAATGAATTTGTGAAATATGTGCTACTTGAACTTTTGTTTCCACTTGTTAAAATGTTTCTCTGGAATATCACAAGAATCTAATAATCGATGATAACGTGAAGTGGAAGAGTTGTGCGGGGTTGTTTTATGGTTACTATTGGCTTGGTCGAGCTGACTTCGGTCTTTCGTCCAATTAATTTTATTTAATCCAACTGCAATGCCCTGGATAGCTCCTTTTACTCACTCTTCTGGCCGCAAGAAGTCTATAAGGGGTTTCGACACTTAAGGTCTTGGATGCTTGCGAAGTGGTTGTTTCTTTTCCCCCGTATCAACAAGTTAACAAATTGGTTTTGGATTGGATGCTATTTTTATGGAAAATTGAATATCAGGAGTTTTGGAATCCCATGATTTGGATAATGGATGTGATTTTTAAAATATGAATGAACTTGGAATCTCTCATCTTATTTTTTTTAAAAGGGTCAATGCTTTTACTTTCACATTGTTTTAGCTAAAAAACTACAAAGTGATCATTGTTTTGCAAATTATTTCGTCATCATTTTACATACTTGGGTGTTTATTTACTCAGTATTTTCGCTAACTTTTGGAAACTGTGGTGTTCCCTTTTTTTTCTGCACCACAGGTCTAGATGGCAGCTTGGATTAACAGGGACGCAAATCATCGCTTCGACGAATAATAGATCACACTTAATTTCTTAGAACTTCATTTAGTATTATAGAATAATAGTTTGGTTTATGCCCATGTTTGTGGCTCAAGGATTTGGATTTTCAATAAAGTATTTTGTTAAGATTTTATGTATATTTTGTTTGGATCCTCCGTTTAAACCTCCTTGTATCCGGGTTTCATCTCGGGTACGGAGTGACACCCCTAGGTTTCCGACTTGGTCATTTTGGGGATGTTACAGTTGGTAATAGAACCCGACAATCCAAGAAGAAAATTTAAAACATGTAGGGGAATTTAAATGGACATACGAAAAGAATTTAAAATTTGAAAAGCCATTGGGAATTTGGGTAGTCTTGGATAGGACTATTATGTGTTCAATTTTGTAGAAAATAGGCTTAGTAAGCAAGTATTCCCACCCAACCTCTCCTAACTAAGAACTTTGGCCTACCCAATTTGCTTGGTATTTGGGTTTGAGGCTTTTCATTGGAGTTGGGTTAAGTGTCTATTGTTGGGTGATCAAAAGTTGGGAATTGTTTCAAAAGTCATGTGTGATCAAAATTGAGGTCTTGGGAGTATGCACTTATTTCATAAGGGTAGTCGTTTTATTTTTATGATATATACTTTGTGGTGTAAGAGGCTAATGGGTTTTTTTTCTTTTGTAGATGGCTAGAACTAAGAGAATTGCGAAGAAGCGTGTTATGGCATTTGAGAACCACCCAGTTGTGACTATTTGGGGAGAAGGCGAGACTCTACCTGCCTTTCGTGATCGTGTACTCCAGTATTGTGAGGATAGGTTTAATGCGTTAGAGTTTACTCGATATCGGAATCTTTCTTTTCAAGCTTACTGCATGGTGAAGGCTCTACCTATGGGGCCCATATTTGGGGAGATAATCGCCAAGTATAGCAATATTATGGCTAGGTTCAATAGATTGAACTATGAAGACTACTTCTTTCAAAATGAATGGATGGTGGATGCCAACTTTATGTGCAAATTGTTGATGGAGACTCATAGTAAATGGCACATGCACATGGTGATCGAAATATATTCTGGTGAAAATGATGAGGCTGAGGAATACCCTATCGAGGACATTGAGATTGCGGAAGACCCTATCAAGAACATTGCGATTGAGGAAGACCCTAGAGGATGATGACTTCGAGGATGACCCTAGTGAAGACATGGAATCGGAGGCAAGTGTGAATAACTATGAGAAGTAGACATATTAGTCTCATTTTGAATTCTTAGACCTTTAGTTATTTTTGAAGTTCTAGTTTTGAATAAGTCCATGAGGCCAAACAATGTTTTAAGGTTTCTTATAATGATTTAGCATAGCCACGTTTTGGCTAGAGATAATTTATTTGTAATTTACGTAGGTTAATTTTGCTTTCATGACGAAGGATAATACTTATGTTTTGAGGATCCGTTTTGTATTATAATAAGTTTTCGTTTTATTGAGTTGGAGTATGTTTTGAAGTTGATGTTGTGTTGCGTTTTGGAAGCGTTCATGAAGTTAGAACGCGAGAAATTCAATTTTTGGTAGTTTTTGAATCTGTGCAGCAGATGGTATTTGGTGTAGCAGACATGTTTAAATGTTGAATTATTTTTCTCGTAATTTTTCCCGTCTTGTAGACATGTCAGGAACATGCCATAAAAATTTCAATCCCAAATAAGTTTTGGAGACTTAAATACGAATTCCCAAAGTTTGTTATTCAGTAGCAAAATTTCACAGTGACCATCTGTAGTATTTTAGATTCTAGCCTATCTTGCAGATCTTGGATGAATCTAAAATGTTTATGGTGATTATTAGACACATAGGGATATATCTGGATGAAAGCCTAGCCCATTTTGAGGAAGCTAAAGTCATTTTATGACTTGGTAAAGATGAAGTTTCTGTCCTGATAGTCGATGACAACATCTGTGCTATTCTCTACATAAATTGAATTCTATTATTTATTTTGAGTTGATTCTTCTTGATTATGAAATAGGCTCAGAGAGGTTGTTTCACACCAAATTTCAAAAGTTTTCTTGCTCGTTTGATCATTTATCTAATTTTCTAAGAAGTATGAGAAATAATATGTTTTCAGCTTATGTGGAAATTTCATGTGTAACTGATTAGATGACGATCAATGTGTGATATTACATGCCTAATTGCACATTGTAAGTTCAATGCTGGTTCAAGACTTGAAATAGCCTGTCTATTTGAAGGCCTTGAAACAGCTTTCAAAGCCTTGAAACTGACTGAGCTTTATATGCATGAACTTAGGGGGAGTTTCTGCACCTGATTCAACTCCTAAACCCCTGTGCATGATTAGAAGATACTTTGTGATGAAAGACTAAGTATTTTTACACATTTTACAGGATCTAACATTATCTATTTGACTCAGTTATGCAGGGATATTGTGTTTCCTATTTTATAGGAACCTGTTTCCTAACTTATGTTTTGCAGAAATGGAAACTACTTAACGACTTGATTTTGTGATTGATCTGCTATGATTTAAATCCTATCAAAAGACTTCCAACAAGATCAAATCAATATCTTGGAAGATACTGAACTACTAGTCGTGGGAAGAAGCTGTTAGAGGAGTCAAGATTTGAAACTAATTTTCAGGAAAGTTTGTTGAAGAGATTCTGAAGATCTTCAATTCAAATTGAGTGTTTAAAAGGATAACTGCTGAAGGAATTTGAAATGGAACGATACATATAATTGGCAGAGACACTCAAAACACTCCAGGATTGACAAGCAACAAAGAAGAAGATTCATCTATCTCAATCCAAGCCTCAGAAGAACACTGCATACTCACTGCTGTTTCATTTCCTGTGTCTTTCTTTTTCTGAGCTTCATTTGTATATCATTTTGATTTTACTTCTTGTTCTCATTCTCAAGGATTGTTCAAGGTGAACAATAGAGAATTCTTAGTTAATCAGATAGCTAGAGCAGGTACTAGATAGGTTTGTGAGAACCACAAGCTGTAACAGAGTAAGGCATCTCTCTGTTATTGAGATCTAGGGCTTAGTTGTTGATTAATAAGAATTGTTTTGAAAATCCTACAGGGAGAAGATCCCTTTGGCAGAGACGTAGGTACAAGTGGACTGAACTCTATATATCTTATGTCTCTTGCATTTACTTTTTAGTTACATACTTAGACCTTTAGCAGCATTCAAAACAGTTTTATTTAAAGGTTTTGAAACTCATTTCAATGCCTTGAAATAGAATTATTCTTTTCATACTCTAACTGTATTCATTCCAAGGGCTTGAAACTCATTTCAAGGCCTTGAATCTCCTTACAAATCTTCTCAAACCACTATTTTTGTAAAGTTTGGCAAAAGTCTGCATACTCTATTCAACCCTTGATCCTGTATTTTACCTACTGTACACCCCTTCAATTGGGTGTCAGAGCTTGTATCACTGCATAGATTTAACCATCTTGTGATTATGAGTACTGTAGGTGATGGTGGTTTCTCTCAGGGAAGAGCTGCTGACAGACCTCCTCTCTTCTGTGGAGACAATTTTGTCCACTGGAAAACTTTGATGAGAATGTTCATCATTTATCAAGATATGGAACTCTGGACTATCATCTAGAATGGTCCTCATACTTTCTACACAGAGAATGATGGGATTAGAACTCCCAAATATGAAGACTCTCTTTCTTCAATCTGATTTAGAACAATTTACAAACATTATAAAGCTGTAAATCTCTTATATTGTGCTTTGAGTGCAGATGAATTTAACAGGATCTCAAGTTACAAGACTGCCAAGGAGATATGGGATAAGCTTGTGGCAACCTTTGAAGGAACCAGCCAAGTCAAGAAAACCAAGATCAACATATATCTCTGGCAATATGAGTTGTTCAAAATGAATTGATATGAGTCAATCAGAGATATGTTCAAAAGGTTCACTGACATTTTCAACAACCTTGATTCATTAGGAAAGCATGTTTCCAATGAAGAAAAGGTGAGGAAGATTCTCAGAAATCTTCCAAAGGCAAAATGGGAACCAAAGACTGCTGCTATTGAGGAAGCTCAAGATCTCTCATCACTACAACTTGATGACCTACAAGGGAAGCTTCTTACACATGAGATATCCATGAATGAAGTTTATGGAGAACTACCAGAAGGTGTCAAGAACTTGGATCTCAAGGAAAAGGAGAATGAGCCATTTCAAAGCCTTGAAGCTGAAGATGATGATGAAGATCCAATTGCCTTAATTTCCAAAGCCTTGACCAGAATTCTTAAAATGAAGAAAATATTTGGAAATAAGGACTTCAACAGAGATAGACATAGATCCTCCTGTAGCAAAGACTACAAAGGTAAATTTTCTTCACATGGTAATAAGCCTAAATTCTTGAATTGCTTTGAGTGTGGTGATGCAGGACACTTGATCAGAGATTGGCCACACAAGAAGAGCAAGAACTTTCAGAAGAAAGATCATGATAGAAGAAAGAAAGCTGTGATAGCTTCATGGAGTGATTCAGAAACATCAAGTGACTCTGAATCTGATGAAGAACATGCCAACCTATGCATTATGGGCAAGCATTATGAAAGTTCTGAAAGGAACATTTAGGTAATTTTAAAATGCTTGATTTCAAAACAACAGAAGCCCTCTCTGATTATCTTAGAAAAATGCTTTTAAATGAAGAGGACTATTTGAAAGAAATTAGAGATTTGAAAGAAAAATTTCATGAGGAAGCAAAAGAGAACTTACATCTTGTTTGCCTGAATCAGAATCTTGAAATCTCTCAGAAGAAAACTGACAGTGATTTCAAGGCCTTGAAAACCACTTTCAAAGCCTTGAAAACACAAGTCAAACAAGAATCTGAATAAACAAAAGACATTAAGTTGATGAACTGGATAAACAAAAGACTATTCTGACTGAGAAACTTCAAGAATCTAAATTCGTCAAAACAAAATTTGCAGGCTCAGAACACAACTTCAACTTGATTCTTGGAGGTAGCTTTAACTCTGTTCACAAAACTGGTATTGGATACAATACAAATTTTTCAAAGAAGAACAATACTAGATTTGTGAAAGATGGAAGCAAAACATCTCCTAAATGCCATTACTCCAGTAAGATTGGTCATGTTAAGATGACTTTATAGGGTTTTGATCATGGATACGCAGCGGAAAAATAAAATTATCCATTCAAGACCCTCCAAGAATCACAGGAAGAGAAAAATAACGATGTTAAAGGAAGAAACAAGTAACACACCTTAGAGATTTATGTGATGACTTGTGACGTGAATTGTGTCACTTCTCTACGGTTGATCCACGCCTAGGGTTTATGTCAAGATTTTCCTACTTCTTTGTGCTAGATTGGACCAGAGGAAGAGGAAGAAATCACGCAACGAGGATCAAAGAGAGGGCTCGGCCTCTCTTTCTGGCCACCGGGTAGGGGGCGGACGGCTAGGGGAGGACGGCCTCTAGCTTGTCTTGCTCTCTCTCCTTTGTTTCTCTCCCAATCAACTTATGTTATGAGCATTAGTGCGTGTGTGGGAAGAAAGCTAGGAGTATCCTTTATATAGTCCAACAAATCCTTGTCAACTACCTAAAGGCCCTTCCTAATCCTACATGAATTCGGATTAGTCCCTTCCTTGCATATTAGTCCTACTAAGTTTACAAGGTGTTGCAAAGTGATTCTACCAATTAATTAATCATATTAATTAATTACCAAATCTAGATCAACCCTATGTATCGTGTGACCCCATAGGCTCTATCTAGTTGGTAACAACAATTTGGTAATATGGAGCGGTCTCTAGCAAGACATCCAATCTAGCCAACTAATAGAATAGTCATCCGACCAACCTTGTGCAAGTAATCGTCTCATCCCTTTGTCCCAATATCCGGATTGGACACGAGACATACAAGTCACACTCGTATATCCAATCCATAGTTTCTCGATCCAGGGAATAGCCTTATTCGAGCAAATAACATCAATATCCCATATTGATTTATTTGTGTCTGGCCAGACATTCTATATCCACTATGCCTCGAGTGGCGTAGGATATTTCTCCATTTATGTAGGACGGACAAATTCTATCTACGTCTAAAACGATATCTATGTTTGCTTCTTATTATATTCGGTACGCGCCTTTATAGCTACCCAGTCACGGTATAGCGTTTGACGCTACCAAAATCACAATAATCCACAACTAGAGAATCTAGTGACTTCAAGTCTACGGATGACAATACTGTTGTCACCACGAGAATTGCTTGTGACTCAACATAACATGTATGTAGCCTTCTCGGAGATGGGTCAATCCAGTATGCCATTAACCCTAATGCATACCCATCTGTTGGATCATGATATCTCTATATCAATCCAACCCCATACTAGTCTATAGATGATTGTCCCATTTAATCATTATAATGGACTAGGGATATTTAAGATAAACAACACAATTGAATCTAAGGACTTCATTATATTAAATATCCAATAAATAATACAATGAATATTCTAGCCAAAATAAGTTCATACTAAAATAGATTGCCTCTAGGGCATCTATTTCAACAGTCTCCCACTTGCACTAGAGCCAATCAGATGCATCCCATATGACAATGCTCCTAGTGTGCCCTTCATGCTTGCGCTGAACAAGCGGCTTTGTAAGTGGATCTGACAGATTCTCATCTGTAGGAATCTTGCATATCCGAACGTCTCCTCTATCGATCATATCGAATAAGATGGAACTTCCTGAGCACATGTTTGGATTTCTGGTGTGATCGGGGCTCCTTTGATTGCGCGATCGTTCCAGTTTTGTCACAGTACAACTCTACTGGATCCGCGTTGCTAGGAACCACAACAAGTTCAAAAAAAATTCCTGGTCCAAACAGATTCCTTTGTTGCACCATTCGCAGCAATGTACTCACCCTCTGTTGTAGAATCAGCCATCGTCTCTTGCTTGGAACTCTTCTAGCTCACCGCTGCTCCATTCAGGCAAAATACATATCCCAATTGTGATCTGAAATCATATATATCGGTTTGGAAGATTGCATCCGTGTAACCCCTTACATGCATATCTTCCTCACCACCAAATATCAAGAAAGCATCCTTAGTTCTTCTCAAGTACCTTAGGATGTTCTGACTACAATCCAGTGACTCTCACCTAGATTGGACTGGTATATGCTTGTCATACTCAAGGCATATGACACATCTGGTCTAGTACATAACATGGTTTACATGATAGATCCTATGGCCGAGGCATAGGGAATCCTACTCATGCGTTCCTTCTCAATCTCATTGAAAGGAAAATCACTCTTTGAAAGAGTAATTCCATGTGACACGGGCAAGAATCCCTTATTAGAATCTTGCATGTTGAACCGTTTCAACACCTTGTCAATATATGTACTTTGACTTAGGCCTAGCAGTCTTATAATTCTATCTCTCTAGATATTTATACCAAGTATATAGGCTGCTTTCCCTAAGTCCTTCATTGAGAAACACTTTCCTAACAAATCTTTAACATGGGAATGTCGTTTCCAATGAGTAGTATGTCGTCCACATACAAGACCAGAAAAGCTAAATAGCTCCCACTAACCTTCTTGCAGAAACAAGACTCATCTTCGTTTCTGATGAACCCAAACTCTTTGACTACTTCATCAAAACGTCGATTCCAACTCCTAGAAGCTTGCTTCAATCAATAAATGGATCGTTGCAGCTTACAGACTTTGTTGGCTTGCTTTCGATCTTCAAAACCCTCAGGCTGTATCATATACACGTCCTCGAGGAGATTCTGATAGAGGAATGTTGTCTTGACATCCATCTGCAAAATCGCATAGTCGTAGTATGCTGCAATGGCAAGTAGGATTCGGATGGATCTGATCAAAGCGACTAGTAGAAATATTTCAACATAGTTAATACCATGAATTTGTCGGAATCCTTTAGCCACCAATCGGCCCTTATAGGTGATCACATTACCATCCATGTTGATCTTCTTCTTGAAGACCCACTTGCACCCTATGGGTCGCGCCCCTTCGGGTTGTTCCACCAAAGTCCATACTTTGTTGGTGTACATGGATTCCATCTCGGATCTCATGGCTTCAAGCCACTTCTGAGAGTTCGGCCCTTTCATGGCCTCTTCATAACTAGTAGCGTCATCAACTATGAGCATTGTGTCACCGAAATCAGTCACGAGAAGTCCATACCTCTCTGGCTCCTGGCACACTCAACTAGATCTACAAAGCTCTTGTGCTACTTGAACAGGTTGATCCGCAACCTCGTGTGGTTCCTGTTCCTATTCCATAGTAGGATTAGTGTTTTGTGGCTCTTGAAATTCTTCAAGTTCTACAGTCCTCCCACTTGCTTCTTTAGAGACAAACTCTCTTTCTAGAAACACACCGGACCGAGCAACAAACACTTTGTTCTCAGTAGGATTGTAGAAGTAGTAACCCTTAGTTTCCTGAGGGTACCCCACAAACTTACACTTATCCGACTTGGGGCCCAACTTGTCTGATTGTAAACGTGTTACATAGACATCGCAGCCCCAAATCTTCATGAGCGACAGTGTACGACTGTGACAACCCGTGTTTATAAAAAAACAAGTTAAATGTTAATTTGTGCATAAAATATTATTTGTTCATGATCATTTGTGATATTTTAGCTGACAAGTAGTAGTTTCAGCTAGTTTGTATGCCTCTTGTGACGTGATAAGTTTGACATGATTATTATTGGCACACAATTCTTATGTATCGTGGGCTTGGTTTGTAATTGTTATAGTAAAAATATAATTAGTTGGATAATTGTAGTGTTGAGTTCAATTAAGTCATAAGACACTCACACGTGTCTTGTATGTGGCTAAAGGTTTACTCTTCGTTTTTGTTTGAGGTTCTGCCAGGTAGCCAACCCATTTGGAAGGGTTTACTCATTTTAACTTGTGAAAAGGCTATGAAGTGTCCAACAATTATTGGCTAAGAGTTTAGGTGGAATGCCAAGTCACTCATAACTGCTTATATAGATGAGCTTAGTTTGTTAGCATATACCGTATGACCCAAAAATGGAAACATGGATTAAAAAGACTGTCCGTGTGCAGTTACTAGACCAGAGAAGAGGAAAATGGACTTCTTATGTTAGATCGTTCATATAGGGCTCGATTATGTTTGGATCCAATATCATATAAGGTAGGGGAAATCTAACTTCTAAGTTTTCTCAGTTACAGTCTATACCTGTATGATTGCTGGTATGATTTTTACAGCTTTTTAGCTATCTGATTATTATCTGGTGATTGATAAATCACACTGTTTGTGTATTTGGTGCCGCATGCTGATGTGTAATAACTGGCTGTTGTGTTAAGTAGATTTTAGATTTCTACGCCAGTGGTTAGGCGGTACCTGCTGGGCTATTTTGGCTCACCCCTCTATTTTACAGGTTGAGCCGGAGCGCGACTGGATCGCGGAGTAGTTGCTAAAATTTGTATTTTTAGTTAACTATGTTGTTTTTAGCTGTTTTTAGCTGTTAGTTGTAAATTACTTTTTTGGGTCAGATATTTATAAAATGTCATTTTTGACCAACTGGTGTAACTTTTTAGTAATTTCGGTCACGTACCAGTTTATCAGAAATTTGATTAAAATGTTGTTTCGGAGGACTGTGTGTCCTGGTGGTTGAGTTTTGGACGTCTGAAAGTGTCAGACGGGTTGACAGTAAGCAGTGATTTTTATCGAATAATCGATATTTTTATTAATAATTGTGTGACGGGTCGTCACAGTGGTATCAGAGCCGAACCCAACCGGAGGTACGGATAGTGTATCTGGGACTGGGCGGGTGTTTTGGCGGGTGTCTGTGGCGGGTGTTGTACGAGTGGTACACACTTGTGAGCCACCACACTTGTGAGCCACCGCACTGTCGAGCTAGAGGTACACAGTCTAGTACTGCTTGGGTGGTGGAGGTGATGAGACTTGATGGTACGTGACATTTTTAAGCTGAAAAGTAAATTTCAGTCAAATTTCGGGTCGAAATTTCAATAAGTTGGGAAGATTGTAAGACCCCGTTTCTTTAAAAAAAAAATCGTTAGAACGTAACCTTTTGTAAATAACTTGTGATGTGGTATTCATAATACATTGACCAAAAGCTTGTCGTTAAAGTAGTACTTCATGCAGATAATTGAATTTACTTGAGAAATAAGACTAGTAGTCTAATGTGCTTTTAAGAAATGTTGCAGCATGAATTCGTGCATGTAACATTCCTGCATGTGGTCCAAGTTTATGAACATAAAAGAATTGGTACGTTTTTACATAAAACTGATGCATGTTACCTAAACATGTCATGATATACTTTGCCATGTGTCATTTTTATATGTGTTTATGACTTTGGCTAGATATTGTAAATCCTTTAATCCATGAAAGTTTACCATTTACATTGTTTGGGAGAGACCTTAACCCGAGAGAGAGGTGGGTCATGGTGAAATTATTAAAGAAATAGTTAAGGTTTGTCTGTGGACATTTTGTAATTATATGAATATTTGGGGTTTAATTGGAAAGAGACTACATTTTTGTGTCTATCATCTTTGTCTTCTAATTAGCCACGTCAAGCTTTTTGTTGTGGATTGATGACTAATGCAAGCTAGTTAATAGCCACTTGTTGTCATTTGACGTTCATTAGTCACTCTCTACCTTTAAAATTAGTTTTTAGTTTGAAAATTAGTGCATGTGAAGCAAAACACACCACTGTTTTCACTTACACAACAAGAGACGAAAAGAAAAATGAAAGAAAAGAAAGATTTGAGGTCTATGGTAGTCTCGGTTGGTGAACAGATAGAGTAGGAAGTGATTCAATCTTTATTCTACTTCTTATTCTTAGTCGATGCAGTGATATATTAGGCTACTGCAACTTAAATTCGAGATGTTTCGACTGTCAGACAATATTTTTTTCAGCATGTTTCGACATTAAGTGAAGTAGGGGAAATTTAACTTCTAAGTTTTCTCAGTTACAGTCTATATCTGTATGATTGCTGGTATGATTTTTACAGCTTTTTAGCTATCTGATTATTATCTGGTGATTAATAAATCACACTGATTGTGTATTTGGTGCCGCATGCTGATGTGTAATAACTGGCTGTTGTGTTAAGTAGATTTTAGATTTCTACGCCAGTGGTTAGGCGGTACCTGCTGGGCTATTTTGGCTCACCCCTCTATTTTACAGGTTGAGCCGGAGCTGACTGGATCGCGGAGTAGTTGCTAAAATTTGTATTTTTAGTTAACTATGTTGTTTTTAGCTGTTTTTAGCTGTTAGTTGTAAATTACTTTTTTGGGTCAGATATTTATAAAATGTCATTTTTGACCAACTGGTGTAACTTTATAGTAATTTCGGTCACGTACCAGTTTATCAGAAATTTGATTAGAAATGTTGTTTCGGAGGACTGTGTGTCCTGGTGGTTGAGTTTTGAACGTCTGAAAGTGTCAGACGGGTTGACAGTAAACAGTGATTTTTATCGAATAATCGATATTTTTATTAATAATTGTGTGACGGGTCGTCACAGTGGTATCAGTTAAATATTTTTTTTAAGTAAAAAATGAGAATTTGTTTTAGTTAAACATTCCCAAAAAAGTCAGTTCTTTTTCCCGTTGCATGGCTAGTCCAAAGTCATGCGGTAAGTTTGTTTTATTGGTGTAGCTAGTGAGGAATGGTTTATTATGATAAACATTTTGTTGGGGACAAATATGAGTTGGCTTTATGATTGTTTGAATACATGAAAAATAGCATGTTGAGTAGTCATAGCAGTTCTTTACTGAAATGTGTATCCCACATACTGTATGAAAAAAAATGATATTGACCATAAAATGTTTGTTGATGAGTATGGTGTTCGTTTATGGTGCTAATATTGTTATTTAAATTTTCAATGTGAAATTTTCTTAGTATAAAAGAAAAATAAAGATATGGTATTGTGAAATTAAATTTCGAGGCAAAATTTCTTTAAGTGGGATAGATTGTGACAACCCAAAACTAAGAAATATCCAGAAATTATTTTTATGTTGTTAAACTTGATTTATTGGCTTGCTTATTAGTGATTATGTCTATCACTTCGTTTGATCATATTCCAATTTATATTGTTATAGTAGTTTGTTGGTGTGACTGAGGTAGTTTGTAAAGTTTGGATGGATTTTGTTAAATGCAAAATAATAATAAAATAATAGGTAATTCTTTAGAAAAGGTGATGAGGTAGTAGCATGGTTGTCCCCCTTTTTTTTTTTTTTTTTTTTTTTGGTAAAAAGGTAAGAAATAGCATTAGATAATCAAGAGGATACACACCCGACGGAGTTGGAGTCCTGAGAGCCATAGCTACTATGTACAACAAAGCCCTAACTACAAAAGTATTTGTTACCCATGCCAGCCTTGTGACTATAAACAACAAAATTTGTCAACAAGGCAAACAAAAGACCAACATAACTAGAAGTTCCTATCTACTGCAGACTTAGCTAAGTTATGGGCTTCCTTAACTTGGGCTCTCGGAACTTTAACTATTATACAATCTTCAAACGCTCCAACCTCCTGTCGTATGTAAGCCAAAAGCGGTGCATCCCCGAACGCTGCTTGCTCAGTCCCCTGTATGAGTTTATATGCAGATATGCTATCAGTACGAAGTAAAATATGATGTGCAAAGTGAAATTGCGCCAAAAGGAGACCATAATATATAGCAAGTAGTTCCATTTGAAGAGGTGTCGCTGCAGAGCATCGCTTGGAATAAGAGTGAGATGACCCATGAGGTTGTTGCAAAAGAAGACCGACGGCTCCGCCAAGGGAATGAGAGTTCCATGCTCCGTCAACCGTTATTGTCGTGTAGGAGTATGGACCTTGTGTGACTTCCACTTGATTTGTAATCGAGTAATAAAGTGTCGTCTCCCTTGGGGGTCCAGGCGTGGGGTTGGGAGGTCGGTGTAGGGAATTTTGATAATACGCAAGATCACGGATGGTCTGATTCCGAATTTCGTCAGCGTGTGAGTCCGACCACCTTTGTTCCCTGTAAGCAGCCGCATTTCGCATTTTCCAAATAGTCCAAATGATTGGAAGTATGCGCGGGATCTGATCAGGGAGCAATATGGCATTTCGAAGCCATATGCTAAAAGGAAAAGTAATTGGGGGCTGTAAGTGAATGGCTTTGAAAGCTGAGGTGGTTGGGCACGAACCGAAGAGGTGGTCAATAGTTTCCGAGGTCTGACATCCGTGAGGACAATGACTTGGGATGAAAGGTAGCTTGGAAGCAATAGTGGCACAACATGGTAAAGCTCCCGGATGAAGGCATTTCCATAGGAAGATTTTGAATTTTTCTGGAATCTGGAGCCCCCAGAGTCTACCCCAGACTATATCTGGGGTATCCTGAGTGTAGAAGTATCCAGCGGGTAAGAAGAATTTTGAGTCTTGGGATTGTAGCCAACGATAGCCTGACTTGGCCGTGTAGGTCCCAGTTTTTGTGAAAGGCCAGACGATCTTATCTGGAGTCCCCCTTATTCACCAGAGTTTGGACACGTCCAGCTTTGGTTTTCCTAATTGATGACTACTCAAAAATAACCTAGTACTACTATCATTCTTTTGTGACCTTTTTAAATTCAGTTAATGGCTATTTGGGTAAAAAGAAAAGATATACTAAATGTTTATGGAGTCAGTGGGTTCTTTCATAAGACGAGAGAGTATAGTTTGTTACTAACTACAAGTCCTAATAAAGTGGGTTTTGTTAGTACTCCTATCAGCTCCTCTTAGTACTTCCACAAGTCCAAGGAGCAGAGCTTCGAGTTTAATTCTCAAGCCATCTTTCAATTTCAATAGTTTGGTTCCGGGTATTCAAATCAAATCAAAAGTTAGTGAGTTCTCAAACGTGCAAAGATGCAGAAGTGTTACTATGTTCGGCTTGGTTTTTGATTGAGGTAGGGAAAATCTAATTCCCACGTCTACTGTATTTACGGTGTACTGTATATATTGCTGTTGTTTCACCATCTTGTATTTGGTGATTGTTGGGTGATAAATCATGTTATTTGTGTGATTCGTGCTATATGATTTTGTTTATAGCCGGTGCAGTTTAATTGACTTTTAGATTTTTACGCCAGTGGTTAGGCGGTACCTGCTGGGCTATTTTGGCTCACCCCTTTATTTTACAGGTTAACCCGGAGCGCGACTGGATCGCGGAGTTGTAGCTAAAAATTGTGTTTATTTGTTAAAAATGTTATTTTTAGCTGTTTTTAATAGTTTGTTGTAAATTGCTGGTTTGACCAGATATTAATAAAAACTGTCATTTTGACGAGCTGGTGTAATTATTTACTAAATTCAGTCACGTACCAGATTTTCAGAAAGTTGATTAAAAATGTTGTTCAGAGGACTGTGTGTCCTGGTGGTTGAGTTTTGGACGTCTGAAAATGTCAAGACGGGTTGACGGTAAATCGTGATTATTATCTAATAATCGATTTTAATTGTTAAATGTGTGACGGGTCGTCACAACGACGCCTCCCACTCCACATCTCATGTGGTGTCTTCATGACTGATTTAGATGGAACACGGTTAATGGTGAAAGTTGCACTCTATAGAGCATAGCCCCAAAATAATAATGGGAGTTCGGTTTGACACATCATAGATCGAACCTATCCAATAGTGTTCGATTCCTCCTCTCGGACACGCCGTTCCACTGTGGCATTCCGGGTGGAGTGAGTTGGGACACAATCCCAAACTCTCTAAGATAGTTGTCAAACTCTTGGCTCAAGTATTCTCCTCAGCGATCCGATCGCAGAGCCTTGATACTTTTTCCAAGTTGCTTCTCTACTTCACTCTTGAATTCTTTGAACCTTTCTAAGGATTCGGATTTATCCTTCATAAGGTATACAAATCCATATCTACTGAAATCATCAGTAAATGTGATGAAGTAGACGTAACCACCTCTGGAAGGCATGACAAATGGTCCAAATACATCAGTATGCACGAGTGCCAATTGCTCACTAGTCCTCTCACCTTTCTTATTTGAAAGGGGGCTTTGTCATTTTTCCCAATAAACAAGCCTCACATGTATGATATGATTCACAATCAAATGAGTCTAGAAATCCATCCTTATGGAGTCTAGATACATGTTTCTCGTTTACGTGGCCTAAACGACAGTGCAATAAGTAAGCAGGATTTAAATCATTTATTTTAGTCCTCTTAGTATTAATATTGTAGACATGATTGCTTAGATCAAGGACGTACAGTCCATTAAATAATTGCGCACTATAGTAGTGAATATTATTATTAATAAATGGAAAAACAATTGTTCTTTATTGAAATAATAAAACCTTCCTTGTCCAAACAAGAAATAGAAATAATGTTTCTGCTCATAGCAGGCACTTAATAGCAATTATTTAATTCTAAAACTAATCATGAAGGCAGAGACAGCTCGTACATGCCTACGGCCAATGCAGCAACCTTTGCTCCATTGCCAACGCGCAGGTCTATCTCCCCTTTAGCCAATCTTCTACTTCTCTTTAGATCCTGCACATTTCGACAAATGTGAGATCCACATCTAGTATCCAATACCCACAATGTAGAGATAGTTAAATTCACATCTACAATAAAAATACCTGGTGGTGGTGGAATCACAATTCCAAGCCTCTTGTCCTCCAGATATTTTGGGCAGTTCCTCCTCCAGTGTCCAGGCAGACTGCAGTAGTGACACTCACCTTTAGTCACACATTTGCCATCAACAGGCTTAAGGGCAGGTTCCTTGGACTAGGAAACTGCCTTGCCTTTTCCCTTGGAGGATGAGGCAAACCTTTCGCCCTTTCCTTTCTGCACCATCATTATGGCCTTGCTTTTACCCTTGTTGATGCTTTGTTCAGCTTTCCTCAAAATATTGAGTAAATCTGGCAGTGGTTTCACGTTATTGTTCATGTCATAGTTCATGATGAACTGTCCATAACTCTCAGAAAACGATTGCAACACAATATCGGGAACCCTAGTCGTGCAAGATTCTCCAAGTACCCGATCATACGGAGTACATGAGGTCCCACATGGTTTCCTTCAGCCATATGAAATTTGAACAATGCCTTAGAAACTTCATACCTCTCAGCCCTTGCCTGCTCCTGGAAGAGCTGCTTCAAATGTTCGATCATATCGACTGCATTCATGTCTCATGTTGCTTCTGAAGCTCAGAGGTCAGGGTGCAAAGCATGAGGTAGGCTGCATCATTAGTGTCATCAACACGCTTCTGATATGCCTTTCGGGCTGCAGGAGTATTGTTTTCTGGACCTGTCAAAACTTGCCCCTCTATTGCGTACAGTTTCTTTTTTGCTAGAGAACGATTCTCAAGTTTCTGTACCAATCGAGTAAATTGGTTCCAAAGAGCTTGTTCTTCTCAAGGACAGAGCGTAGGGAATGTTGTGAAATCGATGATTTGTTTGCCATTTGGAATTCTACAAAAGAAAAATACGCACGTTTTAGTATTGTGAACTTCAGAATATATTTAATAATGGCTAGGTTATTAAACATAGCTCCCACTATTTTTCTATGGATTAATAGCCCTCAATATATTAATGCAGAAAATATCATTATATTTCTAGTGGGCCAAGATCCATGTTTCATCTCCTATTGAGCTTGCTTTGGCAAGTCACCCAAAATTTGACTACTTTAGGTAGGAACTATTCCAATTGCATCCTCTGCAACTCTTGGTTCAATTGGGCAAATAACTCCTTATTTATCCATGCGCATGGATAATCCCAATTGATTGCCTCTAGGTTTAATCATTTTAATAACCCAGTTGTGTCCAAACTCTTATTTAAACAATTGCACAATATTTGTTTGTGCCATCTCATTACATCATTATGAACCAAGTCTCCTTGCTTTGGCATGCACGAACTTGACAAATCATGATACAATGAGTGTCTAAATAACGAGAAGGCAAAACACAATATTTGAATTTTGAGGGATTTCAAAGATCATTTTTAATTGTTTTGTTTATCTATATCAACTGATCTATCTATTTTGAGTTTGGCCACAATTTCAAATAATAGATACGGGTTGTTAATTATCTTATTATCCTAATTGCATGCATCATTCATACACCAATCACAAAATAATTAGACAGAAAATAAACAACCACAAAATATTAAACCCTGATATGGATATGGCCTCTTCTAGACTAAGATATTCCCAAGCGAATGGGAATATCTATGAACCCTAAATAGAAAACACATCTCCATGCGCCTCCATCTTTTGGTCTATCCTTTATAGTCATGTGGAAAGCTCCATGCTCCATCTTTTGTGGCTTTTTTGGCTTCGGGATTCTTTTCTCCAATCTTTGATAACAATTTTATTATATCTAGCACTAGCTAAGAACTATACTAAATAAAATAAATCTCACAAGTTGAGAAAAAAATCGGCTCGCAGGCCGTAAACCCTAATTAATTATTACATCAAATTGATCAGCTCGCAGGCCGTAAACCAAACCACGAAATTAAACAATCACACCAAATCACATCCTAAGGCCATATCCAACCACCATGCAATTTGCACATAACCTGTTAAAATCAAATTTTAACGTGCTTGGTCAATTTTAATTGATTTTAGGATTACTAGGGTTAAAACTGTCCAAGGGGCCCACACATACATGGCCGAACCACCTTGGAGATGCCCCGGTCCGAGCCTAGGCAGACCGGACCAACCCGTGGGGTTGGCCGACCGCCTAGGCCCTCGACCTAGGTGGCTTGGGCGGCAAGGAAGGAAAGGGGTGGTCGCTACGGGCCGAACCTCCTAGTTGTTTCCAAAACAACTCCTTCCTTGTTCCCCAAGTCCAAAAAGTTTCCAAATTTGAAATTTGTTTCTAAATTTGTGCCCAAACCCTAGATCTATTATCCTAAAATTTCTCAAACTCACTAATTCATGCATGTAATGCAAAACTAGGTATTGTTGATTGAATTATTGAAAAATTACATCATATGCTTGATTTGTCCGTTTTACGCGATAAACAATAAAATTAAAGTGTAAAACTATCACAACGTAACACATAAACCAAGTCTATGTTCTACGATATGTGGCACTGATATCACTGTAGGGTTTTGATCATGGATACGCAGCGGAAAAAGAAAATTATCAATTCAAGACCCTCCAAAGATCAATGGAAGAGAATCATAACGATGGTAAAGGAAGAAACAAGTAACAAACCTTAGAGATCTCCTGTGATGACTTGTAACATGAATTGTGTCACGTTTCTACTGTTGATACACGCCTAGGGTTGTTGTCAAGATCCTCCTACTCCTCTGTTCTAGCTTGGACCGGAGAAAGAGGAAGAAGAAATCACGCAACGAGGATCAAAGAGAGGGCTCGGCCTCTCTTTGTGGCCACCGGGTAAGGGGCTGACAGCTAGGGGCGGTCGGCCTATAGCTTGTATTTCTCTCTCATTTGTTTCTCTCCCACTCAAATTATGTTATGAGCATTAGTGCGTTTGTGGGAAGGAAGGTACGAGTATCCTTTATATAGTCCAACAACTCCTTGTCAACTACCTAAAGGCCCTTCCTAATCCTACATGAATTCAAGTTAGTCCATTCCTTGCATATTAGTCCTACAAAGTTTGCAAGGTGTTGCAAAGTGATCCTACCAATTAATTAATCATATTAATTAATTCCCAAATCTAGTTCAACCCTATGTAGCGTATGACCCCATAGGCTATATCTAGTTGGTAGAAACAGTTTGTTAATATGGAGCGGTCTCTAGCAAGACATCCATTCTACCCAACTAATAGAATAGTCATCTGACAAACCTTGTGCAAGTAATTGTATCATCCATTTGTCTCTATATCCGGATTGGACATGAGACATACAAGTCACACTCATATATCCAATCCATAGTTTCTCGATCCTGGGAATAGCCTTATTCGAACAATTAACATCAATATCCCATATTGATTTATTTGAGTCTGGCCAGACATTCCATAAGCACTATCCCTCGAGTGGCCTAGGATATTTTCTCCCATTATGTGCGAGGGAAAAATTCTATCTACGTATACTACGATATCTAATCTTGCTTCTTATCGTATCTGGTACGCGCCTTTATAGCTACCCAGTCACGGTGTAGCGTTTGATGTTACCAAAATCACAATAATCCACAATTAGATAATCTAGTGACTTCAAGTCTAAGGATGACAATACCGTTGTCACCACGAGAAGCGCTTGTGACTCAACATAACATGTATGTAGCCTTCTCGGAGATGGTTCAATCCAGTATGCCATTACCCCTAATGCATACCCATGTGTTGGATCATGATATCTCTATATCAATCCAATCCCATACTAGTCCATAGATCATTGTCCCATTAAATCATTATAATGTACTAGGGATATTTAAGATAAACAAAGCAATTGTAAATCTAAGGACTTGATTATATTATATATCCAATAAATAATACAATTAATATTCTAGCCAAAATAAGTTCATACTTAACTAGATTGCCTCTAGGGAATCTATTCTAACAAACTTGTCCTTGTCGAAGAAGACACCCTCCCATAATGAGGAACACTTTTCCCTTCTAACCCAAACGACAAGTTAAACAGATTCGGGTTCCTAAAGGGGTTAGACCACCTAACCTGGTTGACCCTGTGTATGAATCTAAATTCAGCACTTGGTCTAACAGCTAGGTAAGACAGTGAATGGTGTTTGCTGGGTGTCACCAAGATCAAAGAGAAAAAATGGTTTATGGACAGTGGTTGCTCAAGAAATATGAGTGGAAAGAGATCTCTATTCTCATAACTGAAAGAGCAATCAGAAGGATCAATTACACTTGGTGACAAAGGCAAATGCAACATTCTTGGTATTGGTAAATTTGGTACAAATTCTGAAAATTCTATTTATGATGTATATCTAGTTGATGGCATGAAATTTAATCTGCTTAGTGTATCTCAGCTTTGTGGTAATGGCAAAAAGGTTATTTTTGATAAAAAGAAATGTGTGGTGCAAAATGAGAAATCTAGAAATTGCATCCTCACCGCCTCTAGATCAAACAATGTTTATACTTTTCAAACTAACAAAGTTGTAGGTGAAGACTTGAAGTGTCTCAAGGCCTTGATAGAAGATTCAAATATTTTGCACAGAAAGTTGGGACATATTAGCTTGAATACCTTGAACTAATTAGTTTCCAAGAACTTATAAAGAGGCCTACCCGCTATCAAGTTCGGAGAAGAAGAAGTATGCAAGGCATGTGCACAAGGAAAGAAAACAAGAAGCTCATTCAAGCCAAAGAACTTTGTAAGTACTACTAGACCCATTGAACTATTGCATATGCATCTCTGTGGTCCTATCAGAACTCCAACTCCAAAGGGTAAGAAGTACATGCTTGTTATTGTAGATGATTTCTCCAGATATACTTTGGTTATGTTTCTGAAAAAAGTCTGAAGCTCTCACTGAATTTTCAAAGCTTTGTAGAGAACTTCAAACACTAAAAAACTTACCAATTGCTTTCGTAAGGAGTGATCACGGTATAGATTTTGATCAACTTGAGTTTGAGGTATTCTGTTCTAAGCATGGCATCTCTCACAACTTTTCTGCTCCTAGATTTCCTCAACAGAATGGATTTGTTGAAAGAAAAAATATGACTCTTGAAGACATGTAAAGAAAAATGATTATGGAAAACAAGTTGCCAACATATTATTGAGCAGAAGTTGTGAATAAAGCAAACTACATTCTCAATAGGTGCTTGATCAGACCTATTCTGAAGAAGACTCCCTATGAAGGAAGAAAGCCAAACATTTCTTACATCAAACCATTTGGTTGTACCTTTTTTGTCCACAATAATGGTAAGGACAATCTTGGTAAGATGCAAGAAGTGATATGTAGGGTTTTGATCATGGATATGCAGCGGAAAAACATAATTTATCCATGCAATACCCTCCAAGGATCACATGACAAGAGACATAACGATGGTAAGGTAAGAAATCAAGTTACACACCTTAGGGTTTCTCCTGTGATGACTTGTCACGTGAATTGTGTCACGTCTCTACGGTTGATCCACGCCTAGAGGTGAGATCTAGATCCTCCAAATCCTTGTGCTAGCTAGGAAGAATGGAAGAGGAAGAAGGAATCGCGCAACAATGGAGCACCAAAGGTGGGCGGCTCACCTTTTAGGCCGACGGGTAGGGGCGGTCCCAATGGGGTTCGGACCTCCTTGGGACTTGCTCTCTATCCTTACTTTGTTCTTTCCTACTCTATCATATAGATGTGTGTAGAAAAATAAGCTAGGAGTGTTCTTTATATAGTCCAACAACTCCTTGTCCTACTACATAAAGAACCCCTCTCCTAATCCTACTCAAACAAGGATTAGTCCCCCTTTTTGCAAACTAGTCCTAATCATGTCTCTACATGAATTAGTCCTTTTTGAAAATTATTCCTAATCATGTCTCTACATGAATTAGTCCACCTTGTCAAATCCTAATCATGTCTCTACATGAATTAGTCCAACTTGCATATTAGTCTTACTAAGTTAGCAAGTTGTTGCGATTTGATCCTTCTAATTAATTAATCATATTAATTAATTAATTCCCAAGTCTACTTCACCCCTATATGGCGTGTGACCCCATATGTTCTATGTAGTTGGTAGTAACCACTTACTAATATGGAGCAGCCTCTAGCAAGGCATCCATTCTAGCCAACAAATAGAATAGTCATCATGACAAACCTTGTGCAAGTAATTGTCTCATCCCTTTGTCCCAATATCCGGATTGGACACGAGACATACAAGTCACACTCGTATACTCAATCCATAGTTTCTCGATCCTGGGAATAGCCTTATTCGTGCAAATAACATCAATATCCTATATTAATTAATTTGAGTCTGGCCAGAAATTTTATAAGCACTATCCCTCGAGTGGCCTAGGATATCTGCTCCTGTTATGTGGGAGGGAAAAATTCTATCTACGTCCACTACGATTTCTAAGCTTGCTTCTTATTGTATCCAGTACACGCCTTTTTATCTTCCCAGTCACGGTGTAGCGTTTGACGCTATCAAAATCACAATAATCCACAACTAGACAATCTAGTGACTTCAAGTCTAAGGATGAGAATACCATTGCACCACGAGAAGTGCTTGTGACTTAACATAACATGTATGTAGCCTTCTCGGAGATGGGTCAATCCAGTATGCCATTACTCCTAATGCACACCCATGTGTTGGATCATGATATATCCATATCAATCCAACCCCATACTAGTCTATAGATGATTGTACTATTAATCATTGTAACCGACTAGGGATATTTAAGAACATAAAACTTATATTCTAAGGACTTCATTCATTTTATCATATCTCCATACTGATATCATAATGAATCGTAAATCCATACATTTGTCACAATAAATCGATTGCCTCTAGGGAACAATTCCAACAGTCTCCCACTTGCACTAGAGTCAATCTCCTGCATCATATGCCTATTGATCTAGCGCGGCCCTCCACGCTTACACTGCGTAGGGGCGAGACATCTGCTGATACCATGCAAATATTCACATCTCCTCCATCAACAATTTGATTGAGATTGAATATTCTGAGTAAATGCATATTATGCATTAATTTACTCAGTCCTCTTTGTTAAAATCAGTGACTGAATCTTACCTGAACCTTTCCAGCTCACATTCCCTCCGACTAGTGCGAAACATAAAACTTGACTATAATCTGAAATTTCTTTGTCAGATTTGAAGTTCGCATCACTGTAACCCCTTACAGTAAACTCTTCATATCTTCCATTTATTAAGAATTCATCCTTAAGGGTAATCTTGATAATTATCCAGTGACGCTCACCCGGATTTGACTGTAATATTTGTGTCTTGCCATATGACACATCTGACCTAGTACATAACATAGCGTATCTCATGAATCTTATTCATACGGTCCCCTTCCAAATCTAATTGGAAAGACAACTAGTCTTCAAAAGACCAATTCCATGTAAAATCCATATTCTATACATGTTGAACCATTTCAACCCCTTTGTCAATTTATGTACTATGACTTAAGTCGCACAACCATCTTTATCTATGTCTATAGATCTTCATAGGTTGCTTCGCCTAATTCTATCATTGAAAATTAATTCCCTAGTCAAACTACGTAAGATTACCAAGTAGGGACATCATTCCCAATGATTAGTATGTCTCCACATACAAGACCAGAAAGACAATTATGCTCCCACTAACCTTTTCGTAAACACAAGATTCATCTTCAATTTTGATGGAACAAAAATCATTTGATTGCATCATCAATTCTAAGAATCCAACTCCTAGAAGCTTGATTCAATTTATAAACAGATTGCTACAAGCAACATGCAAATGGATTTAAGCATCACAACTGGGAAAGATTTAGCATAGTCTATACTATGAACTCACAGGAAATCCTTACCCAACCAATTGTCCCTTAAAGATAATCGTATTACCATCCATGTTGGTTTCCTCATAACCCACTTGCACCTTTTAAGTGGTTCCAACAAAGTCCATACTTTGTTGGTATACATGGATTCCATTTTATATCCCATGGCTCCTAGCCATTTCTGAGAGTATGACCCACACGTGGTCATCTCATAGGTTGTAGGCTCATCTTTATGAGCAATATATCATGGGTTATGAGAAATCCTTATTTCTCTAGTCCCTTGACATATCCTACCTGACCTGTGAGGTTCTTCTGTTATCTGAGTAGGTTGCTCCACAACAACTTGTGATCCTGCTCATGTTCCACCAAAAGGATTAATGTTCTGTTGTGGTTCTTGAACTTCTTCAATTTCTACTGTCCTCCAACTTGTTTCTTTTAGAGACAATCTCTACCTAGAAACACTATGGTTCGAGCAAAAAACAATTTTTTCTCGATTGGTTTGTAGAAATAATATCATTTTCAGGATATCCCACAAAACATTTATCCGACTTGGGTCCAAGTTTATTTGTAAACTCTTTTAGATAAACTTCATAACCCCAAATCTTTATGAGTGACATACTAGGAAACTTCCTAGTCCATATCTCATATGGTGTTTTTCATAATTCGTTTTTGATGGAACAAGGTTTAAGTGTGAAGTTTGCTGTAATTAGAACATAGCCCTAAAATTAAACTGGAAGTTCTGTTTGACTCATCATGGACCGAACCGTGTCCTACAAGGTTCGAACTCCCCTTTTAGACATGCCAAACCCATGCGGCGTGCTAGGTGGAGCGAGTTTTGGATCATATCCAACACTCCCATAGATTCTTTTCAAACTCTTGGCTCAAGTACTTTCCTCTATGATCCAATCGTAGAGACCTGATACTTTTTTCAAGCTGGTTCTCTACTTCATTCCTGAATTCTTTGAACAATTCAAAGGATTCCGATTTTTTTTCTTCATAAGGTACACAAATCCATATTTCCCTGATCCCATCAGTAAATATGATGAAGTACTGAAAACAATCTTTAGCATTTGTGCTTAGCGTCCTTCATACATCAATATGTACGATTCCCAAAAGATCATATCTTTGCCTAATAAGTCTTACATGTCTCATATAATTCAATAATCAAATGAGTTCCAAAAATCCATCCTCAAGGAGTTCTAGATATGTACCTCTTATTTATGAGGCCTAAACAATAATGCTAAAGATAAGGAAGTTCATATCATTATATGCAAACCTCTTGGTATTAATGTTATAGATGAAATCATCATGATCAAGGATATACAATCCACTTAGACAATATTGCATTACAATAATGCATATCAGAATAAATGGAACAACATTTGTCCTTTGTTATGATAGAGAGCTTTCTTTTCCAAACAAGAAACTATGATAATGATCCTACTCATAGTAGGGACATAATCACTTTTGTCTAATTTATGGAAAAATTTCATAAAGGTAGAAATAATTCCCTACGGCTAATCAGCAACTCCTCGCTTCATTGCCCCACGTGTAGGATTATTTCTTCCTTATCCATTTGTCTTCATCTCTTGAGATCCTCCAAATTTTTGTAAATGTGAGATCCTCATCTAGTATCATATACTCATGATGATGAGATAGACACATTTATTTCTATAACAAAAATACCCAAATTGGAATTCATAATTCCTTTAATATTTACTTCCAGGTACTTTGGGTAGTTTCAACACCACCTATGGGACTTCGAGGCAACTTGGTTTTAGCAACAAGCTTGCTTTATACCCATGGGGTCGGCGGAAACCATTTTGACCTTACCCATGTTGTTATCCATTAACAACTTTGCCCATGCCCATTATTAGTGTTTTGTTTAGTGATTTTTCAATCATATTGAGTAAATCATCTTTAAAACAAAACTATAATTGCATCCAATGCAATTCTCGGTCCACTTGGGTGAATAACCGTTTATTCTTTATCTATCTCATAGATAATGCATATTCACTAATGTTTCAATCATATTGAATTAGTTTATTTGCATAACGCAAAGTGGAGCAACACTTCAAACCTTTCATGTCTAGCTCGCTCTTTTGAAAGAGCTTCTTTCAATGTATGATCATATCATACGCCTCCATGTTCTTATCTTGCTTCCAAAGCTCAGAGTTCATGGCAGATAACATGAGGCAAGTCACATCCAAAGAACCATTCTTTGATGTTCCTTTCCATTAGGTTTAGGTGTGTGTTGGTAGTTGGTAGGAAGAGAACTTTAAGTTATATGATGTACAACAATTTCTCTTTTATTTGAGAACAATTCTCAATTTTATACCAGCCTATAAAATAGATAAAGTCGTTTTTTTTTTGTTTGTTTAATGCCATGGGCATTCAACATAATAGGATTATGCAAAGTTTGTGACGTTTAACTATGTTTAACAAGGATTTAAATTGTTAAATATAGCTCCCACTATTTTTCTACGGATTAATAACCCTCAAGATATTAATGCGGAAAATATCCTTATATTTTCTAGTGGGCCAAGATCAATGTTTCATCTCCTTATGAGCTTGCTTTGGCAAGTCACCCATAATTTGACTACTTTAGGTAGGAACAATTCCAATTGCATCCCTTATGCAACTCTTGGTTCAATTGGGCAAATAACTCCTTATTTATCCATCCGTATAGATAATCCCAATTGATTGCCTCTAGGTTTTAATCATATTAATAGCCTAGTTGTGTTCAACCTCTTATTTAAACAATTGCACATTACTTATTTGTGCCATCGCATTCCATCATTATGAACTAAGTCGCCTTGCTTTGGCATGCACGAACTTGATAAATCATGATGATAATGAGTGTTTAAATAACGAGAAGGCAAAAACACAATATTTGAATTTTGAGGGATTTTTCAATTCAATTTTAATTTTTTTTTATTGATCCATATCAACTTGATCTATCTATTTTAATTTGGGCACAACTCCAAATAATAGATTTGGGTTGTCTAATTATCTTCTTATCCTAATTGCATGCATCATCCATACACCAACCACAAAATAATAAGACAATAAAATAAACAACCACAAAACAAAATAAAACGTGATGTGGATATGGCCCTTTCTAGACTAAGATAACTCAAAGCCAATGGAATTATCTATGAACCCTAAAAGCAAACACATCTCCATGCGTCTTCATCTTTTGGTCCATCCTTCATAGTCATGTGGAATTCTCCATGCTCCATATTTTGTGGCTTCCTTTGGCTTTGGGCTTCTTTTTTTCAATCTTGGCTAACAATCTATTTTATCTAGCACTAGCTAACAACTATACTAAATAAAATAAATCTCACAAGTAGAGAAAAAATGGCTCGCAGGCCATAAAACCCTAATTAATCATTACAATTAATTGATCAGCTCACAGGCCCTAAGCCAAACCACAAAAATTAAACAATCACACCAAACCATATCCTAAGGCCATATCCAATCACCATGCGATTTGCACATAAACAGTTAAAATCCAATTTTAACGCGCTTGGTCAATTTTAATTGATTTTAGGATTTTCTAGGGTTAAAACGGTCCATGGGGCCCAACAATCAAATTGCCCGGACCCCAAAAGAGGACCGCCAAGGCCTAGGGCCGGCCGGCCCCTAGCCCACACGGCTAGGCCGTAGGATAGGGCTGCCCCGGGCCCCTAGGCTGTCCCTTACTTGGCTGGCAAGCAAGGAGGGGCGGTCCCCTAGGGGGGCCGAACCTCCTTTGAGAGTTGTTTCCAAAACAACTCCCTTGCTTGGTGCCCAAGTTTGGTTGTTTCCTTTTGTGAAAAGAACTCCTTCTTTCAACATGATGCCCAAACCCTAGATCTAAGATCCTAAAATTTATCAAACTCACTAATTCATGCATGCAATGCAAAAACTATGTCTTGTTTTGATTGATTATTGACAAATTGCATCATATGCTTGATTTGTCTTGTTTTACGCGACAAACAATAAATTTAAAGTGTAAAACTATCAAAACGTAACGCACAAACCACATTTATGCTCTACGACATGTGGCTCTGATACCACTGTAGGGTTTTGATCATAGATAGGCAGCGGAAAAACATAATTTATCCATGCAATACCCTCCAAGGATCACAGGACAAGAGACATAACGATGGTAAGGGAATAAATCAAGTTACACACCTTAGGGTTTCTCCTGTGATGACTTGTCACGTGAATTGTGTCACGTCTCTACGGTTGATCCACGCCTAGAGTTGAGATATAGATCCTTCAAATCCTTGTGCTAGCTAGGAAGAATGGAAGAGGAAGAAGGAATCGCGCAACAATGGAGCACCAAAGGTGGGCGGCTCTCCTTTTATTCCGACGGGCAGGGGCGGTACCAATGGGGTTCGGCCCTCCTTGGGACTTGCTCTCTCTCCTTACTTTGTTCTCTCGTAGTCTATCATATCTATGTGTGTAGAAAATTAAGCTAGGATTGTTCTTTATATAGTCCAAAAACTCCTTGTCCTACTACATAAAGAACCCCTCTCATAATCCTACTCAAACAAGGATTAGTCCCCCTTTTTGCAAACTAGTCATAATCATGTCTCTACATGAATTAGTCCAACTTGCATATTAGTCTTACTAAGTTAGCAAGTTGTTGCGATTTGATCCTTCTAATTAATTAATCATATTGATTAATTAATTCCCAAGTCTTGTTCACCCCTATATGGCGTGTGACCCCATAGGTTCTATTTAGTTGGTAGTAACCACTTACTAATATGGAGCGGCCTCTAGCAAGACATCCATTCTAGCCAACAAATAGAATAGTCATCATGAAAAACCTTGTGCAAGTAATTGTCTCATCCCTTTGTCCCAATATCCGTATTGGACACGAGACATACAAGTCACACTCGTATATCCAATCCATAGTTTCTCGATCCTGGGAATAGCCTTATTCGTGCAAATAACATCAATATCCTATATTAATATATTTGAGTCTGGCCAGAAATTTTATAAGATCTATCCCTCGAGTGGCCTAAGATATCTGCTCCCGTTATGTGGGAGGGACAAATTCTATCTACGTCCACTACGATTTCTAAGCTTGCTTCTGATTGTATCCAGTACTTGCCTTTTTAGCTACCCAGTCACGGTGTAGCGTTTGATGCTACCAAAATCACAATAATCCACAACTAGACAATCTAGTGACTTCAAGTATAATGATGACAATACCATTGCACCACTAGAAGTGCTTGTGACTTAAGATAACATGTATGTAGCCTTCTCGGAGATGGGTCAATCCAGTATGCCATTACTCCTAATGCACACCCATGTGGTGGATCATGATATCTCCATATCAATCCAACCCCATACTAGTCTATAGATTATTGTCATATTAATCATTATAATCGACTAGGGATATTTAAGAACATAACACTTATATTCTAAGGACTTCATTCATGTTATCATATCTCCATACCGATATCATAGTGAATCGTAAATTCATATATTTGTCACAATAAATCGATTTCCTCTAGGGAACAATTCCAACATGATGAAGGTACTTTTCTTGGCTATTCACAGACAAACAAAGCCTATGGATTTTACAATAAGAGAACCAAGCTTCTTGAAGAAAGCATTCATGTTATTTTTTATGAAAGTTGTGATGGTTCTTTGAGTGATGGTTTTGCAGATCTCAATCTTAATAAACATGATTCAGATACTGAAGAAGAATCCTCAAAAGGATCCAACGAAATGTCACAGGAACAAGACATGCATTTTCAAGGCCTTGAAACCAAGGTTCAAAGCCTTGAAACTGAATATCCAGAGAAGACAGCAGAACAAGCTACTACTTCAAGTTCTCAGAGACTTGAGAAGCAAACTGGAGAGCCTGACACCAAGGAAGAGATTAAAATATCTCTCATCTCATCCTGCTGATAACATTATTGATGATCCAACCACTGGTACGCAAACCAGATCTCGGTTGAAGAATCTTTGTGCTTTAATGCGTTTATTTTCTTGTAGAGCCTAAAACATAGAAGGAAGCATTACAAGAAGCAGACTGGATTATAGCAATACAAAGTGAACTCAATAAATTTGAAATGAACAAGTTCTGGAATCTAGTTCCTCCACCAAGAAATCAGTCTGCCATTTGCACCCGATGGGTATTCAGAAACAAGTTAGATGAGAATGGAAAGGTAATCAGGAACAAAGATAGATTGGTAGCTCAAGGCTACAATCAAGAAGAAGGTATTGACTATGAAGAAACTTTTACTCCTGTTGCCAGGTTAGAACGAATTAGAGTTCTGCTTGCATTTGCATCTCACAAAAAGATGAAATTATTTCAAATGGATGTGAAATGTGCTTTTCTTAATGGCTATCTGCAAGAAGAAGTTTATGTTACTCAACCTCCAGGTTTTAAAAATGACAAGTTTTTAGATCATGTTTACAAACTTGACAAAGCTCTTTATGGTTTGAAACAAGCTCCAAGAGCTTGGTATGAAAGATTGTCAAAGTTTCTACTTGAAAATGATTTCAAAAGAGGATTAGTAGACAATACCATTTTTATAAAGACTCATGAGAAAGATATGCTTTTAGTTCAAATTTATGTTGATGATATTCTGTTTGGAGCTACTAACGATCTTCTGTGCAAGGAATTCTCAAGTCTTATGAGCTAAGAATTTGTAATGAGCTTGATGGGAGAATTGAAATTCTTTCTTGGACTTCAAATTCATCATATGAAGAAGGGCATATTCTTACATCAAAGAAAGTATACAAAAGACTTGCTAAGAAAGTATAATATGTCTCGGTCCAAAGAAATTAAGACCCCCATGAGTTCTACACTGTCTTTAGAAAAGGATGAGTCTGGTAAGAGTGTGAATGTGAAAGTGTATAGAGGTATGATTTGATCATTAATCTACCTCACAGCTAGTAGACCAGATATAAGGTTCAATGTGTGCATGTGTGCTAGATTTCAAGCTGATCCTAAAGAATGACACTTGACTGCAGCTAAGAGAATTTTTAGATATCTCAATGGTACCAAAGACTTAGGGCTTTTGTATCCTAGACACTCTAACTTGTCTTTGTGAGGCTATTCAGATGCTGATTTCGCAGGATATAAAGTTGATAGAAAATGTACATCAGGATGCTGTAATATTTTTGGATCATCCTTAATCAGCTGGCATTCAAAGAAGCAAAACTTAGTTGCACTACCAACTATTGAAGCTGAATATATAACAGCTGGAGCTTGTTGATCACAAGTGTTATCGATAGCACAACAAATGAGAGATCTTGGATTCGATTTCAGAGATATACCTATCATGTGTGACAACACAAGTGAAATATCAAATACAAAGAATCCAGTTCAGCATTCGAGAACAAAGCATATTGATGGTAGACATCACTTCATCAGATATCATGATGAAAAAGGTGATATGGTTCTTGAATTTGTTTCTACTAACTTGCAATTTGCAGACATCTTCACTAAACTATTTCCAGATGAAAGATTCTCAGCCTTAAGATTGGAATTGGGCATGCTAAATAAGGAAGTATTGGTTTAGGGGGAGAATCAGGTAACTTTTATGTCTCAAAAGTTTGAACTGATTTTCAAACCCTTGGAAATCCCTTCAAATCTTTGAGTATATGTTCATTAGATCATACAGCTTTTCAAGTCCTTGAAATCCTTTCCAAAGCCTTGAATATAAGACTGCATGCTAGATAGTTAATAAAAATGGATCTTTAAATATTGGGTGTTATCTTTCTAGATAATTTCTCAATGTTTCCCCTAAATTTTTAAATACCTTTTTTTAGGCAAAATAGTATTATATCTTTTATTTCCAACGGCACACACAAATTTGAATCTTTTGATTCAGCAATGTTCAAAGATCAGAAAGAATATTTATTTTCCTTTTCAAACTGAAACTCTCTTTCATTTATCTCCTTCATTCTTTCTCGCATTCGTATGTATCCTACCTCCCTCTTCTTCTCCAAACCCAAATGAGCACAAGAAAGGCCTCAGAAAGAATTAATATGGTTGGTGGATCAAAGGCTGCAACAGAGAAGAAAAGAAAGACCACTGTGGAAGAGGTTCAAACCATTAGTGGGGATTCCCGTTCAAAGACCCCTACTGCAGAAGACATAGAACCTCCTCCTCCCAAGAAGAAGGCCAAGAGATATGAAACCAGTAACTCCCTCCTAAGAGTGAAGCCCAGAGTAAAGCAAAAGAAGAGTTCTTTCTACCAAATATCCCTTCCTCATTTAAGCACTTAACACACTATGTGCTAACTGTTGAAGCCAAGGTTTTGTTCACTATATTGATGAGATGTGTGGAACCTAAGTAACACTCAAAGGAACTGGTAACTGATAAGGTGTAGCACATAATGTATTTGGTTATGCATGGTTATGAAATTGATCTTCCAAATCTTGTGATGGAACACATGCTATACAGCCAAACCAACTAGAGAAAACACCCTTTTCCATATGCCAACTTTCTCACCTTATTCTTCCAACACTTTGAAATTCCAACTGATAGGGAAGAATCAGTTACTACTAGATTTGGTTTGCTTAATGAGAAGGAATTTGAGAAGATCGGTGTGGTGAAACAAGTGCTAAGATTTGGAAGCTGTACTCAGATTTGACAGAGGAAGAGTTGGGCTCCAAGAAATTTCTCAAACCTAAATATTTGACTCCCACTTCAAGCCAAACCTCTCAGTCTCAAGACAACCCCTTGAATCTCAAGTTGCTGAAATAACTTCAGATGGACATTGATGAAGTAAACGAGAATCAACATGGGTTTGACCCTGACCTCATATAGGTGAAGTATATGGTTGAAAACATGTTCAGGAGCATGACATTGTTTGATGTGGCTAAGGAAGTGTCTCAAGCTGAAAAGAGTACCAAAAAGGCTGCATCAGCAAAGGATCTACCCAGTGAACATTCAGATCAGGATGAGGCTCCTCAGGTCAAGGATAAAGGCAAGCAGGTGGTTGTTGAAAAATTGGATGAAGATCAAGAAGAAGACAGTCCAAGTTCAGGAGCACTGCTGATAGACCTCAAGAAGAAGAAGCCTAAAAGGACAACTATTCCAGAACATGTGACTCCTGCTGATTTTTTTGAGGGAGAAGGTGAAAAAGGTGATGATGTGGCTCAACCAGAAGAAGAACAGGATGATGAGGGAGATAGTCAGGAAGAAAATGCAGAGTAGCAAGGAGATGAAGACCCTACCCCTTAAATCTTGCCTACTCTTTCTTCTCCTTTTCAAGGCCTTGAACTCCTTTCCAAAGCCTTGAAATTTTTATTTCTTCAAAAACACATTTTCCTAAATCATTCCAAAGACTGATCCAACATATTCTCATTCTTTTTTTATGAAAGTCCAAAAGGGGGAGAAATTAGGGTATTTCTGCTTTTCTTTTCGTGGTTAGTGACGTGGTTTTGGTTAGTAGGACTACCTGCAAACATGTTGTTATTTTCTTTTTTTAGTTGTTTAATAAGTTGGATTTTTTGGACATTATGTGTTGACATTATATGATTTACTCTGATATGTGCTAATGAGTATTTGTTGCAGAATCACAGTATCAAACAGATTGGAATATTGTGGTTTTGTCTTTCATCAAGGGGGAGATTGTAAGTTCAATGCATGTTCAAGACTTGAAATAGCTTGTCTGTTTGAAGGCCTCGAAACAACTTTCAAAGCCTTGAAACTGACTGAGCTTTATATGCATGAACTTAAGGGGATTTTCTGCACTTGATTCAACTCCTAAACCCCTCATGATTAGATGATACTTGATGATGAAAGAAATTTATTTTTACGTAGTTTACAAGATCTAACATAATCTATTTGGCTCAGTTATGCAGGGATATTATGTTTCCTATTTTATAGGAACCTGTTTCCGAGCTTATGTTTTGCAGAAATGGAAACTACTTGATGACTTGATTATGTGATTGATCTGCTATGATTTAAAGCCTCTCAAAATACTTCCAACAAGATCAAATAAATATCTTGGAAGATACTGAACTACTAGCCGTTGGAAGAAGCTGTTAGAGGAGTCAAGATCTGAAGCTAATTTTTAGTAAAGTTCGTTGAAGATATTCTGAAGATCTTCAATTCAAACTGAGTGTTTAAAAGGAGAAGTGCTAAAGGAATTCGAAATAGAACGATACAGATAATTGGCAGAGACACTCAAAACACTCAAGGATTGACAAGCAACAAAGAAGTAGATTCATTTCTCGCAATCCAACCCTCAGAAGAACACTGCACACTCACTTCAGTTTCATTTCATGTGTTCATGTTTTTCTGAGCTTCATTTCTATATCATTTCTATTTATCATTATCAAGGATCGTTCAAGGTGAACAATAGAGGATTCTTAGTTAATCAGATAGCTAGAGAAGGTACTAGATAGGTTACTGAGACCCTTAAGCTGTAACAAAGTTGTTGATTAATAAGAATTCTGTTGAAAATCCTACAGGGAAAAAGATCCCTGAGGTAGAGACGTAGGTCCAAGTGTAATAAACTCTATATATCTTGTGTCTCTTGCATTTACTTTTTAGTTACATACTTAGAAATTTTGCAGCACTAAAAGCATTTTCATTTCAAGGCCTTGAAATAGACTTATTGTTTTCATACTCTAACTTTTTTCATTCCAAGGGCTTGAAACTCATTTCAAGGCCTTGAATCTCTTTACAAATCTTTTGAAATCTATTCTTGTAAAGTTTGGCAAAAGTGTGCATACTCTATTGAACCCTACGCCCTCCCTTCTAAAGTATTTATCATGTATTTATACCTACTCTACACCCCTCTCTTTACAAATCTTTAAATAACAAAAATATCTCAATAACAACCCGAACCCTAGGTGAGGGCATATCCAATGGAAACACACATGATTATGTAATGTTTACCACTTTTAAACGATTCATAGCGTGATTTTGTAATGCTCGTTCCAATAGTTTAATGCATTTCTACGTTTCATAGTTTTTTTTAGACTTACCTATTTGTCGTGTACTGGTTTAAACCCAGGACCTCATGCAGGGGATTTTATATTCTCTACAACTTGGGCTCACCCATTTTCTGTGATTTCATAGTCAGAATACAACTCATTGAACGATAACATTGTTCACATGTAATGTTGTCGCAAATAGAGCCCCTCGCACGTTGACCTCCGATGGTGTTTATAAAAAAGGCTTAATGTAAATTGGGATATATTCTCATGGTGTATTCAATACAAGGGTATTTTTAGAGAAACAAATAATATTTTTTCAAGTTTGAGATCGCAGTAAAACATGAGGAGTTGTGGCTTAATGATTTACATGCTATGCAGTCTGTATAAATACGATGTTGGAAAAAATTGATGCCCATCCATGGTACATGACTTATGAGTCTTCTGTTGACAGCATTGATGACTTTCTTTTCCGTTTGTGGTTGACAATACCATCAGCATTACAAACGACTAATTCACAAAATTCACATTTGAAGCAGAGAAATTTGATATTTCCAAATGACGTTACATGGCAAATTCCAACATTTAAAAAAATACAAATATCATTGATTTCATACGAATACATGAATGCTTTCACCACGGCATTCCATATCTGCCAAAAAAGCATGCTCATGAAATTGACCACCCTTGTATCCCATTGTTTGTTGCTAACATTCTTCCCATGAGTTACATATGCCAATTAGTCGGCCAACAAATCCAGCGTATTAATTACGTTTGCAATTCAGTTATACAAGACAGCACACAAACAGACAGTCAATAAGAGATGATCAGCAACAAACAATTTAAATCTAGCTCTCAAGTCCACTGTTTCAGTTTATAGAATATTGTTTCAATTCCTTTCAGGAATATTTATACGCTCAGATCTGCTATCGAATACTACCAAATAAGATATGATCAATGGCTGAAAAGGATTTGCATTGCCATGCGTAATATCGCCAGCTAAACATACTCATATAAAACACAATATAAACTACGTATCAAACAGATAATTCTGCAAGAAAATAGACACGAAATACACATCAATAAGACTGTTTGTACTGCTATTATGACCAGAAACCTGGTTGTCAAAATTAAACCTGGTTGTCAAATTTTTTATGTTTTGGGTGATTCAAGCCCCTATCTAAGTCTTGGACGAAACAGCAAAGCAATTGGCGAAGCAAGGAAGAAGAACGAATCGGCATTGTAAGATGCTATTGGGTCTTCGTGTGAAAAGAATTCGCGCGAAGACACTTGGTCTGGCGGCGGTTTCGTTGTTTCCTTGTTCAATTTTGGAAAATTTATTTGTTTCTTTGGGCACTAGTCAGTATGATAGGCTTATATAAATACCTAGGGTTGAGAATAACATTGTTTGGTTGATTGTAATTCAGTTCTCATCAATAAATTGGATTATTTTGGCCGTGTGTGTAGCTAGTCTCAAAATTAGTGAACCATGTTAAATTATCGTGTTGTTCTTCATCTAACAACTCTTCTTGGTTCCTTACAAGTGGTATCATGCTTCTGCGTGCGTATTCTAACAGGAATGAAACTGGTTGTTCATAAAGCAGAATTGTTGTAGTCACACTCATACCACAACGGCTGAAAACGGACCCGAAAAGTTTCCAACAAAACCACACTAAAAAGATTTTGTCTTTTATGGACAATTATTTAAGCACAAACACTAGATTTTTTTAGTGCCATAGTGATAATGGTTGTAGGGACTCAGTGGGAGTTGGAACAACAAACATGGGATTCAATTGGAGAAACTCATCCGTAGTTGAGGCATCGATAGTGTTCGAATGCAGGAACTTGAAGGGATTTGGAGCATCGCTGGGGGCACTCTTTGCAAAACCTTGGAGAAGTTGAAGCAACTTGTGGAATTGGAGAGAAGCCACTAATTCAAGCTCAAGCGAAATTCAAGGCGAGGTGGAGATTTGTTAGGTAATATGCCTTGAATAGGCTCGAGAATCTTTGGCGGGAAATTTGGCGACGATGTTGGAATAGATGCCCTAGAGGCAATCTAATTTTAGTATGAATTGGCTAGAATAATCATTTTATTATTTATGGAGATATTTAATATAATGAAGTCATTAGATTTACAAATCGTGTTGTTTATCTTAAATATCTCTAGTCAAATATAATGATTAACATGACGATCATCTATAGACTAGTATGGGGTTGGATTGATATGGAGATATCACGATCCAACTCGTGGGTATATATTAGGAGTAATGACATACCGGATTGACCCAAATCCGAGAAGGCTACATAAAAGTTATGTCAATCCAGTATGTCATTACCCCTAATACATACCCATGTGTTGGATCGTGATATCTCCATATCAATCCAACCCCATACTAGTCTATAGATGATCGTCCTGTTAATCATTATATTTGACTAGGGATATTTAAGATAATCAACACGATTTGTAAATCTAAGAACTTCATTATATTAAATATCTCCATAAATAATACAATGATTATTCTAGCCAATTCATACTAAAATTAGATTGCCTCTAAGGCATCTATTCCAACAGTCTCCCACTTGCACTTGAGCCAATCTGGTGCATCGCGTATGCCAATCGCACTAGTGTGCTCTTCATGCTTGCGCTGAACAAGCGGCTTTGTGAATGGATCTGCCAGATTATCATCTATAGGAATATTGCATATCTTCACATCTCCTCTATCGATAATCTCTCAAATAAGATGGAACTTCCGGAGTATGTGTTTGGATTTCTGGTGTGATCTAGGTTCCTTAGATTGAGCGATCGCGCCTGTGTTGTCCCAATACAACACTGTGGCATCCCCAATGCTAGGAACTACACCAAGCTCAGAAACAAACTTTCTAATCCAAATAGCTTCTTTTGCTGCACCACTTGCAGCAATATACTCAGCCTCTGTTGTAGAATCAGAAACCGTCTCTTGCTTGGAACTCTTCCAGCTCACAGCTCCTCCATTTAGGCAATACACAAATCCCGACTGCGATCTGAAATCATCTCTATCGGTTTGGAAGCTAGCATCCGTGTAACCAGTTACACGCAACTCTTCCTCACCTCCAAATATCAAGAACGCATTCTTAGTTCTTCATAAGTACTTGAGGATGTTCTTGACTACTATCCAGTGACTCTCACCCGGATTAGACTGATATCTGCTCGCCATACTCAACGCGTATGATACGTCCAGTCTAGTACATAACATGGCGTACATGATAGATCCTATGGCCGAGGCATAGGGTATCTGTAGGGTTTTGATTCATGGATCGCGCAAACGGAAGCATAATCAAACAAATAACCATGCAAAACCCTCCAAGGATCACAAGTCTAGATGCATAACGATAGTGAAGGTAAGAAATCATAAACACACCTTTGGGTTCTCCTTGATGACTTCAAACGCGAATAGTGTCACGTTCTCTATAGTTGATCCACGCCTAGAGTTGTTTCTAGATCTCCAATCTCCTTGGTGCTAGCCCGGAATGAGAGGAGGGTGAAGGAATCACGCAAAACGAGACAAAAGAAGGGGGCTCGGCCCTTCTTTTTGCCGACGGGGACGAGGGCGGCGGCAAGGGGGGGCGTCGGCCTCCTTTGTTGCTTTCTCTCTCTCCTTTGTTCTCTCCCACTCTTGTTATGTTCTCTCTAGAGCATAAGTTATGAGGAAGGAAGGAAGGAGGGTCCTTTATATAGTCCAACAACTCCTTGTTAACTACCTAAAGGACTTATTCTAATCCAACTAGAATTCAATTTAGTCCCTTCCTTGCAAATTAGTCCCTACTAAGTTTGCAAGGGTTTGCAAAGTGATCCTTCTAATTAATTAATCCAATTAATTAATTCCCAAATCTAGAACAACTCTATATAGCGTGTGACCCCATAGGTTCTATCTAGTTGGTAGCAACTATTTGCTAATATGGAGCGGTTTCTAGCAAAACATCCATTCTAGCCAACTAATAGAATAGTCATCTAGACAACCTTGTACAAGTAATTGTCTCATCCCTTTGCCTCCATATCCGGATTGGACACGAGACATAAAATTCACACTCGTATATCCAATCCATAGTTTCTCGATCCATGGAATAGCCTTATTCGTGCAAATAACATCAATATCCCATATTGATTTATTTGAGTCTGGCCAGACATTCTATAAGCACTATCCTTCGAGTGGCCTAGGATATTTGCTCCCGTTATGTGGGAGGGGCAAATCCTCTCTACGTCCACTACGATCTCTAAGCTTGCTTCTCATTGTATCCAGTACACGCCTTTATAACTACCCAGTTACGGTGTAGCGTTTAACGCTACCAAGATCACAATGATCCACAACTAGAATATCTAGTGACTTCAAGTCTAAGGATGACAATACCATTGTACCCGAGAAGCACTTGTGACTCAACATAACATGTATGTAGCCTTCTCGGTGATGGGTCAATCCTGTGCAACATTCCGTAATGCACACCTATGTGTTGGATCGTGATATCTCCATATCAATCCAACCCCATACTAGTCTATAGATGATTGTCCCATTAATCATTATACTTCACTAGGGATATTTAAGATAAACAACACGATTGTAAGTCTAAGGACTTCATTATATTAAATATCCAATAAATAATAAATGAATTTTCTAGCCAAATACAAATTCATACTAAACTAGATTGCCTCTAGGGCATCTATGCTTCACAGTATCTTACTCATGCGGTCCATCTCAATCTTATTGGATGGACAATCACTCTTCGAAAGAGTAATTCCATGGGACATGGGCAATAATCCCTTCTTGGAATCTTGCATGTTGAACCGTTTCAACACCTTGTCTATATATGTACTTTGACTTAGCCCTAGCAACCTCTTAGATCTATCCATATAGATTTTTATATCGAGCATATAGGCTGCTTCCCCGAAGTCTTTCATTGAGAAACACTTTCCTATCCAATCCTTAACTGATTGCAACATAGGAATGTCGTTTCCAATGAGTAGTATGTCATCTACATACAAGACCAGGAACGCTACGGAGCTCCCACTAACCTTCTTGTAGACACAATACTCATCTTCGTTCTTGACGAAGTCAAACTCTTTGACGGCTTCATCAAAACGTCGATTCCAACTCGTAGAAGCTTGCTTCAATCCATAAATGGATCGTTAAAGCTTACAGACTTTATTTGCATGCTCTAGATCTACAAAACCTTTTGGTTGTGTCATGTACACTTCCTCGAGAAGATTCCCATAAAGGAATGCTGTTTTGACATCCATCTGCCAAATCTCATAGTCATAGTAAGCCGCAATTGCAAGTAGGATTCGGATGGATTTGGTCATAGAGACTGGGGAAAAAGTTTCATCATAGTCTATCCCATGAATCTGTTTGAATCCTTTAGCCACCAATCGGCCCTTATAGGTAACTACATCACCATCCATGTCGGTCTTCTTCTTGAAGACCCATTTGCACCCTATAGAGCGTGCTCCTTGGGGTGGTTCCACGAAAGTCCATACTTGGTTTGTGAACATGGATTCCATCTCAGATCTCATGGATTTTAGTCACTTCTAAGAGTCCGGCCCTTGCATTTCCTCTCCATAGGTAGTAGGCTCATCTCCTATGAGCATAGTGTCACCAGTTTCCGTCATGACAAGTCCATACCTCTCTGGCTCCTGGCGCACTCTACTCGACCTACGAAGCTCTTGTGTTACTTGAACAATTTTCTCCACAACCTATTGTGGTTCCTGTTCATGTTCCATAACCGAATCAGTAATTTGTGTTTCTTGAACTTCTTCAGGTTCTACAGTCCTCCAACTTGCTTCTTTAGAGACAAATTCTCTTTCTAGAAACACGCCAGTCCGAGCAACAAACACTTTGTTATCTGTAGGATTGTAGAAGTAATATCCCTTAATTTGCTTAGGGTATCCCACAAACTTACATTTATCCGATTTCGGCCCGAGTTTGTCTGGCTGTAAACGTTTTATATAAACATCGCAGCCCCATATCCTCATAAACGACACTGTGGGACGGCTCCCACTCCACATCTCATGTGGTGTCTTCATGACTGATTTGGATGGAACACGGTTAATGGTGAAAGCTGCAGACATTAAAGCATAACCCCAAAAGGATAACGGAAGATCTGTTTGACACATCATAGATCTCACCATGTCAAACAAGGTTCGATTCCTCCTCTCGGATACGCCATTCCATTGTGGCATTCCGGGTGGAGTGAGTTGAAATAATATCCCACACACTCTAAGATAATCATCAAACTCTTGGCTCAAATACTCACCTCCTCGATCCGATCGTAGAACTTTGATACTTTTGCCAAGTTGCTTCTCTACTTCATTCTTAAATTTCTTGAATTTCTCAAAAGATTCGGATTTAGCCTTCATAAGGTGTAAAAATCCATATGTACTGAAATCATCAGTGGATGTAATGAAGTAAACATAACCACCTCTGGCAGGTGTAGCAAACGGCCCACACATATCAGTATGTATGAGTGCTAATTGCTCACTAGTCCTTTCGCCTTTCTTATTGAAAGGGGACTTCGTCATCTTTCCTAACAAACAAGTCTCACATGTCTCATATGATTCAAAATCAAATGAGTCTAGAAATCCATCCTTATGGAGTCTAGATACATGTTTCTCATTTATATGGCCTAGACGAAAATGCCATAGATAAGCAAGATTTAAATCATTCATTTTAATCCTCTTAGTATTTATGTTATAGATTGTATAGCTTAGATCAAGGATATGTAGGGTTTTGATTCATGGATCGCGCAAACGGAAGCATAATCAAACAAATAACCATGAAAAACCCTCCAAGGATCACAAGTCTAGATGCATAACGATAGTGAAGGTAAGAAATCATAAACACACCTTTGGGTTCTCCTTGATGACTTCAAACGCGAATAGTGTCACGTTCTCTATAGTTGATCCACGCCTAGAGTTGTTTCTAGATCTCCAATCTCCTTGGTGCTAGCCCGGAATGAGAGGAGGGTGAAGGAATCACGCAAAACGAGACAAAAAAAGGGGGCTCGGCCCTTCTTTTTGCCGACGGGGACGAGGGCGGCGGCAAGGGGGGCGTCGGCCTCCTTTGTTGCTTGCTCTCTCTCCTTTGTTCTCTCCCACTCTTGTTATGTTCTCTCTAGAGCATAAGTTATGAGGAAGGAAGTAAGGAGGGTCCTTTATATAGTCCAACAACTCCTTGTTAACTACCTAAAAGACTTATTCTAGTCCAACTAGAATTCAATTTAGTCCCTTCCTTGCAAATTAGTCCCTACTAAGTTTGCAAGGGTTTGCAAAGTGATCCTTCTAATTAATTAATCCAATTAATTAATTCCCAAATCTAGTACAACTCTATATAGCGTGTGACCCCATAGGTTCTATCTAGTTGGTAGCAACTCTTTGCTAATATGGAGCGGTTTCTAGCAAAACATCCATTCTAGCCAACTAATAGAATAGTCATCTAGACAACCTTGTACAAGTAATTGTCTCATTCCTTTGCCTCCATATCCGGATTGGACACGAGACATACAAGTCACACTCGTATATCCAATCCATAGTTTCTCGATCCATGGAATAGCCTTATTCGTGCAAATAACATCAATATCCCATATTGATTCATTTGAGTCTGGCCAGACATTCTATAAGCACTATCCTTCGAGTGGCCTAGGATATTTGTTCCCGTTATGTGGGAAGGGCAAATCCTCTCTACGTCCACTACGATCTCTAAGCTTGCTTCTCATTGTATCCAGTACACGCCTTTATAACTACCCAGTTACGGTGTAGCGTTTAACGCTACCAAGATCACAATGATCCACAACTAGAATATCTAGTGACTTCAAGTCTAAGGATGACAATACCATTGCACCGCGAGAAGCACTTGTGACTCAACATAACATGTATGTAGCCTTCTCGGTGATGGGTCAATCCAGTGCAACATTCCGTAATGCACACCTATGTGTTGGATCGTGATATCTCCATATCAATCCAACCCCATACTAGTCTATAGATGATTGTCCCATTTAATCATTATACTTGACTAGGGATATTCAAGATAAACAACACGATTGTAAATCTAAGGACTTCATTATATTAAATATCCAATAAATAATAAATGAATTTTCTAGCCATATACAAATTCATACTAAACTAGATTGCCTCTAGGGCATCTATTCCAACAGTCTCCCACTTGCACTAGAGCCAATCTGGCGCATCTCGTATGCCCATACTCCTAGTGTGCCCTTCATGCTTCCACTGCGTGAGAGGCTTCGTAAGCGGGTCTGACAGATTATCATCTGTAGGAATCTTGCATATCCGAACGTCTCCTCTATCGATAATATCTCGAATCAGATGAAACTTCCTGAGCACGTGCTTGGACTTCTGGTGCGATCTTGGTTCCTTTGATTGCGCGATCGCCCCAGTGTTGTCACAGAACAACTCCACTGGATCCGCAATGCTAGGGACCACACCAAGTTCAGAAACAAACTTTCTGATCCAAACAACCTCCTTTGCTGCGCCATTCGCAGCAATGTACTCAGCCTCTGTTGTAGAATCAGCTACCGTCTCTTGCTTGGAACTCTTCCAGCTCACCGCTGCTCCATTCAGGCAAAACACATATCCCGACTGTGATCTAAATTCATCTCTATCGGTTTGGAAGCTTGCATCAGTGTAACCCCTTACACGCAACTCTTCCTCACCGCCAAACATCAAGAAAGCATCCTTAGTTCTTCTCAAGTACTTTAGGATGTTCTTGACAGCAATCCAGTGACTCTCACCCGGATTGGATTGGTATCTGCTTGTCATACTCAAGGCATATGACACATCTGGTCTAGTACATAACATGGCGTACATGATAGATCCTATGGCCGAGGCATAGGGAATCCTACTCATGCGTTCCTTCTCAATCCCATTGGAAGGACAACCACTCTTCGAAAGAGTTATTCCATGTGACATGGGCAAGAATCAATTCTTGGAATCTTGCATGTTGAACCGTTTCAACACCTTGTCAATATATGTACTTTGACTTAGGCCTAGCAACCTCTTAGATCTATCTCTATAGATCTTTATACCGAGTATATAGGCTGCTTCCCCAAAGTCCTTCATTGAGAAACACTTTCCTTGCCAATCTTTCACAGATTGCAGCATGGGAATGTCGTTTCCAATGAGTAGTATGTCATCCACATACAAGACCAGAAAAGCTACAGAGCTCCCACTAACCTTCTTGTAGACACAAGACTCATCTTCGTTTCTGATGAAGCCAAACTCTTTGACCACTTCATCAAAACGTCGATTCCAACTCCTAGAAGCTTGCTTCAATCCATAAATGGATCGTTGCAGCTTACAGACTTTGTTGGCTTGCTTTGGATCCTCAAAACCCTCCGGCTGTATCATATACACGTCCTCGAGGAGATTCCCATAAAGGAATGCTGTTTTGACATCCATCTGCCAAATCTCATAGTCGTAGTATGCTGCAATTGCAAGTAGGATTCGGATGGATTTGGTCATAACGACTGGTGAAAAGGTTTCATCATAGTCAATACCATGAATCTGTCTGAATCCTTTAGCCACCAATCGGCCCTTATAGGTAATCACATTACCATCCATGTCGATCTTCTTCTTGAAGACCCACTTGCACCCTATGGGTCGCGCCCCTTCAGGTGGTTCCACCAAAGTCCATACTTTGTTGGTATACATGGATTCCATCTCGGATCTCATGGCTTCAAGCCACTTCTGCGAGTCTGGGCCACTCATGGCCTCCTCATAGGTAGTAGGCTCATCATCTATGAGCATCGTGTCACCGGAATCAGTTACGAGAAGTCCGTACCTCTCGGGTTCCTGGCGCACTCTACTAGATCTACGAAGCTCTTGTGTTACCTGAACAGTTGGATCCACAACTGCTTGTGATTCCTGTTCATGTTCCATAATCGGTTCAGTGATTTGTGGTTATTGAACTTCTTCAAGTTCTACATTCCTCCCACTTGCTTCTTTAGAGACAAACTCTCTTTCTAGAAACACGCCGGTCCGAGCAACAAACACTTTGTTCTCGGTTGGATTGTAGAAGTAGTATCCCTTAGTTTCCTTAGGGTACCCCACAAACTTACACTTATCCGATTTAGGCCCTAGCTTGTCTGATTGTAAACGCTTTACATAGACATCGCAGCCCCAAATCCTCATGAACGACAGTGTGGGACGCCTCCCACTCCATATCTCATATGGTGTCTTCATGACTGATTTGGATGGAACACGGTTAATGGTGAAAGCTGCACTTAATAGAGCGTAGCCCCAAAATGATAATGGAAGATCGGTTTGACACATCATAGACCGAACCATATCCAATAGGGTTCGATTCCTCCTCTCGGACACGCCATTCCATTGTGGCGTTCCGGGTTGAGTGAGTTGGGACACGATCCCACACTCTCTAAGACAGTCGTCAAACTCTTGGCTCAAGTATTCTCCTCCACGATCCGATCGTAGAGCCTTGATACTTTTGCCAAGTTGCTTCTATACTTCATTCTTGAATTCTTTGAACACTTCAAAGGATTCGGATTTTGCCCTCATAAGGTACACAAATCCATATCTACTGTAATCATCAGTAAATGTAATGAAGTAGACATATCCACCCCTGGCAGGCGTGGCAAATGGCCCACATACATCGGTATGTATGAGCGCCAATTGCTCACTAGTCCTCTCACCTTTCTTATTGAAAGGGGACTTTGTCATTTTTCCCAATAAACAAGCCTCACATGTCTCATATGATTCAAAATCAAATGAGTCTAGTAATCCATCCTTATGGAGTCTAGATACACGTTTCTCATTTATGTGGCCTAAACGACAATGCCATAAATAAGCAGGATTTAAATCATTTATTTTAATCCGCTTGGTATTAATGTTGTAGACATGATTGCTTAGATCAAGGACATAAAGTCCATTAAATAATTGCGCACTAAAATAGTGAATATTATTCAAATAAAAGGAACAACAATTGTTCTTTATTGAAATAATAAAACCTTCCTTGTCCAAACAAGAAATAGAAATAATGTTTCTGCTCATAGCAGGCACAAAATAGCAATTATTTAATTCTAAAACTAATCCTGAAGGCAGAGATAGCTCGCACACGCCTATGGCCAACGCAGCAACCTTTGCTCCATTCCCAGCGCGTAGATCTACCTCCCCTTTAGCCAATCTTTTACTTCTCTTTAGATCCTGCATATTTCGACAAATATGAGATCCACATCCAGTATCTAATACCCATGATGTAGAGACAGTTAAATTGACATCTACAACAAAAATACCTGGTGGTGGTGGAATCACTATTCCAAGCCGCTTGTCCTCCAGATATTTTGGGCAGTTCCTCCTCCAGTGTCCAGGCTGACTGCAGTAGTGACACTCACCCTTAGTCACAACCTTAGCAACGCCACCAACAGGCTTAAGGGCTTGTTCCTTGGACTTGGCAACTGACTTGCCTTTGCCCTTGGAGGAAGATGCAAACTTTTTGCCCTTTCCTTTCTGTACCATCGTTATGGCCTTGCCCTTACCCTTGTTGATGCTCTGTTCAGCCGTCCTCAACATGTTGAGCAAATCTGGCAGTGGCTTAACGATCTCGTTCATGTTATAGTTCATAATGAACTGTCCATAACTCTCGGGCAACGATTGCAACACGAGATCGGTTGCCAACTCTTGGCCGACCGGGAACCCAAGCCGGGCGAGATTCTCCAAGTACCCGATCATTCGGAGTACATGGGGTCCCACCGGGTTCCCTTCTGCCAGATGACATTTGAACAGTGCCTTTGAGACCTCATACCTCTCTACCCCCGCCTGCTCTTGGAAGAGCTGCTTTAGATGTTCGATCATATCGACAGCATTCATGTTCTCGTGTTGCTTCTGAAGCTCAGAGGTCATGGTGCAAAGCATTAGGCAGGCCGCATCATTAGCGTCATCAACACGCTTTTGATACGCCTTTAAGGAAGCAGGTGTCTGGTTCTCTGGACCTTTTGGAACATGCTCCTCTATTGCGTACAGCTTCTTCTCTTGCTTGAGAACAATTCTCAAGTTTCTGTACCAATCAAGAAAGTTGGTTCCAGAGAGCTTGTCCTTCTCAAGGACAGATCGTAGGGAATGTTGTGAACTCGATGAGTTGTTTGCCATTTGGAATTCTACAAAAGGAAAATACGCAAGTTTTAGTATTTGTGAATTTTTGACTATATTTAATAATGGCTAGTTTATTAAATATAGCTCCCACTATTTTTCTACGGATTAATAACCCTCAAGATATTAATGCGGAAAATATCCTTATATTTTCTAGTGGGTCAAGATCCATCCTTTCGTCTCCTTATGAGCTTGCTTTGGCAAGTCACCCATAATTTGACTACTTCTAGGTAGGAACAATTTCCAATTGCATCCCATATGCAACTCTTGGTTCAATCGGGCAAATAACTCCTTATTTATCCGTCCTTATGGATAATCCCAATTGATTGCCTCTAGGTTTCTTAATCAAATTAATAGCCTAGTTGTGTTCAACCTCTTATCTAAACAATTGCACATTGTTACGTGCCATCGCATTCCATCATTATGAACCAAGTCGCCATGCTTTGGCACGCACGAGCTTGATAAATAATGATGATAATGAGTGTTTAAATAACGAGAAGGCAAGAACACAATATTTGAATTTGAGGGATTTTTCAATTCAATTTTAATTGTTTTGTTGATCAATATCAACTAATCTATCTATTTGAGTTTGGGCACAACTCCAAATAATAGATCCGGGTTGTCTAATTATCTTATTATCCTAATTGCATGCATCATCCATACACCAACCACACAAATAATAAGACAATAAATAAACAACCACATAACAGAAAATAAACGTGATGTGGATATGGCCTTTTCTAGACTAAGATAATTCCAAGCCAATGGAATTATCTATGAACCCTAAGCAAACACATCTCCATGCGTCTTGGTCTTTTGGTTCATCCTTCATAGTCTTGTGGATTGCTCCATGCTCCATGCTCCAACTATTGTGGCTTCTTTGGCTTTGGGCTTCTTTTCTCCAATCCTTGCTAACAATCTACTTTATCTAGCACTAGCTAATATCTATACTAAATAAAATAAATCTCACAAGTTGAGAAAAAAAATGGCACGCAGGCCATAAAGCCCTAATTAATTATTACAATTAATTGATCAGCTCGCAGGCCGTAAAACCAAACCACAAAATTAAACATCCACATCAAACCACATCCTAAGGCCAGATCCAATCACCATGCGATTTGCACATAAACAGTTAAAATCCAATTTTAACGCGCTTGGTCAATTTTAATTGATTTTAGGATTTCTAGTGTTAAAACGGTCCATGGGCCTAACAATCCAATTGCCCGGGCCCAATAGAGTGAACCATAAGGCCCTAGGGCCGGCCCGGCCCAAAACCCGCAAGCTAGGCCCGCGGGTTAGGGCCGCCCGGCCCCTTAGGGCGGCCAAGCTTGGGCGGCAAGCAAGGGGGCGGTCCCTAGGGGGGCCGAACCTCCTCTTGGGAGTTGTTTCCAAAACAACTCCCTTGCTTGGAGCCCAAGTTTGGTTGTTTCCTTGTTTTGGGAGAACTCCTTCTTCCCCAAGGATGCCCCAACCCTAGATCTATGATCCTAAAATTTCTCAAACTCACCAATTCATGCATCCAATGCAAAAATTGGATCTTGTTATGAGTAATTCTTGACAAATTGCATCCCATGCTTGATTTGTCTTGTTTTACGCGATAAACTATCAAATTAAGGTGTAAAACAACAAGAATGTAACACATAAACTACGTTTATGCTCTATGACCTGCGGCTCTGATGCCACTGTAGGGTTTTGATTCATGGATCGCGCAAACGGAAGCATAATCAAACAAATAACCTTGCAAAACCCTCCAAGGATCACAATTCTAGATGCATAACGATAGTGAAGGTAAGAAATCATAAACACACCTTTGGGTTCTCCTTGATGACTTCAAACGCGAATAGTGTCACGTTCTCTATAGTTGATCCACGCCTAGAGTTGTTTCTAGATCTCCAATCTCCTTGGTGCTAGCCCGGAATGAGAGGAGGGTGAAGGAATCACGCAAAACGAGACAAAAAAAAGGGGCTCGGCCCTTCTTTTTGCCGACGGGGACGAGGGCGGCGGCAAAGGGGGCGTCGGCCTCCTTTGTTGCTTGCTCTCTCTCCTTTGTTCTCTCCCACTCTTGTTATGTTCTCTCTAGAGCATAAGTTATGAGGAAGGAAGGAAGGAGGGTCCTTTATATAGTCCAACAACTCCTTGTTAACTACCTAAAAGACTTATTCTAGTCCAACTAGAATTCAATTTAGTCCCTTCCTTGCAAATTAGTCCCTACTAAGTTTGCAAGGGTTTGCAAAGTGATCCTTCTAATTAATTAATCCAATTAATTAATTCCCAAATCTAGTACAACTCTATATAGCGTGTGACCCCATAGGTTCTATCTAGTTGGTAGCAACTCTTTGCTAATATGGAGCGGTTTCTAGCAAAACATCCATTCTAGCCAACTAATAGAATAGTCATCTAGACAACCTTGTACAAGTAATTGTCTCATCCCTTTGCCTCCATATCCGGATTGGACACGAGACATACAAGTCACACTCGTATATCCAATCCATAGTTTCTCGATCCATGGAATAGCCTTATTCGTGCAAATAACATCAATATCCCATATTGATTCATTTGAGTCTGGCAAGACATTCTATAAGCACTATTCTTCGAGTGGCCTAGGATATTTGTTCCCGTTATGTGGGAAGGGCAAATCCTCTCTACGTCCACTACGATCTCTAAGCTTGCTTCTCATTGTATCCAGTACACGCCTTTATAACTACCCAGTTACGGTGTAGCGTTTAACGCTACCAAGATCACAATGATCCACAACTAGAATATCTAGTGACTTCAAGTCTAAGGATGACAATACCATTGCACCGCGAGAAGCACTTGTGACTCAACATAACATGTATGTAGCCTTCTCGGTGATGGGTCAATCCAGTGCAACATTCCGTAATGCACACCTATGTGTTGGATCGTGATATCTCCATATCAATCCAACCCCATACTAGTCTATAGATGATTGTCCCATTTAATCATTATACTTGACTAGGGATATTTAAGATAAACAACACGATTGTAAATCTAAGGACTTCATTATATTAAATATCCAATAAATAATAAATGAATTTTCTAGCCATATACAAATTCATACTAAACTAGATTGCCTCTAGGGCATCTATTCCAACAGGATATATAATCCATTAAATAAGTGAGCACTACAATAGTGAATACTATCAAAAAAAATGGAACAACAACTGTTCTTTATTGAAATAGTAAAACCTTTCTTGTCCAAACAAGATAAGGAAATAATGTTCTTACTCATAGCAGGAACATAAAAGCAATTATCTAATCCTAATACTAATCCAGAAGGTAGAGATAGGCTATACACGCCTATAGATAATGCAGCAACTCTTGCTCTATTCCCAACGCGCAAGTCCACCTATCCTTTTGCTAATCTTCTACTTCTACTTAGATCTTGCATATTTCGAAAAATATGAGATTCACATCCAGTATCCAATACCCATGATGAAGAAGTAGTTAAATTAACATCTATAACAAAAATACATGGTGGTTGTGGGATCACTATCCCAAGCCTTTTATCCTCCTGATACTTTGGGCATTTCCTCTTACAGTGTCCAGTAGTGACAATCACCCTTGATCACGCCTTTGGCCACGCCACCAACAGGTTTAAGAGCAGTGTACTTAGGTTTAACAACTTCCTTGCTTTTACCTTTGGAAGTAGAGGCAAACCTTTTACCCTTTCCTTTCTGCACCATCATTATGGCCTTGCCCTTTACCTTGTTGGTAGATTGTTCAGCTGTCCTCAACATATTGAGTAGCTCTGGCAGAGGCTTGGCGATCTCATTCATGTTATAGTTCATTATGACCTGTCCATAACTATCTGGCAACGATTCCGTGGCCAACACTTGACCAATCGGACCCTAAGCGATCGAGATTCTCAAGATACCCGATCATCCGCAACACATGCAGTCCTAATGGGTTCCCTTCTGCCAAGTGACTCTTGAACAATTCCCGAGAAACTTCATACAGTTCAACCCTTGCCTGCTGTTGGAAGAGCTTCTTAAAGTGTTCGATCTTTTCGACTGCATTCATGTTCTCATGTTACTTTTGAAGCTCAGGAGACATGGTGCAAAGCATAAGGCAGGCCGCATCATTACCATCATCAACAGTTTTCATACGCCTTTAGGGTTGTTGGGGTATTGTTCTCTGGACCCTCCGGAACAGCTTCTTCTAGTGTGTACAATTTCTTTTCTTGTTTAAGAACAATTCTTAAATTTCTGTACCAGTCCAGAAAGTTGGTTCCAGAAAGCTTGTCCTTCTCAAGAACAGCCCGTAGCGAGTGTGATGAATTCGATGAATTGTTTGCCATCGGAATTCTACAAAAACGAGAAATATACAAGATTTTAGTATGGTTTTACTATACTCAATAATGGCTAGATTATTAAATATAGCTCCCACTATTTTTCTTGGATGAACAACCCTCCATATTAATGCGGAAAATATCCTTATATTTTCTAGTCAGCCAAGATCCATATTTCGCCTTTTCCGAGCTTGCTTTGGCAAGTCACCCGAAATTGGTTATTTAGGTAGGAACCATTCCAATTACATCATATGTAACTCTTGGTTCAATTGGGCAAATAACCATTATTTATCCATCCCCATGAATAATCCCAATTATATGCCTCTAGGTTCTTTTAATCTTATTAAATCTACCTAGTTGTGTCCAACCTCTTACTTAAACAATTGCACATTGTTACGTGCCGTCACATCTAATCACGATAAACCATGTTGCCATGCTTTGGAACGCACAATCATGGGATATAGTGATCATGATGAGTGTTTAAATAACGAGAAGGCATAAACACAATATTTTGATTGACGGATTTGCTTTTCAATTTTAATTTGTATTGTTGATCTATATCAACATGGTCTATATGTTTGAGTTTTGGGCAAAACTCCAAATCATAGATCCGGGTTGTCTAATTTCTTATTATCCTAATCGCATGCATCTTCCATACACCAATCACAAAATAATAGGACAATAAAGTAAACAACCACAATAAAATAAAAGTGATGTTGATATGGCCTTTCTAGACTAAGATATTCCCAAGACAATGAGAATATCTATGAATCCTAAACAGATCACATCGCCATGCGCCTCCATCTTTTGGTCCATCCTTCATAGATTTGTGGAATGCTCCATGTTTGTAAATAGTTACTACCAATTAAGTAGAAACCTATGTGGTCACACGCCATATGGATATAATTGGACAAAGACTTAATTAATAAGGATTAATTAAAAGGATCAAATTGTAACAAGTTGCTAACTTAGTAGGACTAATTAGCAAATAATACTAATCAATATGTGGATATGATTAGTATTGGGCCCTTTATGGAAACAACTAGGAGTAGTTGGACTATATAAAGGAACTCCTTCCTTCCCTCTCAATACATGTTATTCATAACAATATTGAGAGGAGAGAAAAGAGTTGAGAGCAAGAAAGGCAAGAGGCGTCCGCCCCTTACCCGCCGCCCCAAACCCGTCGGCCACACAAGGAGGCCGAACTCCTCCTTGTGGCTTCGTTGCGTGATTCCGTTGTCTCCTTCCTCCGTTCTAGCTAGCACAAAAAGGTTGGGAGGTCCAATTCTCTATCCTAGGCGTGGATCAACCGTAGAGAACGTGACCTTATTCGCGTTTGAAGTCATCTAAGGAGAACCCAAAATGTAAACACATATTAATCCTTTACTATCGTTATGTGTTCTTGAATTGTGATCCTTTGGAGGGATTTGAACAGAATAATTATTTTCTTCCTCTGCGATTCCATGTTCAAAACCCTAAAGAAGAAGAGGGCAAAAAAACAATGCTAAACGGAGGATAAAGACGAAGTGAAGGAAGAAAAAGAAGAAAACAGCATCTCACAGGGTCAGGGTGGTCACAGGACCTCAAAACCAGGTCGCACAGGAGGGAGGTCGCACGACCTCGGATGTCAGTTGCACGACCTCTGATCCAAGTTGCATGACCTGGACAAGGTTGGAAATTTTAGAATTGTTTCCTTATGTCGTTTTGGTTCGTTCTGGATGTTTATTTGGGACCAAGCAAGCCTACTACGTAAATATAAACATGTTTAGTCATAGGTTGAGGTTGTGGTTTGTATTCGTGGTGTTCCTCTCTGATAAACAAAGGGTTTTCGGGTCGTGGAGATAACTAGCATCGTGCTAGTGAACTAAGTTATATCGGGTGTTCATCGTGTTCATCATTCTCTAAGCTCGTTCCTGGTCATAACACTCGGATTTGCTCGTCTGCAAAAAGTCCCACCCGCTTCATTTCAGATCTTTCCCACATGCACATGCGAGGACCATCCGTTGTACATGTTGTAGCCATGGGTTTTTCTGCCACCTGCGGTTGGAATACGCCGAGGTACGCCAACTACACAGAATCATAAGATTCAAACATTGGCAAGCTAGTAAAAGTCACATTAACAAACTAACCATCGTAAATAAGTGTTTGAGATAGACCATCGGTATTAGCGCGCAACCACCTCAAGACTTATGTCTGTCTTTCCGGACATCCTTCTGCTCGTTGCATAAGTGATCCAGGAAGAGTTTGGACAAGTGTCAAGAAAAAGAGAACCAAGTTTATATAATTACAAATAATTATCATTTATTAATATAAATGGTTTAAACTGTTTAGCTGGTTTGTAAAACACTGAAACATAAGGTGAACCATTTAATTTCGGTTTGGAAATTTAACGAACCTAAACTGAACCTTCTAATTTTGGTTTGGAATTTTACGAACTAAACCGAACCAATTAGTACTATTCGGTCCAGTTTGCGGTTTGGGCGGTTTACTTGCAGCCCTAAGTAAAAGCGTCGATAATTTACGGCAACTCAATTCCCACAAACAACAGTGCAGTTGAAGAGTAATAGTTTCTTTTAAAAGATGTGATCTCCAAAATAACAAGTTCTTTTTATTTATTTTTTGTGGGAACAAAATAACAAGTTCTCCTACCAAAGTATTCATAGAAATTTCCCAAATATTGTTGCATAAATAAAAGTATTTCGACATGTTCAATCCATCAGCGACACAACCAAAAAAAAATACGTTTCAAAAGTATATGAAAAGAAAATTATGAAGTAATGAAGTTAACTAACAATCAATATGCCGCAATGCACACTTATTGTTCACTCAACACATGTACGTATACCCACGTATGTATTATTAAATACATATATTTCGGCCAGGAACATATTTCTTCTAGTGCATCGTACACTTGCTCACTCTAGTGGTCGTACACGGACATGACAATCGCGTTGGCCACCCACACACGAAGGTATTCAGCTAAACAAATATTTTGGCCTTGGGCTCGGATATCGAATCTCTGATAAACGCCATGTTCAGAACAAAATATGTGTTCCACACTCTTCCGAATATCCTTAACGCCTTCTGAATTCCCCTCGTGTTTAACATATCCATCTTCCTAAATAGGACATTTTTTGCCTGTGTGAGGGAATTTCCGAACCTTCTTATCAAACATGTTGCATTCATGCATCTCACGCAGTACATTCACAAATACTTCCTTGATCAGTGGAAGCTTTTCACGTTCCAATGTATCGGACTTCAGGAACGGTCTGCCATTTTCTACAATGTCTTGCAAAACAAATTTGGGAAGGCCTTCGTGTAACAACCCTAAAAATTATTAGGGGCTAATCTGTAATGTTTCAGAGATTTGTGGGGTAAAACGGTAAATAAAATTTCTTAATTTTCTAGTAGTGTTTAGAGTGAATATTTGAATCTAATATGTTGAGGGCAGAAATGTGAAACTTTGAAAATATTGGGGTGAGAATGTAATTTTCTAAAATCTTGGGGCCATTATGTAATTATTTCTCAATCAGTGCAAATTTATCTATGGAAATTTTTAGATATCAGGAATGATACATCTAATATGGTAGTTAAATTTGAACTTGGGTTAGTTGGTAGAGATTAAATACTAAAACCACCCTGTTACTTCCTAGAAACTACATTTAAACCTCCGATAATATACATCCCTAAATTTAATTCACATTCAAAGAAGACGTTATATACAACTATACAATGAAACTGGAGGACAAAACCCCCGATAGCTCTATCACAACACCAACACCGCCACCATGTCCACCATGACACCACCTCTACTACTCCTCCTCCAAAACTTCTACAAACACGGAATCTACCATGTTAGGCGACCAAAACGCACTATTAATTTCTGACTTCGCTGCGTAGGTAGGGAGAAATCGCAGGTTAGCTTGATGAACCCTAGATTGCTTTTGTGACTGAATCCTCTATTTCTGTACAATTTCACCGCAATTGACCATATGAATCTTGGTCCTGAGGTCGTGGCGAGTCCGGGGACACCAAGAAAGGATAAAAACGCTTCTGGAACAACTGAGCTCTCCGGAAACTGGGTTATATGCCGCCGGTTTCTCCTAACACGACCGGAGCTGCGGTAAGGGTAGGTTCCTCACTTGTTTTTCCCTGGAAACATGATGCACTTGTTCCCTGTTAATCCCTGATCTTGTCTAAGGTATCAACATTACTGTATTGGGTACATCTTGAAGTAGAGGTGGTAACCACAATGTTTTCCGGCGAAGAGCTTCGACAACTTTCTTTGGCCGTGAGCACATATATCCTTTATTAAATAGCGTTCCTAACAACTTGTCATGGGTCTAGAGCTCCCTTTTACTTGTTTGGAGCCAATCAAAGTTACCCAGAATCAAATTGGATTGATGTAGGTGCCAATTTCTTAATTTTCTTGGTGCAACCTACAACCCTGTTTATATGGCTGTAATTCCCTTGTTATGCGTCCGTTGTGGCTGCTTGTAGGATGTGGGTATTCTCTGTAATTGATACTCCATGTCTAATGATGATTATTTGTTGAAAAAAAAATCTCTAGGTACCTCCAATTCTGGATCTAAGTTGTGAGTTTATGTTGTGCTTGAAGATGAAGGTTTGAACCTGCGAATGAAGCCATCTTTCTGAATTTGTAACTTGATCAATTCAGGATGGATTAAGCTGAAATTTAAAGGGTAACTCTCTGTTTATAGCTCTACAGGTTTCTGTTACGCTTGAGATCAATTTTCATCTCTAGACGACTCAAATTCAAGCTCAAACTTGCAATAATTGGTGTTCTTAACTAGTAACATGAAAATGTTTCCATGTGTTGATCAAGCTTGAAAACTGCCTTGACACTCCATAGCCTTTTCAGTGCTCAATGAAACTGTAATCTTCTTTCCTATGTGAAACTCTGGCTGTAAATACTTCAAATTGTGAACCGATTTACCAGAAACTGACCGTAAAGTGGACCAGTTAAGAATATTTCTTTATAACTTTGACTTTCAGATTTGACTAGTTAGATGAGCTACTTGACCAAAATGCTCTTCAGGAAAGTTGTTCAGCACAACATTATAAGTCTATGGGTAAAGTTTGACCAAGTTTGATTTACCGGAAATCGTAGTTTGTTTGAGCTGTATAGGAGGGGCAAATCGGTAATTTTGTAATAAATTCAATTGGACAGTGAAAACTTAACCCGAAGCATGCCTCATGCGTAAGTATCAGTTTCGTAATATTTGGAGCTAGTTTACACCTATCAGGGTTGGGATGTACTAAAACTCAACTATAGGGGATTTTCTACAGTTTTGTTAAACTATAAAGACCTGAACGTAATTATGTGAAAGTTGCAGAACTCAATATTGAGTATATCGTGATGGGATATGATTCATATTTGCAACTTTATAGGCGTGACTGAGTATCATGGGAGGTTCAGGCACAGTCAGAGACTGTACTGAAGAAACAGGATTGGCAGGGGAAAATAGTAATCCTAGTGGGACAATCAACATAATATTTGCACTGTGCATTGTAGATGACAAGTGTTAATAGCATGTGTGCTGATATGGAATAGTGACTGCTGGATTATGGAATTAGCTCTGCTTATCAAGAAACTAGGCTGAATATCAGGTATGCATATGTATGCTTGCTCTATTGCATGTGTTCCTCTAAGCTGATAGCACTTATATGAATAATATGGTTACGATTGTGATATGTTGTGGTATGATCGTCTTCGGGCGTTTTGTTGTCTTCGGACAACTGGGAAATATCGTCGGACGTTGTGTTTTCTAAGCACGACTAGGTATTGTCTTCAGACATTTTGTTGTCTTCGGGCAACAGTAAATTGTCTTCGAACAAAGTAGGCAACTAGTACTACTCTCTGGACTAATCTCCAGTAGGGGGTTTGCACACTTAGGGTCTAGTTTGTCTTGGTGGATTTGTTTCCCTTCCTTGTCGGAAGTGAATCTGGTCTTGACGACCCTCTGGGTGGTGGGATTTGGAATCATCCGCATAAGGCTTGTATGGTGGTGATGGTTATGGATGATTGTGGATTGCTTGAGTTGCAAGTTCCTGGTACGCTATTTGTGTTATATGTGGTATTGTGACAGGGTCATGCCTTGAGCGTCTGTAAGTTTTAAAGTTGAATCATTTCAAAATATATTTTTTAATATTATTTTCTTATTACTATCATACTTGGCATATTTTCTAACTTGTGTGGATATTTTCAATCTTTTCAAGTGAGTACGTGGGAACCTGGGGATATAGTCAATCACTTAGAAGTCCACAAAGTATAATAGTATGTTTGATTTAACTTTCAGTTTCTTTAATATTTGCAACTTTATAGGCGTGACTGAGTATCATTGTGAGGTTGAGGCACAGTGAGAGACTGTACTGAAGAGACTGGGTTGTAAGGGGAAAATAGTAATACTAGTGGGACAATCAACATAACATCTAGATTGTTCATTACTCCTCACTTAGAGGACAAGCGTTAATAGAATGTATGCTGATATGGAATAGTGACTGCTGGATTATGGAATTAGCTCTGCTTATCAAGAAACTAGGCTGAATATCAGTTATGCATATGTATGCTTGCTCTATTGCATGTGTTCCTCTAAGCTGATAGCACTTATATGAATAATATGGTTACGATTGTGATATGTTGTGGTATGATCGTCTTCGGACGTTTTGTTGTCTTCGGACAACTGGGAAATATCGTCGGACGTTGTGTTTTCTAAGCACGACTAGGTATTGTCTTCAGACATTTTGTTGTCTTCGGGCAACAGTAAATTGTCTTCGAACATAGTAGGCAACTAGTACTACTCTCTGGACTAATCTCCAGTAGGGGGTTTGCACACTTAGGGTCTAGTTTGTCTTGGTGGATTTGTTTCCCTTCCTTGTCGGAAGTGAATCTGGTCTTGACGACCCTCTGGGTGGTGGGATTTGGAATCATCCGCATAAGGCTTGTATGGTAGTGATGGTTATGGATGATTGTGGATTGCTTGAGTTGCAAGTTCCTGGTACGCTATTTGTGTTATATGTGGTATTGTGACAGGGTCATGCCTTGAGCGTCTGTAAGTTTTAAAGTCGAATCATTTCAAAATATATATTTTAATATTATTTTCTTAGTACTATCATACTTGGCATATTTTCTAACTTGTGTGGATATTTTTAATCTTTTCAAGTGAGTACGTAGGAATCTGGGGATATAGTCAATCACTTAGAAGTCCACAAAGTATAATAGTACGTTTGATTTAACTTTCACTTTCTTTAATATTTTCAACTTTATAGGCGTGACTGAGTATCATTGGGAGGTTGAGGCATTGTCAGGGACTGTACAGAAGAGACTGGGTTGTGAGGCTAAAATAATAATATTAGTGGGATAATCAACATAACATCTAGATTGTTCATTACTCCTCACTTAGAGGACAAGTGTTAATAGAATGTATGCTTATATGGTATAGTGATTCCTGTATTATGAAATTAGCTCTGCTAATCAAGAAACTAGGTTGGATATCAGCGATGTATATGTATGCTTCCTCTATTGCATGTGTTCCTTTAAGCTGATAGCACTTATATGAATAATATGGTTACGATTTGTGATATGTGGTGGTATGATCGTCTTCGGACGTTTTGTTTTCTTCGGACAACTGGGAATTTTCGTCGGACGTTGTGTTGTCTTCGGACGACTATGTATTGTCTTCGGACATTTTATTGTCTTCGGGCAACGGGAAATTGTCTTCGGACATAGTAGGAAACTAGTACTACTCTCTGGACTAATCTTCAGTAGGGGGTTTGCACACTTAAGATCTAGTTTGTCTTGGTGGATTTGTTTCCCTTCCTTGTCGGGAGTGAACCTGGTCTTCACGACCCTCTGGGTGGTGGGATTTGGAATCCTCCGCATAAGGCTGGTATGGTGGTGATGGTTATGGATGATTGTGGATTGCTTGAGTTGCAAGTTCCTGGTACGCTATTTGTGTTATATGTGGTATTGTGACAGGGTCATGCCTTGAGCGTCTGTAAGTTTTAAAGTTGAATCATTTCAAAATATATTTTTTAATATTATTTTCTTATTACTATCATACTTGGCATATTTTCTAACTTGTGTGGATATTTTCAATCTTTTCAAGTGAGTACGTGGGAACCTGGGGATATAGTCAATCACTTAGAAGTCCACAAAGTATAATAGTATGTTTGATTTAACTTTCAGTTTCTTTAATATTTGCAACTTTATAGGCGTGACTGAGTATCATTGGGAGGTTGAGGCACAGTGAGAGACTGTACTGAAGAGACTGGGTTGTAAGGGGAAAATAGTAATACTAGTGGGACAATCAACATAACATCTAGATTGTTCATTACTCCTCACTTAGAGGACAAGCGTTAATAGAATGTATGCTTATATGGAATAGTGATTGCTGGATTATGAAATTAGCTCTGCTAATCAAGAAACTAGGCTGAATATCAGGTATGCATATGTATGCTTGCTCTATTGCATGTGTTCCTCTAAGCTGATAGCACTTATATGAATAATATGGTTACGATTTGTGATATGTGGTGGTACGATCGTCTTCGGATGTTTTGTTGTCTTCGGACAACTGGGAATTATCGTCGGACGTTGTGTTGTCTTCGGACGACTGGGTATTATTCTTCGGACATTATGTTGTCTTCGGGAAACAGGAAATTTTCTTCGGACATAGTAGGCAACTAGTACTACTCTCTGGACTAATCTCTAGTAGGGGGTTTGCACACTTAAGATCTAGTTTGTCTTGGTGGATTTGTTTCCCTTCCTTGTCGGAAGTGAATCTGGTCTTCACGACCCTCTGGGTGATGGGATTTAGAATCCTCCGTATAAGGCGGTTATGGTGGTGATGGTTATGGATGATTGTAGATTGCTTGAGTTGCAAGTTCCTAGTACGCTATATGTGTTAGATGTGGTATTGTGACAAGGTCCTGGCTTGAGCGTCTGTAAGTTTTAAAGTTGAATCAATTCAAAATATATTTTATTATTATTTTCTTTGTACTATCATACTTGGCATATTTTCTAACTTATGTTTATTTTCTGTCTTTTCAGGTGAGTACGTGGGAATTTGAGGATATAGTCAATCACTTAGAAGTCCACAAAGTATAATAGTAAGTTTGATTTAAATTCCTGGTTCTTTAATTCTGTCTCGTAACAGAACCGTTAGGGTTTGACTCCTTGCTGAGGCATTCTCTTGCCTTAGCGGAGGACACTCCCATGAGTCTGGGTGTCTTATGGTAGATTTCCCAGCTCTGAGAGATGGGGTGTTACAGATGGTATCAGAGCTTTGGTTCTGTGAAAAGACAGAATTAGAAACTAAAATTAATAGGTGGCTAGTGTTTTCAAAATTAAAACTTGATTGGAGATAAGATTAAAAACTAGAATAGGATGTGAATGGGGAGTATGCAGATAGATATGCAACATAGATACTCTAGAAGGGGGGGTCCGAATAGAGTATGCCAAATTTTTGCAAAACTTGTTGAAGAGAAGAGTTTCAGTTCAAGAGCAATGGAGTTCAGGGCCTTGAAAACAGTTTCAAGCCTTTGATGAGAAAAACAGTTTGAAATAAACAGACAAGTCTTTTTCAAGGCCTTGAAAAAAGTTTCATTGAAAACAGACTAGTTTGAATGCTGTAAAACCTAAGTATGTAAAAGAACTATAAATGCAAGAGACAAGTGATTTATAGAGTTCAGTCCACTTGGACCTACGTCTCTATCTTAGGGATCTTCTCCCTGCATGATTTTCAACTCAATTCTTATTAATCAAAAGCTAATCCCTAGATCTCAAGTACATAGAGTTGCCTTACTCTGTTACAGCTTGTGGTTCTCTCTAATCATCTAGTACACGCTCTAGCTAACTGATTAACTAAGAATGCTCTATTGTTCACCTTAAACAATCATTAATGAACTGGAGAAGTATTACAAGAATGATCTACACAAAAAGCACAAGACGGAAGAACACTAAAGTGTAGAACTGCATTGAAGAGTGCAGTGGTCTTCTGTGAGATGGATTGTGAGAATGATGATCTTCTTTGATGCTTGTCAATCCAGAAATATGTCTCTATTTTTGACCGTTGAGTTTTGTATGTTGTTGCTTGAAAATGAGCTCTATTTATACTGTTTGAAGCTCTGCAAATCTTACCAGATTTTCAGCAACAAGTTCCTGTATTGTAGGCAACAACTTTGACTCTCTTTAACAGCCTTCTCCAACGGATAGTTGATCATAATCTTCAGAGATATTTTTGTGATATTGTCTTTAAAAAAATTGAGAAGTTTTCATGTGTCTCTGATTTATCACAGAATCATCATCTCTTATTGTTTCCTTTCCAGCAAAAGTCACATTAGGAAACCAATCCTGCATATTTAGGAAATAAAATTTCCCTGCAAGACTAAGTCAAACTGATGGATTAAACCATGTTAGAAATATCAAAAGATCTTGTCTTTCATCATCAAAAAATAACACATCAAGCACAGGGGTGATAGAGATAAAATCAGATGAGAAGAGTTGAAAAAAACTCTCCCTTAGAACATGCATACACGTTAGACAATTTCAAGGCTTTGAATCCTGGTTCAAGGCTTCTGCTATTTCAAGCCTGTGGAACCTGATTCAAGGCTTTGAAAGTCGGTTCAAGGCCTTAAAATAACTTAGTATTTCAAGTCCATGAAACCTGTGACCTTATAATGCCCCCTTGATGAAAGACAAAACTTAAATTTGTTTGAACCTTAGTTTCTGCAAAAAATACTGATTAGCACACAGTTCAAATAGTAATATCACATTACTTCCAAAAAATCCAACTTATTAATAAACTAAAGCAGAACAAAACAAATAAGTTGCATATAATCCTACTGACCAAAAGATAGGTCACCTAAACAGAAATAAAAACAACCTAAGATTTTCTCCCCCTTTTTGACTTTCATCAAAAAGAATGAGAAGATGTTGGATCAGAGTCTGGAAAATTTTGAAAAAGAAAATTTAAAAGAAAAAGAAAAAGAAAGAATAGGAAAGATTATGGGGTTGGGTCTTCATCACCATCCTGATCTCCCTCTTCTTCCTCACTGTCTTCATCAGTCTTGTCCTGTTCTTCTTGTTCCTCTACATTCTCCCCAGCAGTCTCTTCTTCAGTCTTGTCCTTAGTAGCAGTCTTTGGAGATTTCTTTTTCTTCTTCAGGGTTATCTGCAAAGTCATCTGAATCAGTACAGTTTGCTTCATCTCCTTCTTGAGCAGCTTTCTCAACTACCACCTGCTTTCCTTTATCTTTGACTGAAGCAGTCTCTTCTTGATTGGAGTGTTCACTTGGCAGGTTCTTGTTAGAGCCACCTTTCTTAGCACCTTCTTCATCCTCAGGGACATCAAACACAGTCATGCTTCTAAAGATGGTCTCCCCCATGTATTTGACTTTTTGAGATCAATTTCAAACCCATGCTGGTTCTCCTTGATTTCACTGTTGTCCATCTCTAGAACATCAAGTCTCTGAAGGATGGAAGAGAAATCAGGAGGATGAGATGTCTTGCTTAAAGTAGGGGTCAAGCCCTTGGGCTTAAAAAATTTCTTTGCATTCGGCTCTTCTTATGTCAAATCTGAATACAACTTCCAAATTTTATTTTGGTCTTTACCACCCCCAATCTTTTCAAAAGATTTCTCATTTAGCACACCAATCCAAGAAGTGATAGACTCTTCACCAGCAGTAGGGATCTCAAGGTGTTGGAAGAATGAAGTGAGCAGATTTGCATAAGGCAGGAGATGTTTTCTCTGATCTGTCTGGCTAAACAGCATGTGCTCCATTACATGCTTCTGAAGATCAATGTCATATCCATGCATAATCAAGTACATAATGTATAGCACCCTCTCAGTGACAAATCATTAGAATGTTCCCTTGGAAAGATGCATCTCATCAAGATAGTGAACAAAACTTTAGCTTCAACATTTAACACAGAGTGTGTTAACTGTTTTGATGAGGCAGGAACATTGGGTAGAAAGAATTATTCTCTGGCCAACTTCAAAGCTTAATTTTTGGGAGGATGGTTATGTGTGTCATACCTCTTAGGATAGCCTAGGACAGTAGCAAACTCAGCATGATCTAATTCCATAGTAACATCAGCAACTACAGTTTTGATAACTAAGTGTGGAGAGTTCTTAAGTTGCCTCATGTTGAGATAGAAGAGTCTGGTAAGTCTAGGGTAGGCTAGCTCAGGAGGATTTAGCATGAATCACAGAGAGCTTTTCCTTAACATGGTAATGCACTTCAGATTCATTCCAGCCAACATAGGCATACTGATCAAGCTACAAAAAGCAATTTTCCTAGATGCAAAACCATCCAACCACTGAACTTTTGAAGTGTTTGAGATAAACAAAGATTCATCAGGAGCAGTGTTCTTTGAGTAGATCTGCAACGCTTTTTCCACATTGTCTTCTGGCTGTTCCTCTGTTACCTTCCCTTTCCTCTTTTCAGCACAAAATCAAATAATCAATCTGTTTTCTTTTCAGCAGAACACAAGTGAGGCAATAGATCCTGGAAAATAGGATACAGTATATTCCTTCAAAACATAGTCAAACAGTTGGATTAGATACAATTTAGAGTGTCATAATACTTCGTCTTTCATCATCAAATAACATTTAATCAAGCATAGGGTTTTAGGAGTTGGAATAGAATCAGAAACTCCCCCTAAGTTCATGCATATAAAGAACTGTCTGTTTCAGATCTTTGAAAGCTGTTTCAAGGCCTTGAAATGGACTAGCTATTTCAAGCCTTTGAAACCAGGCTGAAATTAAATCATTTGTGACCGAATCCTCTCTTTATGTGCGATTTCACCGCAATTGACCATTTGAATCTTGGTCGTGAGCTCGTGGCGAGTCCGGGGACACCAAGAAAGGATTACGCTTCCAGAACCACAGAGCTCACCGGAAACTGGGTTATATGTCGCCGGTTCCTGCTGCTGCTACCGGAGCTGCGGTAAGGGCAGGTTCCTCACTTGTTTTTCCCTGAAAACTTGATGCAATTAGTCCCTATTAATCCCTGATCTTGTCGAAGGTATCAAAACATTTCTGTAATGGGTAAATCTTGAAGTAGAGGTGGTAACCACCATTTTTCCTGTGAAGAGATTTGACAGCTTTCTATGGCCGTGCGCACTCGTATCCTTGATTAAATAATGCTCCTAAAAAATTTTGTAAGGTCTAGAGCTCCCTGTAACTGGTTTGAAGGCAATCAAAGTTACCCATAATCAAATTGGATTGATGTAGGTGCCAATTTCTTAATTTTCTTGGTGCAACGTACAACCCTTTTTATAGGGATGTAACTCCCTTGTTATGAGTCAGTTTTGGCTTCTTGTAGGATCTGTTTATTCTCTGTAATTGATACTCCATGTCTGATGTTGATTATTTGTTGAAAAACAATATATAGGTACCTCCAATTCTGGATCTAAGTTGAGAGTTTATGTTGTGCTTGAAGATGAAGTTTTGAACCTGCAAATGAAGCCATCTTTCTGAACTTGTAACTTGATCAATTCAGGATGGATTAAGCTGATATTTGAAAGGGTAATTCTCTGTTTACAGCTCTACAGGTTTCATGTTACCCTTGAGATCAATTTTCATCTCTAGACGACTCAAGTTTAAGCTCAAACTTGAAATAAATTGTGTTCTTAACTAGTAACATGAAAATGTTTCTAAGTTTTGATCACGCTTGAAAACTGCCTTGACACTCCATAGCCTCTTCAGTACAATGAAACTGTAATCTTATTTCCGCTGTGAAACTCTGGCTTTAAATGCTTCAAATTGTGAACCTATTTACCTGAAACTGACTGTAAAGTGGACCAGTTAAGAATATTTTTTTATAACTTTGACTTTCAAATTTGACTACTTAGATGAGCTATTTGACCAAAATCCCCATCAGAAAAGTTGTTCAGAAAAACTTTCTAAGTCTATGGGTAAAGTTTGACCAAATTTGTTTGTAGACACGCAAAATTTGCGGTCAATAAAATAGTGCCACGTGTCTATTCTCGCCTAATTAAATTGTTGGATCAAATAACACTCGCTTCTAAATTACTACCCTTAAAAAATAATCAATGAGGGACTAAATTGTAGATGAGACAAAACTTTATTTACAAGCAAGGACTGCTTATGGCGATGCCATGTCACTGCATGACATGGCTACAAGTTAGTAAGTAAAGCCAATCAAATGGTGCCACTTGTCAAATTGATGCAGAAAATAAATATATAATTAATTATATTTATTTTCTACCTTGGCCAACAAGTCGGCACATGCCTATATAAAGGGTGTCATCCCTAGGCATAAAGACACAATTACATCTTGCAAGAAGGAGAGAGCTCTGAAGATCAAGCTGCTAAAGCCTCTACGAGTTCATCCATCATCAAGATCATCATCAAGCTCTTCGAAGTTCTTCATCAAGTTCTTCGAAGATCATCATCAAGTTCTTCAAGCCGTTGAAGATCTCAATCCGCGCTCTTCAAGACACTCGAAGATCTTCAAGCCGTTCTTCGTGTTCTTCAAGGCGTTCATCCGATTCATCATCAACATCGAAGATATTCATCCGCCCGATCGTAGATCAAGCCTCTAAAGCCCTCTCTCGGCGTTTGTGTTCTTCGAGACCTTCATCGCGTTCTTCGTCAAAATCGAAGGACGCTTATCCGTTCGATCCGAGATCAAGCTGCGAAGTCCTCATTCGATGTTTCAGGAGAAGAATCAGGGGATTTAATTTCTGTTTAGAAGTTTACCACCAGATATTGTAATCCACTCATTTTATTACATCAATAAAATATATTTGTTTCACCAGATTTCTCGCATTTGTTTCGAATTGCATAAATTTGTGTGTACAAATTTTGGCACGCCCAGTGGGACTTCTCTGCCCTTCATCTCTTCTCCTCAAGCACAAGTGTTCGTGAGGTCTCCTACAAAGAACAACGAACTTCCATCTCTCAAGGATGGAGACGCGAAGTCTTCAACTTCAGAATCAAACTCCGGAACCCAAATCATTGGTCCAATAACTCGCAGTATGGCTAAGGCCATAAAGAATCTCACAGCTGCAGGGGGCAGTCAAGATGGTTCACTAGATGTTGCCTCAGAGAAGTCACAGTCACATGTCCCCACCCCTCAGGAGTCTTCTGTTGTCAACAAGTCTTGCGAAGAAAGTTGCGAAAGCAACTCTAAATCCGACACTAAGGGTAATAACCATCAACCAACATGTGATCATGATGATGATATTAGCATGCATGTCCTGACTACTAGTACGGTTCCCATCGAAGAGCAAGTTGCAAACCTCACCAAGGGCTTTGACGACTTAAAGAAGATTGTGGAAGAAGGTGATGTGCAACTTGCAAAGTTAATAAACAAGCTCGAGAGTCGCGAAGAAGCAAGTCAAGTGTTCGAACACACCCCTAAGACTCCGGAAGAAATGAGAACAACAAACAGCGGGCAAGAAGCACGACCTAGTGTGCAATTGTCAGCCAATGGTTCCATTCCTCTCCATCAACTACAAGTGATCATACTAAACACCATGAACGGGAAGCCTGGAGTACCGTCAACGTCATCTAAGTCCTACGTTAAGCCTTACACAGAAAGAATCGAGAAGTTAAGCATGCCAGACGGTTACAATCCTCCTAAGTTCTAACAATTCTCGGGCAAAGGAAACCCTAGGCAACATGTTGCCCACTTCATCGAGACATGTAACAACGCTGGAACCGATGGAGACCTTCTCGTGAAGCAATTTGTTAGGACCCTTAAAGATGATGCCTTCGACTGGTATGGTCAGTTGGAACCGAGGTCTATTGATAGTTGGGGGCAAATGGAGCAGGAATTTCTCAACCGTTCTACAGCACACAACGGACTGTCAGCATGGTTGAATTGACTAAAACTCGCCAATGGAAAGATGAAAAGGCCATTGACTACATCAATCGCTGGAGGAACTTGAGTTTAAACTGCAAGGATTGTCTTTCCGAAGGTTCAGCAATCGAGATGTGCATCCAAGGCATGCATTGGGGGTTTAGGTATATACTTCAAGGAATCAGGCCAACATCATTTGAGGAACTTGCTACGCGTGCCCACGACATGGAGCTTAGCATCGCATCTAACGGGAGCCAAGGACCACCTCCTTTTGACGCATGGAAGGGAGGACATAGGGAGGACAATCGCAAAGGTGGGAAGTTCACCATCAAATCCAACAAAAAGGAGTCCATGGCCGTCACTACGACACCCGTGAAGCTCTCAAGCAAGGCAAAGAATAATAACGCCGACCAAGTTAATTCCACCGCAATGAATTTAAGGTCTAGACCAACACTGAAGGAGTTGCAGGCGAAGGTATACCCATTTGCCGATAGCGAAGTTCCTACGATGCTCGAGCAATTGATGGAGATGAAGATTCTTGAACTTCAAGACTCGAAGCGACCCGAAGAAGCCAACAAGGTGAATGATCCCAATTATTGCAAATTCCATCGCTTGCTTGGTCATCCTACGACAAAGTGCTTCGTTCTCAAAGAAAAGATCATGCAACTTGAGAAGGGAAGATTGTCTTGGAAGAAGAAGTTGATGCAGCAACAACACATATGACCTCCATATCCCTTGAACCCGAGTTGAGTGTGTCAGGATCTCAAGAGATAACTTGCGACACTACAACCTTTGAAGACAATGAAGAAGAAGTAGATACACCCTCTTCGCCTAAGCACTCCGACTGGACAACTCTCCAAGGTTGCGGCGATGCTGCCATTGTGTTCACCGATGAAGACATACTATTGGGCCGCAAGAACCATAACCGAACTTTGTTCATCAGCGGGTATACTCGCGAACAGAATGTTAACAGGATTTTTGTGGACGGAGGATCAGTCGTTAACCTCATGCCACTCACAACATTGAAGGAGTTAGGGATAACTATTGAAGAACTGTCACCTAGTCGTATACTTATCCAGGGATTCAACCAAGGAGGACAAAGAGCAATGGGGGCAATATCTCTAGATCTTGTCACCGGCGATATGGTTCAAGAGTTTATTTCAGCGTCATGGAAGCAAAGACCTCCTACAAAATTCTTCTCGGACGGCCATGGATCCATGAGAATGGCGTCGTGTCGTCAACACTTCACCAATGCCTGAAATATTGTAGATATTGTGTTGTGGAGAAGATTGTAGCTGATGAAAATCCTTTCACTGAAGCTGAGTCCTATTTCGCAGATGCAAAGTTCTACTCCACGCAAATTATCCTTCCGGAAATTGAACCTGTGAAAACTTATAAACTCACTCCTCACAAAAAAATGTGGTTCGTCAAAGGTTGTCAAGAAGCGCGAGGAAGAAAAAGAAGTTGAAGTAGCCGCAAAGAATAGTGAGACAATGTTGGCTGAAGCAAAGGAGACTAAGGAAGCTATCCCCGTCTTGCGCTATAAGGTGCGAAAGAGCAAAGACGCGACACTAAAGGATTTGAACTTGCCTCTTACAAGCATGGAAAAGGTTAAACTTGAATCCACCATCGAAGGTTTCATTCGACCAAAAGAAGGCCCAAAAGCGGAACATGGAGAATGACCATCAAAAAGGACTATAGAAGGTTTTGATCCAAATTCCTACAAGATTATGGCAAAGGCTGGATACAAGCCACATGAAGTCCCTTCCGCAGGAACACTTCCTACGGAGACATATGATCCAACCTTGACAACAAAAAATTTGAATCCAAAGAAGCGTGTCAAAACCGCACCTCGCATAGGTTTGGGGTACACACCACCATCTCCCGCAAAAATCTTCATCAAGAAGGCGGCTACTCACTACATCACGGAAGAAAGTGAGCATCCCGCTACTAAAAGAAGTACATCCGTCTTTGATCGCCTTGGAAAAGATGATGCACGACCATCTGTGTTCGATCGACTTGGAGTTCCAAAAGTCACAAGAATTCAAGAACCTTCGCGAAAACCCATACATGAAAGGTTGGGTATACAAAGAAGTGTTCAAATGAAGCCTTGCAAGAAAGATAAGCATAACTCTCCCGCACCGGCTGATGTCAAAGATATAAGGAGCACGATCCCATCCCGAATGAAGAGACGCACAATGATTGTCGTTGATGTTTCTAAGGGATTAAAAGTTAAGCAACAAACTATCATCGACACCGGGACCATAACAAAGTTAAGGAAAATTTCTTTCGACGAGGAAAGTGTTGGTTCATCACTTCACATCACAGTTGTGGAAGATAAGATACAAGTGGAGGAAGGTGCCGAAGAAGCTCCCCCAAAACTTGAGGAAGGCCTAAAATCCACGGTGGATGAGCTTAAAGAAGTCAACTTGGGGACGACGGAAGATCCGCAGCCAACGTATGTAAGCGCCCTACTAGTTGATCGAAGCAGAATTCGTTCGAGAAGTCAAGTACCCGACATGGATATCAAGCATAGTCCCCGTCAAAAAAGAAGAATGGGCAAACAAGGGTTTGTGTCGACTTCGGAGATCTCAATGGCGCATGTCCCAAAGACGACTTTCCGCTGCCCATAACCGAACTCATGGTGGATGCAACCACAGGCCACGAGGCGTTATCATTTATGGACGGGTCTTCGGGATACAATCAAATTCGCATGGCCCCAAAGGATGATGAATTGACGGCGTTTCGCACACCCAAAGGGATTTACTATTATAAGGTGATGCCATTTGGTCTAAAGAATGCTGGAGCGACATATCAAAGAGCCATGCAGAAGATTTTCGATGACATGTTCCACAAAAACGTTGAGTGCTACGTTGAAGACCTAGTGGTCAAGACAAAGGCAAGGAAAGATCATCTTTAGGATTTGAAGAGTGTGTTTGATAGACTTCACGTTATCAATTGAAGATGAACCCGTTGAAATGTGCGTTTGGTGTCACCTCCAGAAAGTTTCTCGGTTTCATTGTTCGCCATCGGTAATTGAATTTGACCAGGCCAAAATTGAAGCTATTCTTATGATGCCGGAGCCTCGAACCATCCACGACCTTAAGAGTCTCCAAGGGAGACTTGCGTACCTCCGGAGTTTCATTTCCAACTTAGCTGGGAGATGTCAACCATTCAATCGGATCATGAAGAAGGATGTACCGTTCGAGTGGGATGATGCTTGCAGAAATGCTTTCAATAGAATCAAGGCTTACTTGATGAAGCCTCCTGTGTTGGCAGCCCCTATCCCAGGAAAGCCTTTGATCCTATACATTACAGCCCAAGAACGATCTGTTGGAGCCTTACTTGCCCAGGAGAATGCCGAAGGGAAAGAGAACGCTTTGTACTACCTCATCAGAAGGATGACTCAATGCGAACTCAACTATTCTGCAATAGAAAAGATGTGTTTGGCCTTAGTGTATGCAATACAAAAGTTGCGGCATTACTTTCAATCTCACACGGTGCACCTCATCTCCAAAGCGAACCCGGTTAAGCACATAATGTCAAAACTGGTTTTGTCCGATCGACTCGCGAGATGGTCGCTACTATTGCAGGAATTCGAGATTATCTATGTTCCACAAAAGGCCATCGAAGGGCAAGCCTTAGAGGACTTTCTAGCGGACCATCCGATACCAGCCGAATGGGAGTTATCGGAAGATCTTCCAGACGAAGATATTTTCTTTATCGAGGAAAGCAAGCCATGGAAGATGTACTTTGACGGGGCATCTCATCGCAATGGAGCAGGGCAGGAGCGGTATATGTTTCTCCAGAAGGTGACGTCCTTCCATACGCCTTCACCTTGACGCAAAACTGCTGAAACAATGAAGCTGAGTACCAAGCGCTCATATTGGGGCTTGAGATGGCTATTGAATCAAAGAACCACAAACTTCATGTGTATGGAGACTCCCAGCTGATCATAAACCAACTCCTCGGAGTTTATGAGGTTAAGAAGGCAGAATTGTTACCTTTCTACAATTATGCCACTCGAATGATAGCATGGCTTGGAGAGGTATTCCTTCACCATTTTCTAAGAAGAGAGAATAACCAAGCTGATGCACTAGCCAAACTCGCGTCGAACTTGACACTTCCGGATGCCGAAACTAGGGTCCTATATGTCAAAAGTGGGTGGTTCCCCCAATATTTGATGATGACTTTCAAATCGACCAAGATTCCAATGTGGTCTCGGTCTGAGAGATCGAGGAAGAAGATTGGCGCACACCTTTGATCGAGTTTCTAAAGGACGGGAAGTTGCCCGACGACCCGCGTAAAAGGACCGACATAAAACGTCGCTCTACATGCTTTATATTTTATAATGATACTCTATATCGACGCTCGTTCGAAGGGGTTTTCTTACGATGCTTGGGATAAACTGAAGCCATGCAAGCCGTCGAGGAAGCTCACTCGGGAATATGTGGGGCTCACCAATCAGGACTAAAACTCCATTTTCGGATAAAGAGAATGGGGTATTACTGGCCAACCATGGTCAAAGATTGCCTGGATTATGCTAAGAGATGTCAACCGTGCCAATTCCATGCAAACTTCATTCATCGGGCACCCGAGCCTCTCCATCCCACCGTAGCATCTTGGCCTTTCGAGGCATGGGGACTTGATGCTATAGGACCCTTAACGAAATCTTCTGGTGGACACTTGTACATTCTCGCTGCGACCGATTACTTCTCTAAGTGGGCTGAAGCTGTACCATTAAAGGAGGTGAAGAAAGAAACGGTTGTGCAATTCATTCGCAACAACATCATCTACCGCTACAGGGTGCCTCGCTACATCATCACGGATAACGGGAAGCCTTTTGAGAATAGCCTAATGAGGAACCTAGGTGAACAATTCGGCTTTAAACAGCATAAATCCTCCATGTACAATGCTTTAGCAAACGGACTCGCCGAAGAATTCAACAAGACTCTTGGCAACTTGTTAAAGAAAATAGTCTCCAAGTCCAAGCGAGATTGGCATGAAAGGATTGGAGAAGCTCTTTGGACGTATCGTACGACCTTTCGCACAGCTACACATGCTACTCCCTATGCCTTGGTGTATCGATTTGAAGCGGTACTTCCTCTCGAACGCCAAATTTCGTCACTTATGATTGTTATTCAAGAAGATCTCACTCAGGAAGGCAACGCACGCTTGCGCCTTGAAGAGTTAGAAGCACTTGATGAAAAACAGCTCGAAGCACAACAACGCCTAGAATGTTATCAAGCTCGTATGTCCAAAACATTCAACAAGAAGGTCCGAGTACGATCCTTTCAACAAGGGGACCTAGTACTTGCTGTGAGAAGACCCATCATCACCACTCATCGGACCGAGAATAAATTTACTTCCAAGTGGGATGGTCCATATGTAGTACAAGAAGTCTACACTAATGGTGCTTACAAGATCGTTGAAGAAGATGGCTTGAGAATTGGTCCCATAAATGGGAAATTCTTGAAGTGTTATTATCCTTGAAGATCCGTCACCACCGCTCCTTTAGTGCGAGAATAAACTGCTTCACAGCTCTGGCACGAGCATAAACCGCACCACCGCTCCTTTAGTACGAGCATAAACTGCTTCACAGCTCTGGCACGAGCATAAACCGCACCACCGCTCCTTTGGTACGAGCATAAACTGCTTTACACCTCCTAAGGCATGAGCATAAACCTCTTCGCTACTCCTTGCACACAAGAGTATAAAATGTGAACGCACCCAAATTGAACTACGTTCGACTTAATCCTCAAAAGGGTACGTAGGCAGCTTGGGGTACCCCCTCGAGTGCAGTCGTAACCATCAAATACAACCTCGCACCCCGGAGTAGGTGTTATCTAGGATATTACCTAGAAATTCAGGATATTATCTGAGATAACATCCGGAAATTATATGCAAAAATTTACCTTGGAGTTTAAAAGTATCGCTCGGAATGTTACCTAGATCTTGAGATTCCACTCAGAAGATTACGAAGGTGTTTTTAAAGAAATTCAGGATTTTTCTAGGATATTACCTAGAAATTCAGGATATTATATGAGATAACATCCGGAAATTATATGCAAAAAATTACCTTGGAGTTTAAAAGTATCGTTCGGAATGTTACCTAGATCTTGAGTTGCCACTCAGAAGATTACGAGGGTGTTTTTAATGAAATTCAGGATTTTTCTAGGATATCGCCTAAGAGATTATCCAAGATATCACCCAGGATATCATCCAGGATAATATCCAGGATGATTTTATCTAGGAGCTTTGGATAACTTCTTAGGATGTCACCTAGGAATTCCTATGAAATTAAAAACATTATTCGCATATTCATATGCATATTCAAAATATTTCCAAGATGCTAGTCAAAGTGCTACCGCGGATGCCGCCTTAGGAATTTCAGGATATTACTCAGGATAATATCCCCCAGAATGTTATCCAGGATATTTTTCCAGGATGTTTAGATATTCTCCAGGATATTCTATAGGATATTATCTTCCGGGATGTTATTCAGAATATTACCCACAAAAGAATTCGGGATGTATATTAAGGATATTATCCTGAAAACATCCGGAAATTCAGAATTTTACTTATAATATTAACGTTGGGGCTTGAATACGTCTTTCGGGAGGCTGCTTGGTGTTCACGGTGTTATTTGGAATATCTATAAAGAGAATTAAGGTGTTTTCCAGGCTATTACCCAATGTATCATCCAGAGGATCGTCTAGGATACCCCTCAGGATAATATCCAGGATATTATCCATGTTGTCACCGTTACGCGTGTTGTGTAATTTTAGGTGTATATCTTCATGTTGTGCAGAAAATAGTTGAAATAATACTAGAAGGATTGAAGGAGTGTCCTGCGGTGCCCAAAAAGAAGAGCAAAAGAGAAAAATATATTAAAAAAAAATCAGAATGGTACTCTGTAATTCAAAAACTTCCTTTGTGCTCTATTTCTCACTCCCGTGCAATTTGCTTCTCTTCACAATCAGCATCGCTACTGTGCCCCCTCCAGAAATTTTAAAAATGAAATCCATAACTACAACCATCTTCATAAATGCACAGTGGCAATTTTGAGGAAATTGACTCCAGGATTGAAATGTATTGTGGTCATATTTGCACAAATTTTTCCTAAACTAGAGATAGAGATGGAGATAAATCTCCAAACCATAATTAACTAACAAGTAATAGAGAGTATTATTCACTTCTGAAACAACACCATCTTCAGCTTCAAGCTTCTACTCTTTTAACAGTAAAAGATCAGACATGAGAGCTGCTTCTGAATGATCCCAGAGCTTTAACAGCCCCTGCTCTCAATATGAATTGGTGGTAAAAAGCTACAATTGCTGCCCCAATGAACGGTCCAACCCAGAACATCCACTGCACAAAAACAAACAAAATTAACCAAAACTGAATTCAACATCAAAAGGTTGGAAAAGAAACAAACATGAAAGATGGATTTTTTTTATTTATCATGGTACTAACGTGATCATCCCAAGCTTTTTGAATGTTGTAAATCACCGCAGCTCCAAGAATCCTAGCTGGGTTTATACCGGTATTGTTTTTTTTAACAACAAAATTAGCTTTATCACATATGGTGTGGAACAGCTTCATGAAAGAACCACCCGATTCTCTAGCATTACTGCCATTTGTTAGTATATATGTCAGATAAGGTGCCATTACTGTGATTGTTACCTGTTTCCTAGCTAAAGTTTGCATATGAAGTGGTAACTTCTTTAGCTGTGTCCTAATACTAGAAAATTTATGTAGTTGCGAGACTACATTCAATTGATAAACTAAAGTATATCTGCAAATCTAAATGCATCAGAAAATTTCACGTACCACCTCGTCAACTATCGGATAGCAGGTAAGGTTGGAGCCTGTGTCAGTTGACACCTTCTCAAATAAAAGGTTGAAAGGCTCGTCATCAGATCCAAAACCGATGTAGAAACTAGGCAATCCTGTGCACTAAAGAGGCGTCCTATGACCTCGGTGCATCGTTACAAAAACAGGAAAGTGATGCATCGTTACAAAAACAGGAAAGTGATAGAAATTTAGCTCATGACTATGAGGAATTTCAAGCCATTCACGCGAAGTTCTACGTATATGCACATATGCAAAGGAGGCGTCAAATTTAAATCAAACTGAAGCACTGTAATCTCATCATGGTTTTCAACAAAAGTGAGTTCCAACAAAAAAAAGAAAAAAAAAAGTATAATATTTCAGGATACTTCTCAGGATAACATCCAGGATATTAAGGGTATTATCCATGGTACTTATCAAGATATTTGCTAAAAAATTGCCTGGGGTATTCTCTACGATGTTGCTCATGTCGTCATGAGATCCACCATTGAAGGATTCAAGCCTAATACTGTGATATTGTGGTTCTGGACGGCTTATGCAAAGGTGGAAGATTTGTGCTGCACATGAACTTTTCTCCAACCTCTTTGTCAAAACACTAAAAATTGACTTTCAAACATTCAGTATCATGGACTTCGTAAAGAAAGCTTAGCTGATGATGCAGAAGAATTGACATGTCAAGTCGAATAAAATACGTGCTTTTCACATATATATTCATCTTCCCTAGTTGCTGAAGCATATTATAATGAGATTGTTAAAGTTCCTGAGATGATGCATAACAGAGGAATTGTTGATCGAATTCCATTGTCTAGCTTCTCTGTACATGTGGAACATATGCCATCCATTCATAGGTATATTAAAGGCTTGTCATCCACCAATCATGCTACACCTAGCTGCGGGATTGTAAGTTTGCTTCTCTGATGTGAGCTTGAATAATTGGGGTTAAGATTATGTGGCAAGTACCAAGTTTACAGACGCAATTCGTTACCACGTTTGAAGTCTCTCATGGGTTAGTTATATGGGGGATGTTACTCATCAGGTAAATTGAATCAAGTAAAAGCAAAAAATAAGTATTCTGCGGACAATGGAGATTAAGTGTTGAGAGAATGAGGACAACACTTCTCGGGTTATGATGCACCCTTGCTTAAACCAGAATTCATACACAAGCTGCACCAACTCAAAACAGCGGCAACATGGAAAAAATAAATAAATAGGGACATTAAATAAAATTAGAAAATTCTGGCAACAGAGGTTCCTGTCTTTAAGGAATGAACACGCATGCTACTTGAGGTCAATCATGAATTTCAACGAGAAAAAAAAAAAAAAAAAAAAAAAAAAAAAAAAAAAAGAAGTGGATTAAAAAAAGGATTAAAAAAAAACTATAAACTCAAGAATCAGGATATAGGCCAAGATGGTAGCCTGAATGTTTTCAAGAGTGTTACTTTGACACATCTAGGAGACTTATAAGGATGTGAATCTAGATTATCACTTCCAGGTCCTTTTAATAGTACACATGAAATCAGAGTGACATTCATGACATCAAAAAGAAAAAAAAGGTAAAAAAAAAATCAGGAATTCAAGAATCATTGGCCGAGATTGATGTCCTGAGTATTTTCGAGAATGTCACCTTGATATATTTAGGATACTTTTGAGGATGAAAATCCACAATTATCACCATCCTCATAAAAAGCACAGTACCACTTTTTGGGCGATTGGCTCTGAAATTGAAATGCATTGTGATCAAGCTTGCAAAACTCGGATTCATCCTGTCACATGGGTACAGAGCACTATGAAACTAATTTTGTTCACTGAAGAGATGTCCTATGACTTTGACGCGTCGTTACAGGAGCAGGAAATTAGTAGAAATTTAGCTTATGGCTATGAGGAAGTTCAAGTTAAAAGGTATCCATGTGAAGTTCTGCGTATATAAGCATACGAAAAGAGGTCATGAGATTCTTATAAAATGCTCGGGCATATGGAATATCAAATAAAATAGAAGCACTGTACTGACACCATGAGTTTCAGCAAAATGAAAAATAAAAATAAAATAAAAAAGGACAACTTAAGGAAACAGCTTGAATTTAGACAATTCGTCGCCACTGGACTCCAAGGACTCCTCTATCTTCCTCAGGGCTGATACATCATCGAGAGAGGATTTCTCTTCTTTAATGTTTGAGATGATGTCTTGTAGTTGAGTCAACTTATCTTCATCCTTTAGAAGCTGTTGAATAGCTTGCATTTCAGCATTCAAATCCTGTAGTTGGGTATTAATATTTTCGAGCCTTCGTCGGCGACCTTCAGAAGCTTGGGTTCTCTGAGTTTGCTCCTTCTCAGCGGCAGAAAGACGTCCATCTATTTCTTCCAAGGCTTTCGAGAAGTCCTCGTCATTAAAGGACTTTGCCTTAATTTTTGAGAAAATTGTGTCATAAGTATTGCAATCTCTGAAGAATAAATTCAGCATCCTCCGTAAACGCTTTGCGTTAGGAGATCCACGCTCTGTAGTTTCGACCAATATCCGATCAGCCTGGGACTCTAAGCGGCTAAGAGAGTGCAACGGATCGTCGGTCTATTTGCGCACCAGACGTGACCATAACATATTTGTACAAGCTCTATAGCACTCATTGATATGTTCGATTGCGCCAAAATCAGATGGATCAGCTGTTGTGGGAGTCATTCTAGGTGGCTGCATACTGCGTTTTTTGATGCCAGAGATGTCTAAAAACTCGTTCAAAAATGGGGAATCCAGCTCTTCGTCTTGTAAAGATGCTGTGATAGGTTTGGAAGGCAGCTCACAGGAGCGAGGATCGTGTAATGAACCTGCACTAGTTGAGAATGCAATTCTGTCTTCTTTCACCTGTAATGCAAGGGGAGAAGTAAAATCAGACAACCTATAAATTGTGCATGTTTGCATATAACAAGGGACTTCAAATTCCATAAAGATTTACGAAACTGAATTATTTGGTAAAAATGCACATACTATCCAGATCAATATAGCAATTTCAGTGCAATAAAAAAAGAAGTTGCACATACTTGATCAGAGTTATTGTTGGCTCGTGGCAGACGGTTGGAGGTGTCTCTAAAGTTGTCATCCTTTTTCTCGGACCCATTCATGTGGTTGTTGATGTGCTTCCAGTTCCTATCGTCATCCCTGGTGCGGCTTTCGACATCGTGAGCTCGGACTCCTCCATCTACGTAACGGGATTTCTTATTAGCCTTGTTCTTCTTATTACAGGCTGCTTTTTGGGCTTCACACGTAGGCTGCTGAGGAGGTCTTGATATCTCTGAACGTAGTTTCTTTGCCTGAGTAATATTGGGATTAGCATCTGTCTTGGGCCTCTTTTTCTTCATGGGTGAGGCATTTATCCGAACACGAGGGATACCCTTTGGGGAGCTAGCATCAGTTGGTTCCCCGCGGGAGATTCACGAATACTTTTCCCACCACTCCAGATATCTGCGCAAGCTTAGAAGCTTGTCAGTTTTGGTTGGGATGAGGAACTTGGCGTTCGTTGAGATTAGTATGGAGGATCGCCAGAGTGCAAAGACATTCGCCAGACCACCGTGTACGATTTGTCTAATAAGTTCTCCAGGAATGTCCTGGTGTAAGCCGAATTGCCTAGCAAATCGATGTGGACTATATGCCTCAATAATGAAATCATTATTTTGGCGACAAGTTAAATAGCAAGAGCGGAGGCTGATCATGTAATCAGTCCATGAAAAGGATAGATTTCCACTGTCAGATAAAACGAATTCGTCGTTTTCATACAAGGCCTATGATGACAGCAAGGATAAGCGCAAACCGTCCAAGTGTTGACGAGCCTCAGTATCACTGAATTGCTTTGCCATCTTTTCCCCAGCATATCTGACCATATGGACCCGGTGTTCGCCTCTTATTGGTTCCCGGGCACGCCAATATGCGGTGAAATAATAACCAAACCACCCGCATAAATAATGCACTGGAAAGATGGCGGTGCACCTGCTAGGTTCGTTGGAACTGACGGTAAGACCCAGACCTTGGTATATGGTCGCAAGTACTGGAATGGCTAGAGAAAATCTTCTCCCAGCTGCCATTGAACTTGCCACCTTAAAGACACTGGGCCGTATGTGGTTCTGATCATCTACAGGAAAGACAAACTTGCATAGCCAGCATGAAAGCAAGGCAGCTAAGAATGTCTCGTCTATGTCTGCTTCTTCAATGTTTAGTTCGTCAAAACAACTTTCTCCTGCGCCAATTGCTCGCGAGGGCGAATGATGCCACAAGGATTATAGGTAATACTTGGAGGGGAAGAGTTCTTTTGATTACGCCGAGGAGGAGGACCGCCATATCTCATGTCTCCCCGAGGAAGAGTTCTTTTGCGTGGTATTGTTTTGATCCACGATTCTGTGATAGGCTCCAAAAAGGTCTTTGCAACTCGAGGGAAGTATGCTGGTAGTACCAGACAATTCCTTCGAAGAAGGGACAACTTCGTCGTAAAACTCGCCATAAATAGGCAGGCCGCCAATCATGTGCAAGTCTCATAAGGATATGGAAGTCTCGCCATCATGAGTATGAAGAGTGTTCGTCGAGGGATTCCAAATGTCACAAAAAGCTTGAAAAAGCTGATCGTCACGATCGTAAGTGAATAAAGACGCATACACATCATTGTAAATTTTCGCGTCACTCAGAATCGCATTGTACGTGTCAAGCACGTATTCGAGCCACTCCCAATATCCTGGGGTGAAGGTCACAAGACCATAGTTTGGAGTAGATTTATTCCACTTTGCATCGCCGGAATATATCCACTCGCTTAATAGAGTGGTGCGAGGCGACGAAATTTCCAGAGAATGAAGTGGTGATTGTAAACACCGAGCCTCCTGGAATGCGGTTGATTCATCAATCAAGACGGACTCGACTTTCGAGGTTGAATACCAGCAAGAAGGATGATTTGGGCCTGTTTCAGGAAATTGCGGGGCAAAGGCACCGATGGCTGGTGCATAAACAAGAAGCCTCAATACTTTGTCCTTCGTGTCTTCTTCATCAACTATAACAAGTTTGTTGAGACCGTGGGAAGAGGAATCAGAGAATGTGACCATGTTGAATTTGCCAATAAAGAGTAAAATTGGACCTGCAAGGAGGGGAAGTGTATGAGAAGCCTATTTGCATGGGGAAAACAAAACTCTGTTACTAAAAGCATACAAATTCTTAAGAAAAGAAAAAAGAGAAGAAAAAAAAAGGAACAAATAACACTGAACTGTGATGATAGGAAGCATTACCTATGGCTGTTACTACAATGTTCTGGGCTGGTTTTAAGTTTGCTGGAAGCGTGAGGGGATGGATGCCTAGTCATCCTCTTTTATAGGGGTTCAAAGGTATCTAGGAAGGATCTAGAGGGGCTCAGACCAGGCAAGCAAATTTCCTTTTCCTGCTCGACGGAAACGTTTCCTAACTCGTGAAACGTTAAAAAACGTCGTTGCTACAAAGACTAGCACGTGAGAATCTTCAGTTCTTTAGGATAGGCAAGAACATTCCTTTCAGGTTTTATGCAAACTTTCTTTGGTCATCATAAAAAAAAAAAAAAAAAAAAAAAAAAAAAAAAAAAAAAAAATCAGTTCCCAGATCGAAATCTGTGTGGAAGAGAGGAAAAATCATTCTAAAGACGGCTATGAATCTTATTGTCACATAGGCAGTGGTATAAGGAGCTTAGTCGCGGAACAACGGTCACGCCACATGGTTGGTCGTAGATCTCACAAAGGAAAACTGAAGTATTATAGTAAAACTTAAACAAAAAATATAAAGAGAACCAACACTGGCTATGTGGGCAGCGACTATCTGAAGGTGCTACTATTATGTTTTGGTTGCATCGGCTACGTCAAAGAAACGTTAAACTCTTCTACCGTGTTCGTTTAAATTCCACAAACAAGAAATTGATCAATCCAAGTTTCCACGATTGATGACAAAGTTAAGGATAGTCAGGCACATGTTTATCGAGACTCGTTCGCCAACAAGTTCAAGAGCCGGATTACTAGTCTCGAGGGGGCATTTGTAGACACGCAAAATTTGCGGTCAATAAAATAGTGCCACGTGTCTATTATCGCCTAATTAAATTGTTGGATCAAATAGCACTCGCTGCTAAATTACTACCCTTAAAAAATAATCAGTGAGGGACTAAATTGTAGATGAGACAAAATCTTATTTACAAGCAAGGACTGCTTATGACGATGCCATGTCATTGCATGACATGGCTACAAGTTAGTAAGTAAGGCCAATCAAATGGCGCCACTTGTCAAATTGATGCAGAAAATAAATAAATAATTATATTTATTTTCTACCATGGCCAACAAGTCGGCCCATGCCTATATAAAGGGTGTCATCCCTAGGCATAAAGACACAATTACATCTTGCAAGAAGGAGAGAGCTCTGAAGATCAAGCTGCTAAAGCCTCTACGAGTTCATCCATCATCAAGATCATCATCAAGCTCTTCGAAGTTCTTCATCAAGTTCTTCGAAGATCATCATCAATTTCTTCAAGCCGTTGAAGATCTCCATCCGCGCTCTTCAAGACACTCGAAGATCTTCAAGTCGTTCTTCGTGTTCTTCAAGGCGTTCATCCGGTTCATCATCAACATCGAAGATATTCATCCGCCCGATCCGAGATCAAGCCTATAAAGCCCTCGCTCGGCGTTTGTGTTCTTCGTGACCTTCATCGCGTTCTTCGTCAAAATCGAAGGACGCTCATCCGTTCGATCCGAGATCAAGCTGCGAAGCCCTCGTTCGATGTTTCAGGAGAAGAAGCAGGGGATTTAATTTCTGTTTAGAAATTTACCACCAGAGATTGTAATCCACTCATTTTATTACATCAATAAAATATATTTGTTTCACCAGATTTCTCGCATTTGTTTCCAATTGCATAAATTTGTGCTTACATTGACTTACCAGAAATCGTAGTTTGACTGAGCTGTATAGGAGGGGCAAATCGGTAATTTTGAAATAACTTGAATTGGACAGTGAAACCTTAACCTGAGGCATTAGCATGCCTCTGTAAAACTATTTTAATTTTTGGAGCTATATTACACCTATCTGGGGTTGGATTTACTAGAAGTCAACTGTAGGGGCTTTTCAACAGTTTTGCTAAACTATAAACTGACACAATTTCTTAAGTGTATACGCAAGTGCACGGTCGAAGTAATAAAGAGATGAGTATTGAAACTCAGGTTGTCGAACCCACAGGGACAGTCTTCAGATTATGCAGCTAAACATTTAATTTAGAGTAAGAAACTGGAGGAAATTGGTTGTGATTTAGGAAGTTGCCACCCCCAAACAAGTGACTAAATTTAAATAAACAAACTAATTTTTTTTTTGTTTTCTGATTAATACGAAGATGCAGAACACTAGATAGTTTTAGGGTCCCTAGGGCATTTAGAGAATTCCGGACTATGATTTGAAACACGCTACCTACGTCTGGTTATACCGGGTCACACTCATTACCATCTTCTGTCCATCTCACGCAAATATTCTTTCCAGTCCACTTCGGGTCCTGTCGGTCCACCTTCGTCTACCGTTACTTTCTATTCAGCGAGCCAGGTTCACTAATCGGGTCTTCTCTGTCCACCGATTACGCTAAAACTAACTACGTCTAACAGAAACAACCCACACACAATCATTCAGGTTAGTATCTCCTGTCGGTCTCAAGAAACTACGAGAATGTCAACAAAGTTCTTCACGAATCCGGGTTTTGTTCACTTTCGTGCAACAACCTAGATAAGTAGCATGATTGTGGTGATCAATCCACACACACTAAGAATTGAGAACAAGAACTTGTCGAATAACTAAACAATACGTAGAATTTAAGTTCAAGACGTGAATCAATTCACAAACCGAAAACTTTTAAATAAACCCTAATTCTCCATAAACTATCTAGCTATGAGAGATTTAGCTAGACATAGTATTGTTTAGCTTTACAAAGTTCTCCATAAAAGTGATAAAAAGAGAGAGGGAAGAGATCAAACGCGAAATCAGAGGTTCGCCGTCCTTCGTCGTCTTGGTCTTCGTCTTTTTCTTCTGCGTGTGTCTTCGTTGGTGTAGAATAGCGTACGTGAACGATAGATTGATGTCAAACAGCCCCCTTCTAGGTCTCTAAATAAGACCCGTGGCTTCACTTAGAGTAGAAAAACTCAGTTTTGCAGTTTGACCCCTGTGTTGGTGTCTCCATTGGCAATAAAAACCCAAGGCTGAATATATAAAACAAACCCAGGCCTTCTCTGCACAAAACTTCCCTTTTATTTCAGTTTTGCTCAGCCCAAAATCACCGCCTGGAAGCCGAGCAGAATAGTTTTAATTCGCACGAAATCTAGAGATTTCGCACGAAATCCCCTGCTTCCAGTCGATGCTCTGTTCTTCTTCTTCTACTCTGTTTTGCTGGGTTTTCTTCTATTCTGTTATGGGTATGTAGCGCTGTTTTTTTTTCCCTTTTTTTGCGCTCTGTTTTGCTCTCTGTTGCTGCTGGTATTGTGTCGCGGTTTTGGTGCAGGTCTGAGGTGGTTTCAGGTGCGGTTATGGTGGTTGCAGAGGTGGATGTGGTCGGTCTTATTGTGTATTGGTTCGGGATTGGGTCCGTACGACGGTGGTTGAACGGTAGTCAATTGGATGTTGATTACAGGCTTCGGTGGTTGGCAGTGAAGTAGGTGGGTTTATGGGTGTTTGGCCATGGGGGTACTGAAGGTGAAGAGGGTGATGTGGTGCAGGTAATGGCTGGTGATTGGAGTTCTGGACTTGCAGTTCAGGTTGTCTAATGGAGGTTCCTATTGCTGCTGCGAGGGTGGAGTTGATGGTGGGTTTATGGAGCAGTGGTATTGTAGTTGGTAGTGTAGTTGAGAAGGTAATGAGTTGGTGATGGATTGTTTGTAGTTACTGTGGTTGTAGGTTCAGTAATGGTGTTGTGTTGAATTGGTGAATGTAGGATGTGAAAGTGGAGTGATGGTGTACTGTAAGGTGGAAGTGGTAAAGGGCAGCTCATTTCCTCGCTTCTCCGTCGCTAACCAATTCCTTGAGTCTTTGAGCTTTTCTTGTGTTCCAAAGTTCCCCTTCTTTTCCCATTTACGCTCCGAGCCTGCAGTATCTCTGAATCACAACAGTAACACACCGGGTGAAAAATGTTAAATAAATAGCTCAAATACACTAGAAAACTCCCGGATTAATCAAATAAGCACAATAAGCTCTAACTCATAAATAACTCAAGATAATAGCATAATTCTCATGTATTCTACCTGGAATCACGCAAAACAGTAGCATTTCAAGTGTAAATATAACACCGTAAACGGGGTTATCAAATACCCCCACACTACCTTTTTGCTCGCCCTGAGCAAAATCTAGATTAAACTCCCACACTATGATTTTTCAGTCCACCATTTTGCATACAACTTTACTAGCCATGTGACACAAACAACTCTCGGACACGACTATGTAACTACATGAACTGTACAATGCAACTCGATTATTTCATAATGCAAGTATTGAAATACAAACTTTTTTTGTCTTTAGATATCGGGCAATCTCGCTATCACTAACCAAAATCATCAAGTTCTAACAAGCCTCATTAGAAATTCACGCAAACGCTAGCAAGAAATTGAAATGTAATTATCATACGCACAAGTTCACTAAGGGGTCCCGAAACATCCACCATAATCAAACCAAGACTCGGGCACATCCTTTAGCTCAGAGGGTCTAGGCATCCTGAGTACTAAGATAGTCTTTCGTCGCCAAGTCATTTGAGGTTTTCAGACCGTCTTAGCCGTTATTGCATTTGAATGCAAATTGTCCCTGTGACGGGAGACACAACTCCATGTAATAAGGCTTGACTTTAGTTTTCCTTAGAAGCTCTAATTGGATTGAATCCAAATTCCCCGCGTGAACGGAGGCACATTAGGTTGATTACCGTATCTAATCCAAGAGAAGATTTTTTTTTCATTTTTTTTTTCACTCTCTTCTAATTTTTTCAACCGTGCTGTTAGAGCAACTAAGTGTGGGCTTTTTCGGTTAACTCTTGAAACCGCCTTATGGGATGGTGGTGTGCACTCCCTAACTGCACTTAGGCTAGAGCAATGTACCACATGGAACCGACTTAACACGAAGTTCCACCCCAGATTTCAAGTGGCCACAAGTTTCCACAAAAAAAGACTATTCAACTCTTTAGAACTAAATCCTCCTAGCACAATATAGGAACTAAAGGTATGCCCAAAAATCTACTTTCCACTTTTCCCTGAATACCCGGGACTTCCTTTCGTGAAACAGGTGTGCAAAATACTAAGAATTAAGGTTTTCCTGCTACGGCGCCTCCTATTCTCAGAAACTCTTTCATTGAACTCTCTTCGGTTTCTAGTTTCATCAATTGCCATTATCTCAAAAATTAATTTTCTTGATTTTTTCTCTTTTCCATTTATTTTTCATTTTTTTAATTTTTTCCTAACTCTATATGCTTTTGGCAAACTCGACTACACAAAACATTTGGGTAGGGGAACTCAATAATTTAAAAGTGCAAACAACGCAAAAAATCTAACACAGTACGACAATATAATAAACACTCTACAGTAACCACACTACTCACAACACTACACAATCTATATGTAACAGGCTATGCAAACAAGACATGACTAGAAAATATACAAAAATCCCCCACAATTAAGTGTTTTGTTGTCCTCAAAGAGTCTAGAGATCAAGTAGGAGGTATCCTCGCTTAAATGTGTAGGCGGTGGATTTTCACAAGTATAGCTCAAAACTTAGACACTGAGAGAGTAAAAGATACCAGAGGTGCCCGGACCTACATTGGCACCGTGTCTGCGAAACTGCAACTAGAAAGGGTCTTGTGGACCGTTGACAGTTTCCCGCAATGACGATCATCTGAGCAATCCCCAAGCTACACCATGCTACAATATAACTCCCCTAAGGTCACGTGTGCCTCGCACACCGGGGTAGACTACTCCATGCTGAAAATAAAGCACGACAAATCCCCAACTCCTTCAAGAGTCCCCATGTGGGTCAAATGTGCCATGGCACACCGGGGTAGATTCTTCGCTAACATTACCTGCAAAACTAGACGACTCATCAGTCTCTCTCTCTCTCACCTCTCAAAATCAGGTATGGAGAACTAAAACGTAAAGAAAAAGAATAACATCCAACTCTTTATTGGTTTGCCTCCCAAGAAGCGCTTGTGATTTAAGGTCGATGACCCGACCCGATTACCTCAACCGAAAAGGAAAGTGGAGGTAGATTTATCCCTCCACTTCTTCTTATTCTACCATTTCTTCTCCAGAACTTCAAGTGAACCCTTGTGCTGTGCGTACGATGGCAAGTTATGGAAGCTAACCCCTGTCATCTTGCAATTTTTCATCTTGATCAACTTCCATGAAGTACTAATGGTCTCAAATGCATCATGCTCCATAAATTCATCCCTGTAGTACCGCACTGGTTCTATATGCTCTTCTAATGACCCATGCAATTCTCCCCCACACTTGTTGGTTTCAAATTACTTGACTATGACATGTATATCATCATCAAAATGACCCATAGAAGAAGAATTTGAAAACTCAATAGCACTGAGCACAAGTGTTTCATCAGCTTCATCATCACCAGCACACCATAGGCTTCCAATGTTGGTGTCTTCCCATTCATGCCAAGGATGTGAGGGCGCCTGCGGTTTTGGCTCGTAATACGGCAATCCTCCCATCTTGGGCACACAGGTCCACCCTGGTCTAAATCAGTGTCTGAGTCCTCATAAGTGGCAGATTTTAGGCTCACATTCTTGTGGCAAGGGCTTGTCTTGTGGCTCTTTAATACTTGATTCCCTTATCACTGATAGTTTCACTACTCGTTCCTTTATCCTTTTCATCATCTCCCTCATGTATTCCATACCTATGGCTGAATCGTCTTGTGGAACTTGTTTAACCAAAAAAAATTTGAGCACACCTGGATGTCCTCCATAATAGTGCGTCGTTCTTCCATAATCGCTGGTGAGTCTTCCTGGTGCTGATGAAGCCGTGGTCGATCAAAAATGCATGCGCCTTTATACTTGTGATTCTTCTTGCATTTATAGAACCAAATCACTGAGGAGTCATCTGTGTGCCAAACTTTGCATCTAGCACAATAGTAGGGGTAATCCGGGACCCCCTTATAATCATCCTCGCTCTGCATGCTCATTGCGTCTCCAGCTTCATGTGTTCCTGCAAAAACAATCTCACAACATACCCGTGAAGCACATAGATAGAAACTAAATAAAACAAAACTAAAAGAAAAGAATAGAACTCTAAACTAACTCCTAACTAAATAATCTACCACTGTCCCCGGCAACGGCGCCAAAAACTTGACACGATTTCTTACGTGTTTACGCAAGTGCACAGTCGAAGTAATAAAGAGATGAGTATTGAAACTCAGGTTGTCGAATCCACAGGGACAATCATGAGATTATTCAATTAAACAATTAATTTAGAGTAAGTAACTGGAGGAAACTGGTTGTGATTTAGGAAGTTTCCGGCCCCAAATAAGCGACTGAAATTAAATGAACGAAGTAATAATTTTGTTATTTTCTAATTTATTCGAAGATGGAGAACAGTAGATAGTTGTAGGGTCCCTAGGGCATTTAGAGAATTAGGGACTATGAATTGAAACACTCTACCTATGTCTAGTTATACCGGGTCACACTCATTACGATCTTCTGTCGATCTCACATAAATATATGTTCCGGTCTACTTCGGGTCCTGTCGGTCCACCTCCGTCTACCGTTACTTTCTAGTCAGCTAGCAAGGTTCATCGATTACGCTAAAACTAACTACGTCTAACAGAAACAACCCACACACGGTCATTCAAGTCTCTATCTCATATCGATCTCAAGAAACTACGAGAATGTCAACAAAGTTCTTCACGAATCCGGGTTTCGTTCACTTTTGTGAAACAACCTAGACAACTAGCATGATTATGGTGATCAATCCACACACACTAAGAATTGAGAACAAGAACTTGTCGAATAACTAAAACAAAACGAGCAATTTAAGTTCAAAACATGAACCAATTCACAAATTCGGGAATTCTAAAATAAACCCTAATTCTCCATAAACTATCTAACTATGAGATATTTATCTAGACATCGTATTGTTTAGCTTTACAAAGTTCTCCATAATAGTGATAAAAAAAGAGAGGGAAGAGATCAAACGCGAAATCGGAGGTTCGTCGTCCTTCGTCGTCTTCGTCTTTTTCTTCCGTGTGTGTCTTCGTTGGTGTAGAATAGCGTACGTGAACGATCAATTGATGTCAAACAGCCACCTTCTAGGTTTATCAGACCTGTTGCTTCACTTAGAGTAGAAAAACTCAGTTTTGCAGCTTGACCCCTCCAAGTTTGTTGGAGTCTCCATTGGCTGGTTGCGTTTATTCGGATGATATGTGTTAGACCATTGCTGCTGTCGTGGTTGAACCATGTAGTTCACGTCTTCAATACCATCTCCATATCCCTGATTTGCATCTACTACCATCTCTCCCACTGATTTCACCTGTGCCGATGGATTCATATTATTGAAGCCCGAAGTCATCACTGCCATCTGATGTTCAAATTTTTGTTCCACCATTGACTCAATCTTACTAACCAATTCCCCATATGATTTTGTGTTTCTACGAGTCTCAGACCTCGTGGAATCACGTTTTGCTACATTATCCAGCAAATCTCTGCATCTCTATAATCACAGGCCCATAAAATTACCCTGAGCCATCATGTCCAGTTCAATTGCAGTCTCTCTGTCTAGGGAATTATAGAAATAGTGCAGAAGTTTGTACCATGACTCTCCGTGAGTGGGGCATCTGCGAAGGAGCTGGTTGAACTTTCTTCACGTGTCTCCCAGAGAATCATCTTCCTGTTGCGTAAATTTTGTTATATCTGCCATCCGTTGAGCAACCTTGGATGGCGGAAGATATTTCCTGAGGAATTCCTTGCAACACTCTGCCTATGTAGCAATACTGCCTGCAGGAAGTTCCATAAGCCATGTCTTTGATTTTTGCGATAAGGAGAAGGGAAAAATCATGAGCTTTATCGTCTCGAGTGGAACTCTCTGATCATACATAGTGGAGGTAATTTTCTCGAAGTTGAGCAAGTGTTGATGCGGATTATCACCTGGGGCTCCAGTAAATAAGCACTCATCTTGAACCATGTTGATCAATGGTTGGCGTATTTTGAAATTTGCGGCGTTAATCTGTGGCCTGACAATAGTGGGTTAATACCCCTCCGGTGTAGTTCTGAAGTAATCCACCAAAGGACACTCATCCTCTTCAGCATTATTCACCTGTGCCGCCATGTACTGTGCATTATTTCCTCCATTATTATTATTCCCCCATTGTTATTATTACCTCCATCGTTTCTCACTTGTACCCCCACACCAAGACGTATTTGTGGATTTGGAGGGTTCAAGTGAGCCATAGCAGCTTGCACTTCGGTCAACTGAGCTCTGAGCTCCTCAGCTTCCCTTGCTCTATTTGCTTCATCTTCCACAGCTGCAACTCTAGCTGCTTCCGCATCTTACATAACCTTGCGGTTTCTCTCAAACTCAACTCAGGTTCCAGCATCCATGGTAACTGAGCTTGATTTCCTCTTACGTTGTGCTCGTAATAGGGATTCTGGGTCTTCAAGTGTAGGATGCAAAGGCTCGTCTCTAGAATGGGACATGCACCGTACAAGCTAACCTGAAATCACAGATAACACAAAACGTAGGTGATTAATAGATACAAACAGAAAATTAAAATCCATAAGGCTAGGAATTATAACTAATTTAGCCGAAGTCCCCGGCAACGGCGCCAAAAACGGACACGCTCCAACTGCAAGTGCTTAGCCGTCGTGTGTAGTAATATCCGGTAAATCCGGGTTGTCGAACCCAAGAGACTTCTTTGTAAATTAGCTAATAATTTCAATCCTTATGCGGGTTAAGCGCAGTTGTCTTTTTTCTAATTCCTACGAAAAATTAAAGACAGCTACTAATTTTAACCGATTGATGAATCACACAATGCACGATTAAAGTTGAGTGATTAAAGAATGGAGACAAAGTTCAGGACATCTCTCAGGATCACTAGGGTGTTTATACCGTTAATAGTTTATGTTCATATAACACGGATATTTTATACTTAGCCAAACGAGCAACACTACCTTCAAGATTCCTCAACCAAGGCCTATGCTTAAACATACATAACTGATTCCTCTAGCTTACATAAGTTTAAGTATGCATTAAGCTTTCGTTTTCTACTCTAGTTCTTAGTTAACTAAACCGATTCCTCTAGTTTGGATACAACTAGTGCAAGATTCACGTTTCGGATAGAAAATACCGATTCCTCTAGCATCCCCTACCTTTGCTCAAACCTATTGTGACGTCGTACAATAATAATGATAGAAATAAGCATAAAATCAAGCATGACTAAGCATAAAGATATCCAATTAGGTCAAAAGCATGAAATATAATCCATAAACCACCAAACACGGTGTTTAAACCCTAGCTACCTTCGAGATATCTTGAATAAAGAGCGTAGCTACGCTTACTCATGATCAAAATAACAAGTTTCACGTTTAACATGAGCAAAAATCAAAGAAAAGAGGAGTTGAGAAGTCAAACGGATGATCCAAAGCTCCAAAATAGCTCCCAAAGCTCTCTAGAACGTCTTTCACAATGATAATACTGGAAAACCCAACCCTAACACGTTCTAATACGCTTCCTTAAAGTTTAAGACAACTTCCAAATAATTACAGAATAATCCCAAACGGACTGCAGGATTTTGCCTTCTCTTCGCACTAAGAGAACTTGTCTTCGTGCGAAGATCTTCGTGCAAAGACTTTCTTCTCTTCGTGCGAAGGTATTCTTATTTTGATACTGCATGGTGCTGCAAGAAGATTTTTCTGACTCTTCTGAATTTGACTAAGTAAATCTCTTCGTGCGAAGAGATTTTCTCTTCGTGCGAAGAGATTAAAGATGCAGACTTCCTTCTTCTTTTCCTTGCATCTTTTCTTGAGTTCTTTATTTCCGAAGCTCGTCTCTTCATCCTCCTTGATCTTCGCATTTCCTTCCAACCACGACACGAAACAAGTACCTGCGAACATATCACAATAAAAGTGTCCAAATATACAACAAACGCCCGGATTTAACAATTAACGTTCAAAAACTCAAGTTCCTCAATTTAGGCATACTATACTCAAAAGACGCCATATTCGCCAAGTAAAGCACACAAAACGTAGATAAACAAGTAATAAAATAACTCCAAAAACAAAGTTATCACAACTAGATACACATCAGAGATAGAGTTTTCAGAATTTGTACCAACTTTTCCAATACCAAGAATATTGCAGTTGCCTTTGTCACCAAGTGTTATTGAACCTTCTGATTGCTCCTTTAATTCTGAGAATAGAGATCTCTTTCCACTCATATTTCTTAAGCAACCACTTTCCATGAACCACTTCTGTTCTTTGATATTGGTGACACCTTGCAAACACCAATCACTGCCTTACCCAGCTGTTAGACCAAGTGTGGAATTTGGATTCATATTCAGGATCAACCATGTTAGGTGGCCTAACCCCTTTGGGAACCCAAATCTGCTTAACTTGTCCTTTGAGTTGAAAAGGGAAAGTGTTCCTCATTATGTGAGGTTCTCTTCTTCTAAAAGGACAAGTCATCTTAACATGACCAGTTTTGCAGCAATAATGACAAGTAGAAGAAGTTTTGTTTCAGGCTTTCATAAATATGGTATTGTTCCTTCTCGGAAAGTTTGGATTGAATCCAATACCAGCTTTGTGAACAGACTGTGAACTTCCTCCAAGAATCAAGTTCAACTTGTGTTCTGATCCAGCAAGCTTCACTTTGACTAATTCAAATTCTTGAAGTTTCTCAGTAAGAGTAGTCTTTTGTTTCTCTAATTCATCAACCTGATGTTTTAGATTAACAATGCTGTCACTCATTGAGGAGCTCTCAGTTACTACTTCCTTGACTTGTGTTTTCAAGGTTTTGAAACTGGTTTTCAAGGCCTTGAAATCAGTATCATTTTTCTTCTGAGAGATTTCAAGATTCTGATTTAGGTAAACAAGTTCTAAGTTCTCTTTTGCTTGCTCATGAACTTTTTCTTTCAAAAGTCTAATCTCTTTCAGATAATCTTCCTCATTCAAAAGCATTGTTCTGAGATATTCTGAAAGAGCTTCTTTTGGTTTTGAAATCAGACAATTTACCATTACCTCAATGTTCTTCTCAGAACTTTCATCATGCTTGGCCATGAAGCATAGGTTGGCATGTTCTTCCTCAGATTCAGATTCACTAGAGCTATCTGAATCACTCCATGAAGCTATCATGGCTTTCTTTCTTCTGTCATGATCTTTCTTTTGAAAACTCTTGCTTTTCTTGTGTGGACAATCTCTTATCAAGTGTCGTGCATCACCACATTCAAAGCAGTTCATAACTTTTGATTTTTTTTGTGAAGAGGACTTACCGTTGTAGTCCTTGCTGCTTGATGATCTATGTCTTTCTCTGTTGAAGTCTTTGTTTCAAAAGTTTTTCTTCATTTTGAGAATCCTTGTCAGGGCTTTGGAAATTAAGGCAATTGGATCTTCATCATCACCATCCTCAGTTTCAAGGCTTTGTGTTCTCTCATTCTATTTGGCCTTGACACCATATGGGAGTTCTCCATCAACTTCATTCATAGATATCTCATGTGTCAGGAGCTTCCCTTGTAGGTCATCAAGTTGTAAAGTTGAGAGATTATGAGCTTCTTCAATAGTTGTGGTCTTTGGTTCCCATTTAGCCTTTAGAAGACTTCTGAGAATCTTCCTTACCTTTTCTTCATTGGAAAAATGTTTTCCCAGTGAATAAAGGTTGTTGACAATATCAGTAAACCTCTTGAACATGTCTCTGATGGACTCAACTGCATTCATCTTAAACAGCTCATATTGCCTGAGATAAATGTTGATCTTGTTTTGCTTGACTTGACTGGTTCCTTCAAAGGTAACCACAAGCTTATCCCAGATATCTTTTGCAGTTGTGCTTCCAGAGATCCTATTGAATTCATCAGTACTCAAAGTACAATACAAAAAGTTAATAGCTTTCTAGTTCTAAGAAAATTGCTCTAATTCAGAAGAGGAGAGTGAGTCTTCTGTTTTGGGAGTTCTGAACCCATCTTTCTCTGTGTAGAAAGTATGAGGTCCATTTTGGATAATGGTCCAAAGCTCTAGATCTTGATCAATAATGAACATTTTCATAAGAGCTTTCCAGTGAGCAAAATTTTTTCCACAGAATAGAAGAGGTCTGTTAGCACCTCTTCCCTGTGAGAAACCACGATCACCTGCAGTACTCATGATCACCAGATGGTTAATCTTATACAGTGATACAAGCTCTGATACTAATTTAAAGTGTGAGTACGCATATGTTTATGCAGCTAAGATACTCTAGAAGGGGGTTGAATAGAGTATGCCAATTTTTTGCAAAACTTGCTAGGAAGATAAAAACTTGTGCAAACAATGAAGTTCAAGGCCTTGAAAACTAGTTCAAGCCCTTGAAGAAGATGCAGACAGTATAAAGCAAGTATGTCTTTTTCAAGACCTTGAAAACAAATTCAAACCCTTGAAAAGTAGACGACTTTGTGTGCTGCAAAAACTATGAAAAGGGATGAACTGAAAATGCAGAAGACAAGTGATTTATAGAGTTCAGTCCACTTGGACCTACGTCTCTACCTCAGGGATTAGATCCCTGCAGGATTTTCAAATCAATTCTTATTAATCAAAAGCTAAGCCCTAGAACTCAAGCCTAGAGAGTTCCCTTACTCTGTTACAGCTTGTGGTTTTCCCTAACCTGTCTAGTACCTGCTCTAGCTAACTGATTAACTAAGAATTATCTATTGTTCACTATGAACAATCCTTGAGAATAGATGTAGAGATAATACAGAAATGATCTACCAATACAGCTCAATAAAGAATTACACTTGGAGTAGAAAAACTGCAGTGAAAATGCAATGAACTTCTGTGGAATGGATTGAGAGTATGATGTTCTTCTTTGGTGCTTTGTCAATCCAGAAACTAGTCTCTTTTTTTTGCCCGTTGAGTCTCGTATCTTGTTGCTTCAAGGTGAGCTCTATTTAAACTGTTTGAAGCTCTGCAAATCTTCCCATATTTTCAGCAACAACTTCCTATTTTGTAGGCAATAGCTTTGACTCTCTTTAACAGCTTTTTTCAACGGATAGTTGATCACAATCTCCAGTGATATTGTTGCGATCTTGTCCATAAGCAATCTGAGAAGCTGTAATAAGTCAGTGATTGATCACAGGATCAAAATAGTCATCTATTTCCAAAACTGCACAGCTTCAGTTTAGGAAACAAATCCTGCAAATATTAGAAACAAAATGTCCTGCATTATCATGGTCAAACAGATAAAATCTTATGATCAAAACATGTTAGAAAAATTTGTCTTTCATCATTTAATAACAGTGAATCAAACATATGAAAGAGAAAGAGGGAATCAACTCAGAGAGTTTGCAGAAAACTTCCCCTGAGAGTGTGCATACAGGTTAAGCAGTTTCAAGGCTTTGAATCCAGTTTCAAGGCCTTGAAAATAGCTAAACTATTTTCAAGCCTCTGAGATTGATTCAAGGCTTTGAAAGCTGGTTCAAGGCCTTGAAATAGCTGAGCTATTTCAAGTCTTGCACAAACTGATCTTTCAGAAAGAAATTAGTACTCGTGAATTAATACGTTTTACCGAGAAACATGATTTACTCCCGTGAGATTGCAATGGTTTTGGAGTTTCTTGACTACTCGTGATTTATAAATGCTTCAAAGTTGAGAAGTGTTGCTACACTTTACTTATAACTCTTCTAAATGTTCTCAACACTATTTTACTTATTCAAGTTTCAAACCTCTTAATTTATTTCAACTTATGCTTTCGTGCCACTCGTTGCCTTACATGTCGTAGTGTGTACTTACTCAGTTTTTACTGATCAATTCCTTCAAAACTACGTCGGCTTTTGCCATTTTAAAACCGCATGTCATCATTCGGGATGGGGGATGGGAACGCGTATCGAGACGTTGCTGCGTGCTTAAGTTAGATCTCTTAGAATATCACGCACTTTTTATTTAATTATTTTTGTAAACTTATTTCGACAAGATTTGTTATACACGCTAAACGAAATGTAATCTTAATAGTATACTTCTATTTTTTGGTTATCGATTGTCTCTTTAACCCTAAACCTAGATCCCGTGTCGTTTCAATATTGATCATGCATTTCTACCTACAGTACACCCCTTCACTTATCAATCTGTGAGAGTGTATGACTATCTGTGTAATGCTCTGTGCTTCTCAATCTCTATGAATTGGTGTCACTCTGTCAATTTGAATTGCATACTTATGTATAAAGCTTCAATAGAAATCCCTAAAAATCTTCTGAAGATCTTTGACTCTCAACAGCTCTTTCCCAACGACTAGCTTGATTTTCTCATTGATTTTGATATGATCTTCAAATTGCAAGCCTAAGGTAAGTCCAAACAACATTCCATAACAGTAGGACCAATCTGCAGGCTTGGATTTCCTATTCTGCAAACTAGCCAATAAGGAACTTACTGCAATACAAAGTTAGCTAACAATCCCTGCAAACAGCTTAGGAAAATGATAAGATCAAAGTATGTTATAACACATCATTAGTTTGTCTTTCATCACATAATAGCACATGATCAAGTGCGTGAGATTTAAAGAATAAATAGGAGTAAGAACTCTCCTGAGTTCATGCTACTCATTTTCAAGGCTTGAAATCAGTTTCGAAACTTTGAAAACAACTGTGAACTCACATCGTCTTCATCTTCAGTTTCCTCTTCATCTTCAGTTTCTTCGGTGGTTTCTTCTTTTCCTTTTGTCGGCTTAGTCTCTTCTCGTTCTTCCTTTGATGAGTTGTTTTTCACCATTGTTGATGTGATGATTTTGGTGGTATAGATTTTGTGCTTTTATAGATGGTAAAAATTGTGGGAATAGATGAAGAGACGGAGGCAAAAAGTACGTGCAGGTTCTTATGCCCGTGCATAATTTTGCATGTTTTCAACTTCAATAATTTGGATACATTTTCTATGCGTTAGTGACATAGAAAATGTATCTAAATTTAAAATAGTGGCTTATCAAATTACATTTATAATTATTTTAATATATTTTATTTATCTAACATTACTAATTAAAATAAGTAATTTACCAATTAATATTAACAATGTAAATTACGTGTTGGTTGCCTAGTTTTAAAAATCGGACCTGACCGGCCGGTTCGACCGGCCGGACCGGCGAACCGGGGCTGGACCGGTCCGGTTCAGTGATTAGACCGTTTGTGCAAATGAACCGGGCCACGTCGTCCAAACCGGTGGTTCGTTAATTAAAATTAAAGATACGCCGCTGGTGAGATTCGACCCTCTGACCTCAGGAAAGAGCCCAGGGACACTTACCACTTCAGCCACGCATCATTTGTCGTTAGACGTATCACTTTAATTTCTTTTAACTTTTTGCATGATAAGGAACCACCCTCCACTCTAATTTGGTATTGTTTGTTTCTGTTTATTGTATCTTCTTACAAAACTACGCTCTTTTTAAGAGATCCTTATTAAGTTTTGCTAAAGTATTTAATACGTAAATTATATCACAAATTTGAAATTAAGCATTTAAATATATAAAATTTTTACAACCATAAATGTCTATTGCTCCCATAGACATTGTAATTAAAAAAATAAAATTGTGTTCGTACAACAACAGACACGATTATTTTATTTCTCAGTGGGTTCTAAAAAGGTACGACTAATGGTATATAAACTTCAAAATATATTCGTTAATTTCAATCAACATTTATATATATATATATATATATATTATAAACTTCAAAATATACTTGTTGTTGACCATAATTTAGTTACTTTTGTGCGTTTGTTCATTTTTTAAACATAACTATTACTATAAAAATGTTATAACGTTAAACAAAGTTCAAATTAAAATATTCAAATATTTTTTTGACTATTTTCCATATGTTTACTATTTTTTAAATAAATTTCAATAAATATATATTATTAAATAAACGTGCGGTCCGACCGGTCCGACCACCGGTCGGACCATGAACCGGTGCCTCACCGGTTCGATGACCGGTCCGGTTTTTAAAACTTTGGTTGGTTGTGGAAAATTGTTGTAAATTGCAAGCTGAAGTTAGAAACAAAAGATATATTGACTGCGCAATCCTCAGAAGAAGTTGCAAACTTGAGATTACAAAGAACGAACAACGACTTGTATAACAACATCAATGTCGTAAATTAGGGCAACTGTATTTTGTATGCCCTTTTACATGGCAATAGTTACATCCGTACGTTCCCGCCCACGCTTCTTTTCACGCACGATTTCGACGACTGCCTTGTGTCTTTATCCTTGTCCCTCCCAACTATCACCACTTTCTTCGGTGGAAGTGGGCGGCAATTTCTTATGTTTGGAGGTATTGAGGTTCTGTCACACGTTGATGGGTTGGCAGGAGTGAATCATTCTTTCATAGGCCTATGTGTAGTATTCCAGTGAATAGAACGCGCTGGTGTGTTCGTACATGACCTCAAAATCATGATTGATTTTATAATGGCCAATGCTCCTGAGTTTTGATGCACAAGCACACACATGTACACGCGTGAACCACATCTGTTGGTATTCGCCGCACGTGCAAGTTCTGAGGCAATATCGCGAAGTTCACTAGATGATTTTTCAGGTCATTACCGCAGACTTTTTACTCCCAATGTAGAATTGGTCACACGTAAAAACCTATAAAAGTTTGAGCACGTTTCAACTTATTTTTTCTCCCTGGCGAAGTCAAGTGGGTGTCTCCCATATCATGACCCTAATTCTTTTATCGAGGATCCACTTACACTGATAGTCTCATATTTCGGTGAACATTGTAAGAGTCTGTCAAACCGCGCCGACAGCAAGCACGAGTTAATCGACTTATGCATGGTTGGATGTGAGTTTCTCAAACTGCGTTGTTTTACAATGTGACCTTGCCCATTTCTCTAGACCGACATCCCGTAGGTAACCTTTGATGGTCATCTTGTAAATGTTGTTTACATTCGGGCACTCAATCCCATGTCTGTCAGATGTGTCACACAGGCCACCTTATCAAACGTATATGCGGCATTCCAAAAATGTGGTGCCCCCTTCGTTGAATTGTAAGGCGACATCACTTTCATTTTCAAATAGTGGTAGAAGTGGGCGTGGTTGGATAGGTGATTACTCTTTCAGAAGAGTTATCTTACGTACGTTCGACATTGTTATTTTTGTGCGTTTTGGTGCAAAGTGATGAGATTCAAGCTAAAATGAGAAAAAATAGTTTTTTATGTTTTAGAGCTTTAATGTACAATCCGGGCATTTCATGCAAACTTTACGTAAGATTTGATTAATTACATTTGATCTTCGCGGTAGTGTTCGTGTTGTGATTTGCAGAAACAATACATGAGGAGAGCAATTGGATAGAAGAAACGAGATTCAGAATAGAAAAAAAATGTGAATTTGGTGCATTTTGGATATTTTTGTTAAAATTGGGCAATAATTGAGAAAAATAAGAAAACAATCAGGAAACGGGAATTTCTCTACATGATCGAAGTCTACGTCACGAAAGGACTCCAAAGGTGTAAAAATCACATTCATCGGAGTTCGGGATCAAAATATGGGTCCTTATTTTCTTTTCAAAAAGCTTATTAACTTTTCCTGGATAAGTAAACGTACGTTTACTTTAAAAAGTTTATTTTCTTTTCAAAAAGCATATTTGATTTTCATAAAGCTTATTTACTTTTCTAGGATACGTAAACGTACGTTTACTCTAAGTACACAATACGATCACTGTGTACTTAGAAAAAAATTGCAAGTGAACCTGGAGGAGGCTTCTGGCTGAAAGTACAAGTGAACCTACGTTTACCCTGATTTTTCATGTGAACTTACTATCACCGGAAGTGAACGTACGTTTACCTGGCATACCAGGAACGGATTTTTGGGTTTTTTCTGCTATTTTGCAATATTTAATGAGTATGATTGATCCTAAAACTACAACAATGTTCTCTCAAAAAAAAACTATAAGAACTACCTAGTAGCGTGGTTTTGAGGGGAGAACACGTTGGAGACAAGGCTTGGGAGCTTGGAGCTTGCTTGGAGATTGAAGATTACGCGTTTGATCTCTCTTTCTCTTATTTTATTTGTTTTTGCTCATGATCACACAAACCCTTTCTATTGTAATCATGAGTATGTCTAGCTAAGTTTATATTCGAGATTTCTCGATGGTATCTAGGGTTTGAAAACGTTTTGGCGAATTATGGATTTGATTCACGTTTTTCTTAAACTTAATTGATGATGGTCTTGTTTTCTATGCTTAATTCATGTGCCTAATCTATCTTAGTATTGTCTAATCACCAATATGAAGATCGTAGGTAGTATGTTAGTGGGAGGATTAAATTACCCAAATAGTTGAATTAAGCACATATTCACACCTAGGCTAGAGGAATCACCTACTTGAATATGAACATTGAGTAGAATTATATGATCTTAATGCATATCGCGGAATTGTGGATTAGTGAAAGCAATTCACATTCATAGAAATAGTTTTTCTAGTGGAAGCAGTAAATACCCTTGGGCGTTTAGTAAACTAATTCATTATCTGTGTTTCAAAACATAATTCGTTAACGGTGAGTACCTGGTGATCTTAGAGAAATCCTAATACTCGTCTCTCATAAGTAATCTCAACTTTCATAAGTAGTTTTCTTTTCCATTATTTAGTTAAGTAATCACCTCAAACTATTTGCCACACAGATTAGTATTCATAATTAGTCCACAACAAGACCCTTAGGATCGACATTCCGGACTTTCCGTTTATTACTACACACGACGTCCATACACTTGTGGTTGAACGTGTCAATATGGGGTACACGTTCTTAACTGCATTGATGATTGCATGTGCCAATCTGAAACAAACTTCAAGCCATTTTGGTCCGGTCTAATTGCGCTCAGTTTGGTTAAGAACCAAGTCCACGCTCATATGTTCTCCTTTTCCACTAGTCCCTATGCAATGGGATAGCAGTGTTTCTGGCTATCAACCATTGTGCATATGACCAATTGTAGTGGTTCTTTCTTCAAGTGCGCCATATTTATCACAATTATGGGTCTCAAATATCTAATCCCCGCAATTTGTGCACCAAAAGCAAGGAAAGAGTACATGAAAACAGTATCTTTGTCCACTCTGATATCCCATATTGTCCCAGTGTTCATGACCTCGCAAAGATGCATGAACGCATGAAGATCAGCTAATTTTGGGAACGAGTACCCTGGATCATCGATTTGGCCTTTTGAAGTGCACACCACGCAGCTCAGTATGAGAATTTGGTACCCAATTTTCTGGAGACCTCCTGTACATGAGAGATTTTGGGTTTCTTTTTTGAATCGCACATCACTCCGAGCAATTCATGCGCGACAACCGTGCTAGTAATGTTACGGTGCTTCCCATCTATGCTAATCGCGGTACTGGGGTTATGTTTCTTAACCTGATAGTTCTCGGCATATTTATGCTTGTACTTCCCAACCATCCACTTACATGTCTCCTTTTCCAAGCAATGCAATACAATTCACGTTTGGTCGCGCTTATAGACGTAAAAGACCATTTCTTTGCACCAGCAACCTTTCTTATATGGAGGTTCAGCGCATCAGCGGTATACAAATAGTGCTATCTCCAGTCCATCAAACTTTCCCTTACCACTACTCCCACCGCAAAGATTCCCTTAACAATCTACCGGAACAGTGGCCAATTCAAAAAAGATTTGCTCCATTGATTCACAAGTATCAACCATATCTTGTTCAGCAAATTCTACCTTGTCGTTATCATAAACTGAATACGTTGGATTAAGATCAATTTCACCATGTTCTCCGAGATCTACCATGTCTTCCTCATGATCCTTGGAGATTATCTCGACACCCTGAAAGTATTCCTCGTGGTATGAAGGGGGGACTCAAAGGAACGAACTGATTGTGTATCATATCAGTTTGATCCACCAAATCAAGCTCGGCGAAGTCAACATCTATGTTTGGTTGATCCACCAAATCCTCTAATGTGACGTACATTGTTTCAGTAGATCCCTTTTTCCGTAATATCAAATATATCTTTGATTTCTATATCTTTAGTGAGGATATTAGGCGGGTACAAGTTCGCATATGGAATTTGGAAATGATAACGTACGACCACCTTTTAAGTAGGATGATGATTTTTATCCATTCTAACCGAAACTTCATTCTCAAAAACATCTACAGTAATGCCTTGTACTATCTTGAAAACCAACATCATCAGTGCCTGACCTATTATACGTGTCTGCCTTGGAAAACCGTCCATTCACCATTCCAAATAGCATGGATTGCCAATTTCTCACCATTTCTACATGTCAATAAAGCACATTGGTTAGATGATATAGGGTTCATGGGGTTACATGGCTTAGGGTTGAATAACATGACAACCGGATGAGTTTTACCATTCCAAATAGTGACTTATTGTTCATCTTGCTTTGTTGTATCATTTTCTACCCTTGAATCGAACATAAATCCACCAATGAGATTTTAAAGAGGTCACTATCACCTCTCACTTCTCTCATTTGTTGTTGTTGCTGATTCTCACCATACCCCACCATCTGCCATCAATTGTTGCTTTTGAGAATGTTTTTAACTTTTGCCAGAGAAGACAAAGATGAGAAGGATCACCAACACTGGGACGAGCGATTCCCTTGTCAGGAATTTCCAACCGAGGCGAGAACTCACTTGTCTCAGTCTTGAATTTTCTAATGATACTTAGTGCCTACAATTTTACGGTTTAAGTTAGATGATGTAGGATTTAGGGATGCAGGTTTTATTGATTTGAGGGGTTTTACATAATTTAGTAATTTTTAATAACCATAGTAAGTGTCTACAATTTTAGGGTTTAGGTTAGATGATCTAGGGTTTAGGGGGTTATAGGGTTTAGGGATTTAGGATTTAAGGATTCGGATTTTATTGATTCAAGGGGGTTAACATTATTGAATAATAGTTTTAGTAACAATGTAATTGATACTTAGTTGGTTTTAGGGTTTAGTGTCTACAATTTTAGGGTTTGGGTTCGATGATCTAGGGTTTATGGGGTTACATGACTTAGGGTTTAGAGATTTAGGATTTAGGGATTCATGTTTTACTGATTTGAGGGGGTTAATATGATTTAATAACAACTTTAGTAACCATAGGTAATGATACTTAGTTGGTTTTAATAGTTAAGAGTTTTCAATTGTAGGATTTAGGTTCAATGATATAGGGTCTATGGTGTAAAGTTTAGGATTGCATGATTTAGAGTTGAGGATTATATGATTTTGAGTTTATAGTTTACATTAAATGATTATACGGTTTAGGACTTACAATTAACATTCTTAACAATATTGAATAACATTTTTCATGATAATAGGATTTCAGGGTTTAGGGTATGCTCGTCTCAGTATGTGTGTGGTTGATTGTGCTGAGACTAGGACGAGTAAATACTCGACTCAGTATGTGTGTTTTTGATTGTGCTGAGACTATGACGAGTGATTGCTCGTTTAGCATTTAAATCATAGACGACCAACCTACTCATCCCATTCTGGCAGATCTTGCTCGTACCAGTCTACCACATGCACAACTGGGACGAGCAAGGCCTGCGAGACAGGGACGAGTGGGTTGGTCGTCTATGATTTAAATTCCAGAGGAGCGATCACTCGTCCCAGTCTGGCAGGTCTTGCACTTCCCAGTTGTGCATGTGCTAGACTAATACGAGTAAGATGCTCGTCTCTTCTTTTCTGAAAAGACAGAGAGAATCATATTACTTGTCTCAGTCTTTTCTGGGGAGATAGAGACGATGAATCTACTCGACCCAGTCTCAGCACATACAACAACACACATCAAACCCATATCTCTGCCTTTTCTGAGAAGACAGAGACGATGAATCTACTCGTCCTAGTCTCATCACATAAAACAACACACATCAAACCCATAACAAGCTATATAATGAATAAAAACTACAATAGCAAACATTTTAGAGTACTGTGATGAACAAATTACAAGGATGAAAGCAAAAAAATGAGAGTAGCATACATTTTAGAGTACTGTGATCAACATATTACAAGGATCAAAGCACAAAGATGAGAGTTTTAGGCTTTTACCGTAGCTCAAGAACAAAAATGGAGAAAGAAAGAGACTTCTATAGACAAAATGGGAGACTTCTACAGACAAAATGGGAGAACTGGAGCAAATGAGAGTGACAAATGAGCCAAATTTTGAGGATTTTAAGGTATACATTCATTAAGTTTACAGTGGGAGGAAATTCAACTGTACTTTGATAGGTTTAGGTAGATTGAAAAATTCAGTGTTTTTAGAGAGAGATACCCGTTTTTAGGGTTTGTTTTGAGGGTATATGTCACTTTCACTGACAATGATGGCAGGGTCATTAACAAATTTTCTCGAAACTTTATGGTACATGTCATCACTTTCTTTTGGATAGAGATACCCGATGTGGCCCACTTGCTTGCTAACAACAGTTGGCTACCAACTGTTTAAATTGAAGGGTATTTTGCAAAGACCAATCCAGCCAAGTGCATACCTCAAAGACCATTACACATAAGGCATTCCCCCAATTTCCCCTCACGTTCCTCTCTCCCTCTTTTATGTTATGAATCTCCAAACCCAGAAACTCCCCATTCTCCCTCCCCTTCTTCAACCTCCATCACCGCCTACCTCCTCTCCGACCAGAACCTAGAACACAACCTCCAACCATCGATTCACTCGATTGAATCGAATCACACCCATCACCAAGAGAAACAGCCCCAACTTCTCAAGCACACAACCAAAGCCAAGCCAGTTCAAATTCAAACCCACAATTTTCAATGTGAACCTCAATTTCTCCTCGATCGAGAGAGAGCATAGAGTTGCAGAGGAAAAGAAGTAGAAGAGGTGGAGGAAGGAGGTGACGAAGAAGAAGAAGAAGAAGAAGAAGAAGAAGAAGAAGAAGAAGAAGAAGAAGAAGAAGAAGAAGAAGAAGAAGAAGAAGAAGAAGAAGAAGAAGAAGAAGAAGAAGAAGAAGAAGAAGAAGAAGAAGAAGAAGAAGAAGAAGAAGAAGAAGAAGAAGAAGAAGAAGAAGAAGAAGAAGAAGAAGAAGAAGAAGAAGAAGAAGAAGAAGAAGAAGAAGAAGAAGAAGAAGAAGAAGAAGAAGAAGAAGAAGAAGAAGAAGAAGAAGAAGAAGAAGAAGAAGAAGAAGAAGAAGAAGAAGAAGAAGGAGGAGAAGAAGAAGCAGAAGAAGGAGAAGAAGAAGCAGAAGGAGAAGAAGAAGCAGAAGAAGGAGAAGAAGAAGCAGAAGAAGAAGAAGAAGAAGAAGCAGAAGAAGAAGAAGAAGAAGAAGAAGAAGAAGAAGAAGAAGAAGAAGAAGAAGAAGAAGAAGAAGAAGAAGAAGAAGAAGAAGAAGAAGAAGAAGAAGAAGAAGAAGAAGAAGAAGAAGAAGAAGAAGAAGAAGAAGAAAATTAAAGAAGAAAAAAGAAAAACAAATGGAAAAGACCACACTACCCCTTTTGGAGTATTAAAATACTAAAATGTCACTCACTTATCTAATGGATGTTAGCGGCGTTAGTCAATTTGACTTAAGTGTCAGAAATTTACAAACTTCAGAGATGATAAGTGACGAAATGAATATTACGTGTAGCAAACTGTCAGCGAGCCAATACTGCAAGGTGGTAACCAAATTAATTTATTAAGTTCAACGTAATTGATAACTCTCATTTATGAGTTATCTGTGAGCTTATACTGGAGTGTTCTAGGACGAGTTATCGTAAGTTTGAGCATGTTTTATCCAAAAAAATCTTCGTATTATGCAAAAGAGAAATTTGAGCTTAATTGTGAAATTCGGGCATTTTTCATGCATGATTTGCTATATTTTTTGCAAATATAATTGCTTGGTATGATTTTTCATGTTTTCTTGACAGGAACGGATGCTTAGTGGCTGATCTGAGGCATGAAACGAACATCGGAAACAAAGAAACACTCAAGCAGAGTGAGAGACGCAAAGATGGAGAAGCTAGAATGACCAGTCTCCACTCTTTTGAAGATATCTGGAGTTAGATAAGGAATTTGGGAGCGAGATCGATGTCAAATGAAATTACACTTCAAGAGCTTTCCAATGATAGGTCATGGAGCCAAAAAAAAAAAGTTTAGATGAGAGAGTTATAGCCTCGCGAAGTTGAAGCAGTCTGCTGTGTGCGTAGCTACGCAGACAGAGAGCAAAAAAGTGATTTTTTAGCCACTGTTGAAGGACAATGGCCACTGTGTGCGTAGCTACGCAGGTACCTACGCACACAGAGAAGAAAAATTTCAAAAAAGGGCTAAGGAAGTAGGGATGGCAACGGGTCGGATCCGGATCGGATCAGGCTAGATCCAATCCAGATTCGACTAGGAGAAATGGGATCAAAATCCGATCCAGATCCGTTCGGATCATCATTGGATTCGGATCAGATCGGATCGGGTTTCATCCAGCTGATCCAAACCCGATCCGTAGATCCATATAATACGTGGTCGGATCGGATTCGGATCGGATCCGACTTGGGTTTGCAATAAAATACAAAAAGTAACATAAGAAATAAACACTATTTCATACGCTAAGGCATGTTCGCAAGTTATGAAGCCTAAAACACAACAAAAATAGCTTTGTAGGTTGGAATTACTATTGTATTCTTCTTGGAAGTGATAGTGGGGAGGTCGTATGAATATATTTGTAAAGCACACATATACGTCGGATCGGGTCGGAACCCGGTGGATCTGCCCTTAGATCCATATCCAGATCCAAATCCGATCGGATCTGGCTTTCCAAATCCAAATCCGATCCATTTTCAATTGGATCGAATTTGGATCTGATCCATTCGGCCCGGATCGCTCGGATCACAGATCGGATCGGACCATATTGCCATCCCTATAAGGCAGGGACAATTCTAGCCACAGGAAAATTAACTACACACACAGAAAAGAAGCTAAGGACAAGACATAAGTTGTTGTGTGTGTACATGTTCCCACAGAGGGTGAAAACTGCTGGAATCTAAAGACTGAAGGTTGTTGTGTGCGTAGCTACACACAGAAAATTTAGCTACGCACAGGAAATTTTGTTACGCATAGGAAATTTAGCTACGCACACAGGGAAGAAGCAGGAACAAGATTTAAGCCTCTGTGTGCGTAGCTGTGTGCGTAGCTACGCACAAGAAGGATTAGTTGTGCACAAAGAGAATGAAAAAAATGAAGATTATGAAGCTGATCAGGTACTGTGTGCGTAGTTATGTGTGTAGCTACGCAGAACTGTGCATAGCTACGCAGATAGTGCAGAATTTTAAGACGGTTCGGGCAGTGGCCGTTTCGTAAATTCAAGAATTTTTTGGAAGCTTCTCAGCATTACATAAAAGAACGTCCAGATTTCGTTTTTTGACAGAGAATAAAACCCATAAACATACTACAGAAACAGCTTTGAGCATCGGAGCAGTCCCGGGAATCGCCAGATTTTTGTAATCTATTTAATTCTCTCTTCTTATCTATGTCAGTTTTTACTAGCTAAACTTTTTAGCTAGGTTCTCGGTGAACCTACGGTTTCGTACTTAGTTAGTTATGTTCAGACTATGAATTAATGATCTTAGGATCTTAATATCAGCAGTTTTTATTCGTTATTCTATCTTTGATTTTACTATTCATGCATAATCGGAGTCGCGAACCAGAATTGTTACAGACTCGACCCTGTAGGTGAAAACGGCTGGTTACGGTTAGGAAGAGAAGACATAATTTTGCACCTTACCTCGATGGACCCAACAGAGAAGGGGAGTTAGGACTAGCCTAGACGTTTGACCAACTGTTAGCGGTTTTGACTGAGGCCCTTAGGACAAGTTAGAAACCCTAGAAGACTTAGAACGAGACTGCAGATTTAGGTAGCTTAACAGGATCCGAAAATCTACAAAATTGTGATAACGTAGAGGAATTGAAAAGCTACTCCACACTTGGTACATGGCATGAATAAGTGACAGTTGTGTGTTTTCATATCAAAGAGAACGAAATCTAGGAGAAAACCTAGGGGATCCTGGAATCTAGTTACCAAAAGCCCTAGTTTTTACAACCAAGCCTTATTACCATAAAATACCAAAAATATTGTTTTTAATTCTGTTTATAGTTTGAGTGATCAGATTAGATAATTCAACTCAAACAATTCCTCCATTTACTTTTTATGTTTTTTGCTCTTTAAACACAGTTTCTGATTACGCAATAACCATGTCCTCGTGGGATCGATAACTCGGGATTGAAATACCAATCATATATTACTTGAACCGTGCCCTTGCGGTAACATGAAAGAATTCGTGTCTGTAATAACCCCAATTCACTCCGAGTCCGAATTGATGTGTATGAATTTGAACTTGGATGGGTTGACTGTGCTTCAAACTTGGGCTGGTGTGGGCTTAAACAGTCTCGACAGAAGTACGACTTGGACTAGGACAGAGGTATCAACCAATCCATCATGCTCTGAGTTATAGTCCTAGCAAACATGGCATACGTTTTCGAGTACTTGTCCCACTGACGACCACGGGGTGGTTTCCCCAAAATATGTAGGCAAAGAGACAATTAATCAATTCAATGCAAATAATTGAGACAAGGTTCAACCAACATGAAAATTGTTTATCATATCCCACCTCCCAATCATTTCATTATTTTACTCCCTTAGCATAACAAATAACTTGTCACAACATACTACAGTCAGCATTCCAAACTCTCTTTTTTTTATAATCCCAATTGTTTACTTTAGAATAAAATACGATAGTATTGGCAATTTTATAGTCTTGTGGTTGCTGTTGGGATCTGATATTTCCTCGGCTTTTGGTTTTGTTGTTGGATGGAAGCGGAAGTTGGAGAAAGGTTTCTTCATGCTCCACAGCGACGTCATCCAGGGGTTTTCCGAGTAACACGCTCATTTAGAACTAAAGAAACTACAAACATTTATTTTTGACCTATCCCAAAGCTGTGCTTGGGTCGTCTAATTAGTTAGTAGAAAAGTTTTTTGGATCTTCCCATAAAATCATACCATGTTAGTTCCATAGGACTAATGCGAGATATTTTCACATGTATCGGTTCGTAGGCTCACCCTGTGTCGTAAGCCCGCCATATCAATATTTTCAATCGCACAAGAGAGGCTTACAAGTTATAGGTTGCATAGAGGATATATTTTTCCTGTTTGTCTACTTCAACAAAATAAGCCACAATCCCTACAGGAAGGTCAACAACTTAAATGATGAAGCAGACGGAAAGCGCATAGAGGAGTGCTTATAATTAGTTGCAACTTGCAAGTTAATCTCAGCTGGAAGCATCTAAATGATTCAGCTGAAAATTTGCAACTTTTGACTATAATTGAAACAACATTTTAGCGAGCAAATTGACAAATTTATAATCTCGTGGTTACTACTTGATTTGATGTTTCCATGGTCATGGTTTCGTTGGAAGCAAATGCCAAGTTGGAGATAGGTTTATTGTAATCTCGTGGTCGCTACTAGCATGTCGTGGTACTTTTGGATATCTGCAGTCACACAATATTTCAGACGATTACTAACACATGTTTGTATGAATGTTGTGTGAATATCGTGCTATCTAAACCACTACATCAAATCGGCCAAGTGAAAATGAGAGGGTTTTACTCGTTACGACGAGAATGTAATTAACAATTGATGTCATTTTATGGTATGTCTAATTCGAATGTTTTTATTTTATTTATTTGTGATAGCAAATAAATAAATAAAAGGCACTTCCACCTCCTCAGGTTAGACATAAAGAGACTTTAACTCTTTTCAATTGGGAAAGGACTCTTTCCCTGCTTTTGTGCTCCCAACTTTAGGACACTTAACCCTTATAATTGGGTCATTCCTAACTCTAAGAGGAAATTTCGTCACA